>OY744609.1:20688108-20770608 GCA_963556255.1 Allolobophora icterica | reverse complement strand
ATATTAAAATACAAGGAACCCTGTCCATAACGGACCCACATATCCATATGGGCCTTATAATAGATGCATATGGAAATATGGGTCCTTAATGGGTCCTTTATGGGCCCCTTTTGGGCATTTTGGCAGGAAAGTGACTGTAGATCTTTAGTGGACTTGGATCCACGGGTTCGGTTTGGGGCACTGACCCCTGTTTATCCTGTAATGCTGTAGACACATATGAATAAATGTTTACAGAACCTATCACTGTTCAACAGAGGCAGCTTATCCTCGTATACGGCTATATATTCTGCAGACTGCTACGGAAACCCTCAAGTGACGCGTGATATATTGTACGAAATAGCATTTTAAAGTTGTGCTGACCCTTTAACATTGTCACTGTAGGGATTCCGTAGCTAGAAGTTTCGTCACATGTTTGCTCGCCCAATTATGTCAGGTCATTAGTGAACCCGGATCGACAGACTCATTCTCTTATGTTGTGTACAATTGTATGCATTCTATACAGATATTACCATCGAAGAAGTATATGGTGTTGAGATGGTATCTAAAGGAACTATGTCGTTACCATGCGTGATGAGGTTTGTCACGGTGTTCTTCGTGACGGTGTCTTACATTGGTCGCTCACAAGTTTTAGCTCAAGAAAGTAAGACATATTTCAATAATATTTTTAATATAACTTGGTTGTATTGATAAAACACTGTTCTTGAAAGTTGTACCTTTTGAAAGAGGAATGCTGACCGAGAAGGCTCAGGTGGAATGGTATAACCTAGCCTAATCTAAACTGGAAACTTATATAGCGCCATAGTAGGATGAACAAAAAGGCATCAATCATGGTCGTTTATACACAAAATCGCATCCCAAGAATAATCTATTGGTTAGAACCGGTCAAGATCCGTGAGGCCTCTGAGATCGGAAGACAGCATTCTCTGTACGATCACCCATCTAATACGCCAAAAGTACTAACAGCGCCGTGCTCTGCTTCAGGCGCGGATTTAGAGGGGGGCGGAGCCGGCGTACGCCCCCCCTAAACCTGCAGCAAATGATCAAAACCGATAACTGATTTATAATCGTTTCACTGTTAACCTTCAGTGGAGACCAGTTGTTTTATATGAGAAACTATATACTTTTTTAAAGTTCCATAACATTTTCTATAAAAAGGATCATTAGCCTATAGTTTTGCGTGATCTAATTTCATATATATATATATATATATACATATATATATATTTACGGGATTGGATTGGTAGTATTTACGCCCCCCTAACCAGAAATCCTGGATCCGCCCCTGTGCTTAACTTAACTTTGTTAGCCAGCGTAACTACAACCTGAATGTTTAACACTTTCATGACGAACTGCATTGGTTTCCCAGTCACTGTTAGCATACTCTCGTCGTTAAAGTGTTAACAACCTACATCAGTGTTATTCATAATTATTACCTGACAGCTGATGTTGACGAGTATGGCGGCAACATTCGTGTCTCCTGTTTTAGAACATTAGAAAACAGAACAGAAAGTCCCAGTGCATATTTTAAGAGATTTAGACTACTGGGACGAAGTCGGCCATGGATCTAGTTCATGACTTTTTTGGAACTCATCTCTGAAAAAAGTTGATGACCTTTTTCCAGGAAATCATCTCCTAAAAAAAGTTTATGACCTTTATTCTCATTTTACTACTGGGACAAATCTTAAAACTCCTGCAACATTTGTCCCACTAGTTTAAACATACATTGCCTGGGACAAATCAGCCTAACTACTGGGACAAATCCTAAGACTACTGGGACATTTGTCCCACTAGTTATACAGTTAAAATATGCCATGAAAAGTCCTACTGACCATGCATACCGATCGACTTAGCTTAAGCCAAATGGCATTGGTTGGTGGTAAAGAAGTAAAGCTTCCATGTCCTGTGAAGAACGCAAGGAAGGCGCCTATATTATATTCCTTAATTTCGGCCCTATAGCTGGCAATTACGAAATTGCAAGGTACAATTAGAGGCCAGAGCATCGCAGGACTTCTTCGTTTATTTCCAAACTTATGTCCTTACCTAAATATAGGCCTACTTTATGGTGACAGAAGCTCGTGTGCGCTCGTCTGTAGGCCTTTTCCAAAGTCCGATTAGCAATTGGTTAATAAAGACTATACTTACTTACTCAACTTGCTCAGGGTCGTAACACGGAATCGAACTGGCAACCGCATGATCACTGACTAAGGTTATTGTTTGGAATTATATTTCAACAACAAACATCCGATTGATGGTAGTGTCAAACTAATTAATTTATTCAGTTGGTAGTGCTACATTAAAAATCTGTAACGATGCTTTGCAGCATAAATCTAGAGCATCTGCCGTACACCCATCTGAATATCCGTCTGCCTGACCGTTGGACCTCGACCTTGAACCGGAACTGGCCTTATGCCTGCCTACTGCTTCTGTTTTGAGTGAGCACCTGTAATGAAAAGCTGGGTCCTGCGACTTAGCTTTTGCTGGGTGATGTCTAAATCTCGAGATTACGATTACGATTCATTCGGAAGGAACTGTATTGCCTACCGATGCAAAACTCAAGTTTTTGATTATAGTGCTTTTGCTTAATTGCCTTGCTCTACATATAGGCCTACTACCTCAGAGAGCAAGGTGCTTCGGTCTCATCCATTCGTGGCCGCAATCCATTTTGTCTAATACATTGAGTAGCCTGTGCAGCGGTCCGAACTTCCACAGTCCAGCACAGTGACTTCCCTGCAGTAGGCCCATCTGTATGGAACAAGTTGCCTATAGCAACCCTCGAACCTCGTTTTGTTCGACCCTGGTTTTTAATTTTCAGATATGAAGCGCACCTCTGATGAGCCTCTCTTCGATTGGCTCTATATGAATGTATGATTAAAATTACAATTACAGGTCTCTTGAAGCGGCGCAATATAATTTTCCGGAATGAATGAATGAAAGAATGAAAATGACAACTTACATGCAGAGATATAGCTGGAACATTTTACGGATGTATATCATTGCAAATGTGTATACAAGTTGTTCATATTGCATATCTGTAAGTTACCAATTGTGTTGAAGTATAATTGTGTAGCGGTAACATTGCTCACAGACCTGAAATGTAGATTATCTCGGTCCATAGTAGGCCTACTCTATACATGTATTGGTGTGTGATGTGTGCAGGTATAAATGCGCAGGAAGGCATCAGTGTTTGGAAAGATGCTATACTGGCTGTCGTCTTCTGCTTCAGCGTCCTAACCTTCATGGTTCTTGGAATCAACATTGTCAAGTGGCAATTCGTCAGCCGTAAACGATAGCATCCAACGATCACTCAAGTGTGACCGACTTAACTAGACAGACACGAACAATTTTTAGTTTTCACTGTTTTAAAAATATCAGATGTAGAAATATAAATGTAAATCTCCAAATTTAAGGTTATGTAGACACGTGGGTTGACATAAATTCGTCAAAGTTGAATATGTACGATATATATACTCTTAACACATCAGCGCTCGTGAATAGGCTGCATGGTGCCCTGCGCTTGGCCTTCGAGTGGCGCTTTAGAAGTTTGGAGATTACGATTACGATTACACAATTTTCTGCTTCTATGTAACTACGGTATAGGCTTATAGTTCGATATTCAGTCAACGAGAATACGCAAAAAACTGAATTTTTATAACGGCTTATGATTAATTTTCCTATATAAAGTCATTCAGTTTCTGTTCAAAATGTGGATGCCTATATCTCGTAACCGGTTTCCGACTTCTGCCCACAATACATTTCATCATTTTGTTAAACAAATCGCTATAGTTAATGAAGTTCTTAAAGTTTTGACCTCCTGCAAGGAAACAAAATCATTCCAGGCGGAACTTGTCCTTACGTAAGAATACTAGGCTATTAGAGTAACTTATAGCCTCCCAAGAAACTCACTTGCGTAACTTCCAATCACTATAGCTAAGCCGCACGGGCTAACAATAGTTACTTTGACTTATACGGTACTTGCAAATTTAAATACGTTATTCTTTGTGATGGGATGGATGGTGTTAACTTAAATACTATTATGTTAATTAAACGGTTATTTTTACGAGATAGATAGGCCTACTATATTTAGAGCCATTGACTCGAATCTCGAAGTGCATACTCTAGATGGAATTATATGCACTTTTTTAGATTGAAGTATCTAATATCTAAAAATTGTATCTTACTAAGTTGCGCACTCTGTCAATTCCTAAAAACCACATTTGTTGTTCAGTAGCTGGCAGGCATTTGTCACTAATGGTACTATTGTAATTATTGCAATTATAATTAATTGTACTATTGTAATTGTAACCCCCTGCGGTGTGTCAGACGAATTTATTAAAAGATTATACTACTACTATAAGGGCCGAATATGGCGCAATGAATATCATAGGCGCCGACTTCTTGGGAGCCTTGGGTGCCAATGCACCCAGAGAGAAAGTTCAGTGGGTGCCTGGCACCCAGAAGAATTCGGACCCCAAATTCAAATTTGTACACCTAATAAATAATCTCACAACGTGAGAAGTACAACTACAACACAAATACCCAACATTGCTTGATTTCACAGTCACAGCCAGTACATAAATATATTAATTTATTTATTATTTAAAAAAATAAATAACACTGGAACCCTTGACAAAAAAACAATTTCCTTTCTCCGAAATTCCGCTAAAACTCACCTACTTAAGGGGAGGTGGTAGGAGAAGGGAGGGAGGACCCATGCACCCACTGGCACCCAGAGACAAAAGTAAAAGTCGGCGCCTATGATGAATATGGTTGGATACATACGCGTACGCTGATTGGGCCACATATTTTTTTCTGGTCTTCAGCTTTTCTGCCAATATCTGACTCTCAAACGCGCTTGTCTGCAGCTGCTGTGGGCCACTTGTGTAGGACCTGCTATAGTATATACTGATACGCAGAAGCGCGGTTAGAGGGTTGCTGTAGGCATAACCACGTGGGGTCAGTAATGCAGGGCCTGCAACGTACCGCGATAAATGGGCCTTCCAGATCCCAAAAGCCTGGCAACGGCTGAGTGTGCTTATGGCCCTTACGAGGCCTCAGCGGCCTGCGATTGGTGGGGTAAATTTTTTATAGTCGGGCCAGTGGACATGGTGTCTGGGTGATATTAAGTTTTTACAAAAAATTAATTAACTTTAACTAACTTTAAATTGTAGCCTAAATTGATTTTAAGATGTGCTATGTTATAGTAGGCTAGTTTTTCAGTAATCTTTGCCTTTGCCTCTGATACCTGGTAGCCTACATAGACCGTGATCAGAATTGTCAGTTGTGCTTTGACATCTTTGACCTAGAATTTAATAGCAAAAAAAACTAAAATCAGTTCATTGTCAGTCGTTTGCAATGTGTATGAATTATAAAAAAATTAATTAATTAATAATGCTTTAATTGCCATGTTTGAACATAACATGTAGGTTATTACGCTGCACTGTAGGACTGCGGTACACGCAGTGCTTTTGTTTGTCGGAACGCTGCGGTACGGCGTTCAGCTATTAAAAATAATTTAGTTATTTTAATTTAATTTCATTGTGTTCTGTGTTTGTTGATATATAAATAATAATTAATTTCATATTGCGCGTTATAACTTTATTGAATAAAATTGCTTATGGCGGTAATACTTATACTATACTCACCGAGACCTCTCTTCAAACCCCACTCGCGTTGTTTCTCGGGCTTAGCCCTCTATTTAGCCCTTCCATAATTGTTCAGTTCCGGAACCGTTTTTTCTGGAAAAGCACTGGGTGCAAGTAAGCTTGTAGACTCGAGTTAGATATTCTATTCACGGCCACGGTCTATGCACCGTCATATTGACTGTGCATCGACTAGCTCTATTGTTTCTCTGATTTCCAACACCTCCTCGTGGTGGTCTCTGGGCATGCAGTTCTACCAACTGGTTGACTGCATGGCGAAGATTGGCAGCTGCACACACACACACACACACACACACACACACACACACACACACACACACACACACACACACACACACACACACACACACACACACACACACACACACACACACACACACACACACACACACACACACACACACACACACACACACACACACACACACACACACACACACACACACACACACACACACATATACAGGTAAGGGTAATACTACCATACCTCTCTCCACCTACATTAGTCACTGGTGTCACTGGAATCATGAATTTGCCCATTGTTTCCATGCACGTTCTTTGAACTTATAGTGGGCCCATAGTTAACCTGTTACTGCTAGGCCTATCATGCAGTGGAGTGAAGCGGGTACGTTCTGAGTCCACTGAACTTTGCTGTTTGGGGGATTTTTTATGTGGTCTTGAAATAAACATATATGTAAACAAGAAACATATTTCTTTTATTCAGCTGGTTCCATCTACTTAGCATTTTGGCGCTGAAGGCGGCCGAAGGTATACAGTTACGATTAAACAGTTTGAAACCGGTTGTTTTGTTTTGCTAGCTGGTAATCAGGTCATTGCAACTATCTATGGTTGAAGCATGGTTCAGATTTGAATTTTGAATCTAAGTTTACTGAGAAGGTTGCTTCAAGCTCCGGCTATCTGCTCCCTGAACGTTTTCCATCCACATCAGACATGGGCGCCCGCAGGATTTTTTGCAGGGGAGGTCAAGCACGGCCGGGAACACTGGCGGCGATCTTGTTTGACAAGTGGGGGGTGGACTTTTGAACTGATTTGGGAAAAAAGAGTTTTGAACTGATCTGCTCAAAAAAATGTCAAAAAATTTTTTGCGCGTGAAATCTGGTGACCTTTTTTTCGTTGTTTCTTCTAAAGTTAGGGGGTCGGATGTATGTGGTGCCCCCACTGTTAAAGGTGGGGTCTTGTCCCCCTAGACCCCTCCGGGAGCGCAGCCCATGGCCGGGAGAGTTAGTTGTGTAATATATAAATATGTAATTGATTTATTCAATTCAATCACCGACTGCGATTAATACACTGTATATCTTTTCAGCATTCAAAGACACGTCACTCTATGTGCCCCTCATGTAGGCCTAAACCTTTCGCAGTGGTCTGCACTATACATACCGCCAATAAAAATAATTTTAGCAATGCAGAAGAAATGAATCCAGCCTAGCGTACATTTCAGTGAAATCAATTTTGGCCAATAATACAATCTCATTTCTGAAGTTTGGACTTTGGAAGAGTGTAATTATACTCAGAGGCCCGGGAAATGTTTAGAAGTTGTGTGAGCCAACCTCAGCCAAGTAAGCCCCATACAGACCTAAGATGGATAAAATTATCCATTGTATCTGATATAATCTATAGGCCTAACTATATTTTTTGTCACTTTTGTCATTTTCTACAACCACTTTAAAAGTGTAAGCCCCCTTGCACACCTTTCACTTCCACTTGCTGCGGCGTCCTCGGCAGCCGCATCTGAATGTGTAAAAAGCACACTGCACACCCACCCACATGCAAGACACTCCAATCCTCCCATGCATGAAGCCTCCTATCTTCGTCAGTTATTCACAGTCACTGAACCCGCTCCTCATCCGCCCAAACCCTTCGCCCTTTCGTCACCTCATCGCTATAATTTGCAAAGCGCTCTAAAGCCACAGCTGTTCTGCTTCTCTTGAATAAACTCTCACCAGAATTACGACAAATATCAGATCCTTCCAACGAACTCACCAAAACCTTACCTCTTGTCTCTCCACATCGCTTTCACTCAAAACATAAAAACACTGCTCTTTCACAGATCTTAACCTGCTTCCTCCTCTTCCACTTGCCTCCCTCACCGCTTCAATTCTAAACTATATCCACCGTATAGCCGTCTTACTGCCTGCCAGGCCTGGCTGACCCCTTTGCACTTTGACCCCCTGCCTATATAGATTTTGTTTGTCTGAGCGCCTGTGAATAATCTGGTTCCCGCGACCTATAGCTTTTGTGGAAGTATGGGCAGTCGCCTTAGCTTGCTGACCCTAAGGTCAGGACTGGCATTGGCCGGCTCTAGGTAGGTTTCATTAGGCCTACTGTGTTATTTCTATTAATTCTATACTGCATCACCTATTGGGTTTCTCATCAACAGCCAGCACTTGCTGTTGCTTTCAAACTCAGAGTGTAGGATTTTCAGTATCCATGATTCTCTTGGCAGTCACGTCATGATTTCCAGGGGGGTCATGCGACCCCCCTTGACCTATGGTGCGGGCGCCCATGACATCAGATGCTGCCAGTCAGTGCCAGATTCCACAGCCCGCTGGGTCTACCTCCAAGTGCAGGCCTGGCTAGGCAACAACATAGGGAGACACAATGAGGCTGGTGCTCTGCAAGACCCGGCATGAGTCTATCTTGATTCTTGAAGCCGCACAGAATGGATCAACTTGCTGCACCTGCATCTCTACTCAATATCGTTAATGCAACTGTACTGGAATGTGTGCCAATAATACATGCTCCTGCAGGAAAATGGACACACGTATACACGTAACTTGATGTGTGGTCACTGTAAGGGCTAACACACACAAATGGGCCAATTCGAACATGATTCCAGTGACACCAGTGACTAATGTAGGTGTAGAGAGGTATGGTAGTATTACCCTTACCGGGATATATATATATGTGTGTGTGTGGGTGTGTGTGTGTGTGGGTGTGTGTGTGTGTGTGTGGGTGCAGTTGCCAATCTTCGCCATGCAGTCAACCAGTTGGTAGAACTGCATGCCCAGAGACCACCACGAGGAGGTGTTGGCAAAGGTCTCCGTAGTCCAGCGGTTCTCAACCTGTGGGTCGCGACCCCCACGGGGGTCGCCTTATGATTTACCAGGGGTCGGCTGGAACCTTCAGAAATTTGTAAAAACAAAGTTGTCAACACAATTTCTTAATATTTAAAAGTTATGTAATTATTATTACCGTAGGGCCTACTACACTATAATGATAGCAAAAAATGCATCGAAGGGGAGTAACCCAATCAATTTTATTGTTGGGGGTCGCCACACCTTTGAAAAATATTATCAAGGGGTCGCAGCCCTAAAAAGGTTGAGAACCGCTGCCGTAGTCCGTTCACTTCAGCGCTCAGGCAGTCGAATTTCATCGCAAATTTGGTACTACCCACAGAAAGTCCAATTTTAGAAAAATTCTCAATTTGAGTAATTAGCTTTTACTTGGATGGGAATGCAACACGAACATTCGCACTGATGCAAATGTGAAAAGACCACACTACTAAGACATTAGAAAGAGGGGTAGCGAGCTCGGATCCGCAGGTAACTATATCAGAGACTGAGCGAATTAGTGACTGAAAACGACAAGAGTAAAATGGAATGAGAGTAAAAAGAGCGAAAGAGCGGACAAGAGAGAGCGATGTTGACAGAGTGAGACAGGAAGAGAGGATCTGAAGATTGAGAACGAAAGACAGAGACATAGTAATAGAGTAAGACGAAGAGAGAAAGAGAGACAGAAACAAGGAAAGACACAGAGAAAAGGAAAAAGGCAGGGCAAGAAAGATGTAGAAGATAGAGATAAATAGACATAGACATAGATGGACAGACACACAGACAGATGGCAGAAAGACAGACATATAGAATGACTGATTAATAGTGTGACAATGATGAAAAACGCAGTTAAGTTGAGAAAAAGTTAAATGAGTTTAAGACTGAAAGTAAGAGCGCGTGAAAACGTAACAATATGCAAAGGAGAAACAAAGAGAGAACTTCAGAGATGCGGAGTGCGGACAGAGTGAGATAGAAATTGGGAGTAGGCCTATATGAAGCAGAGATTTAGGGTCTTCTTATTCGCGTTATAACGTGAGCAAAGACGACTATAGGCCAGCTTAAAGAATACTACGACAAAAATGGAAAGTAAAACTGCCTGAGACACTTGCAGTGAACGGACTACCCAAATGCTAAGTTACCACAGAGAAAATGTGATGCATTTGGCCCATCACATTTCTCACATGTATATTATAACCTCGGTGACATTCAATGCTTAATTCAAGAATAGGCCTACGAATAAAGTATAGTGACAGAGATAGTGAAAGAAACAGATAGGCAGACAGACCTATTGTCAGACAAAGGTATTGACAGAAACAAATAGGCAAACAGACTGAAGACACAGACAAAGAAACGAGAAAAGCCGACAGACTTATAATAAGACATAAGGGGACACGTAGGTAAAGACGAAAAGAGGCGGGTTCTCTGATATTTCAACTTCTGGGGTCTCTCTCCACGCAACTTAAGGTCTCCCTTTCCTATATTTCAACTCCGTGAGTTGTAGGTCTCTATCCGTAGAACCCAAGGTCACCATTAGCTATATTGCATCTCCTTGGGTCATATTTTCCCATATTTAAACTCCTTCCATTCTCTATCCGTACAACTTAATGTCAGCCTTAAGGTCATCCTATGTTTAAACACCTTGGGATCAATCTCCGTACAGCTTAAGGACACGCTATCCTATACTTCAACTCGTCGAGGGTCTCTGTCGGAGCAACCTAATGCTTCCAAGTCACCCTTTTTTATATTTCAACTCCTAGGATTGATTCTCTCCTCGTATATACATCTCAAGGTCACCCCTCCCTCTATTTCAACTCCTTGGAGTCTTTCTCCGCACAGCTCACCATTTCCTATATTTCAACTACTTGGGCTCGCTCTAAGCTCTCCGTGCAACTTCCCATATTTCAGCTCCGATTGATTCTCTCTCTGCACATCTTAAGGACACCCTTTCCTCTATTCCAACTCCCTGGGGTCTTGCTCGTCCTATATTTCTACTTCTTATATAGGTCTCTTTCCGTACAACCTAAGGTCAACCTTTCCTCTATTTCAACTCCTTGAGGTATCTCTCCTTACAACATAAGGTCACCCATTCCTATAATTCAACTCCTTAGAGTCTCTCTCCGTGCACCTTCAGGTCACTTTTTTACTTTATTTCAACCCCTTACGGTGTCTCTCCGTGCAACTTAAAGTCACCCTTTCCTATATCACAACTTCCGGGATTCTCTCTCCAAGCAACTTAAGGCCGCCCTTTCCTATAGTTCAACTCCGTGGGGTCCTTCTCCGTACAACTTAAGGTAACCCTTTTATATATTTCAACCTGTTAGGGTCTTTCTCCACAGAACCTATGGTCACCCTTTCTTATATTTTAAATCCTTGGATTGATTCTCTGTCCGTACATCTTAAGGTCACCACAGATCCTCTATTTCAACTCCTTGTGGTCTTTCTCCGTACAACTGAAGGTCACCCTTTCCTTTATTTCAACTCCTTGGATTGATTCTCTCTCCAAACAACTTAAGTTCACCCTTTCCTATGTTTCAACTCTTTGGGTTCTCTGTCCGTACAACTTAAGGTCACCCTTTCCTATATTTCACCTCCTTTCTAATCTTCACCTGTACACCATAAGGTCACCATTTCCAATATTTCAATTCCTTGGGTTTCTCTCCGTACAGTTTAAGGTCACCCTTTCCTCTATTTCGAATCCTTGGATTGATTCTCTCTCCATACAACTTAAGTTCACTCTTTCCTATATTTAAAATCCTTGGGATATGTCTCCCTGCAATTAAAGGTCACCATTTTCTACATTTCAACTCCTTGGGGTGTATCTCCGTACCACATAAGGTCTCCCTTCCTATATTTCAACTCCTTGGGGTGTATCTCCGTACCACATAAGGTCTCCCTTCCTACATTTCAACTCCTTAGGGTGTATCTCCGTACCACATAAGGTCTCCCTTCCTACATTTCAACTCCTTGGGGTGTATCTCCGTACCACATAAGGTACGGAGATACACCCCAAGGCCGCCCTTCCTACATTTCAACTCCTTGGGGTGTATCTCCGTACCACATAAGGTCTCCCTTCCTACATTTCAACTCCTTGGGGTGTATCTCCGTACCACATAAGGTCTCCCTTCTTACATTTCAACTCCTTGGTGTGTATCTCCGTACCACATAAGGTCTCCCTTCCTACATATCAACTCCTTGGGGTGTATCTCCGTACCACATAAGGTCTCCCTTCTTATATTTCAACTCTTTCGGGTGTATCTCCGTACCACATAAGGTCTCCCCTCCCATACATTTGAACTCCTTGGAGTGTATCTCCGTACCACATAAGGTCTCCCTTCCTACATTTCAACTCCTTGGGGTGTATCTCCGTACCACATAAGGTCTCCCTTCCTACATTTCAACTCCTTGGGGTGTATCTCCGTACCACATAAGGTCTCCCTTCCTACATTTCAACTCCTTGGGGTGTATCTCCGTACCACATAAGGTCTCCCTTCTTATATTTCAACTCTTTCGGGTGTATCTCCGTACCACATAAGGTCTCCCTTCCTACATTTCAACTCCTTGGGGTGTGTCTCCGTACCACATAAGGTCTCCCTTTCTATATTTCAACTCCTTGAGTTTCTCTCCGTACAAATTAGGGTCACAATTTCCTATATTTCAACTCCTGGAGTATCTCTCCGTGCAACCTAAGATCAACCTTTCCTATATTTCAACACATTGGAATGAATCTTTCCCCGTACATCTAAAGGGCAGCCTATCCTCCACTTTAACTCCTTGGAGTCTTTCTCCTTACACCTTAAGGTCACAATTTCCTATATTTCAACTCCTTGGGGTCGTCTCCGAGCAACTTAACGTCGCTCTTCCATATTTCAACCCCTTGGATTGATTCTTGTAGGTATACTTCAAGTCCTTGAAATAATTTTCTGTCCGTACATCTTAAGGACAATCCTTTCTTTTATTTCAACTCATTGGGTCTTTCTCCATACAACTCAAGGTCACGTTTTCCTTTATTTCAACTCCTTTGATTGACTCTCTCTCCACAAAAAAATTTAAGTTGGTCCTTTCTTATACTTCAGCTCCTTGGTTTCTCTGTTCGTACAGCTTAAGGTCACCTTTTATATTTTTTTTACCTTTTTGGGTCTCTGTCCGTATAACCCTTTCCGACATTTCAACTCTTTGGGATCTCTATCCTACATTTCTCAACTCCTTTGGGTGTCTCCCCGTACAAATTGAGGTCACCCTTTCCTACATTTTAACTCCTTGGGGTCTCCCTCCATACACCTTAAGGTCACCATTTCCTATATTTCAACTCCGTTGATTGATTCTCTCCGTAGGCCTACATCTAATGGTCACCCTTTCCTATATTTAGACTCCGTGGGGTATTTTTCCGTACAGCTTAAGGCCGCCATTTCCTATAATTTCAACTCCTTGCATTGATTCACTCTCGGTACATGTTAGGTCACCCTTTCCTCTATTTCACCTCTTTAAGGTGTCTCTCCATATGAATATGGTCACCTTTCCCGATAATTCAACTCCTTGGGGTCTCTCTCCATAAAACTTATAGGCTAAGGTTACCCTTTTATATTTTTAAAATCTCTGGGGTCTCTCTACGTACAACTTGTGGTCAACCTTTCCAACATTTCAACTCCTTGGGGTCTCTTTCCATACACTTTGAGGTCACCATTTCCTATATTTCAGACCCTTGTGGTCTTTCTCCGTACAGTTTAAGGTCACTCTTTCCTCTATTTCGAATCCTTGGGCCTCTCTCTCCGTGCAATTTAGGGTCGCAATTTCGATACACTTTGAGGTCACAAATATTCTGTATTTCAACTCCTTGTGGTGTTTTTCCGTGCACCTTAAGGTCGCCCTTTACTGTTTTTCAATTCCTTGGGGTTTCTCTCCGTACAATTTCTAAGGGTCAAAATTTCCCAAATTTCAACTCCTTGGGGTCTCTCTCCGTCCAACTTAACGTCGCCCGTTTTGATATTTTAACTCCGTGGATTGATTCTCTCCGTACATCTTATGGTCACCCTTTCCTATATTTCGACTCCGTGTGATCTTTCTCCTTACAGCTTAAGGTCACCATGTCGTATATTTCAACTCCTTGGGCTCTCTCCGTGCAACGTAGGGTCGAATTTCCTATATTTCAACTCCTTGGATTGATTCTATTTCCGTACATGTCATGGTAATCCTTTCAGCTCCTGAGGGTCTCTCTGTCTGCAACTTGAGGTCACCCCTTTCCTCTATTTCAACTCCTTGAGATCTCTCTCCGTACAGCTTAAGGTCACCCTTTCCTATATTTCAACTCCTTGGATTCTCACTCCGCGCATCTCAAGTTCACCCTTTCCTCCAATTTCAACTCCTTGGGATCTGTCTCTGTGCAGCTTAAGGTAACCATTTCCTATATTTCAATTCCTTGTGGTTTCTCTCCGTGCAACTTAAAGTCGCCCTTTTCTATTTTCAAATCCTTGGATTTATTCTCTCTCCGTACATCTTATGATCACCCTTTCTATATTTCAGATCCTTGTGGTCTTTCGGTTCCACGACAAAAGGTTCACGACAAAAGGTTCACCGACAAAAGGTTCACGGACAAATGGTTCACGGACAAATGGTTCACGGACAAATGGTTCACGATCTTCCAGCTTCCATTTTGAGCTATATTTTCATCATCGCTCATCCAGTTTCTAGTTTGAACTATATTTTGATCGCTCATCCAGCTTTTAGTTTGTGTCTTTTTTACATTGAACTATGAAAAAGCATGTTTGGCTCTATTTTCATGCAACTAGAAGCTGCAAGAGCGATGAAAATATAGCTTAAACTAGAAGCTGGATCAGCGATGATGAAAATGTAGCTCAAACTAGAAGCGGGAAGATCGATGAAAATATAGCTCAAACTATAAGTTGGAAGATCGATGAAAATATAGCTCAAACTAGAAGCTGGAAGATCGTGAACCATTTGTCCGTGAACCTTTTGTCGTGAACCTTTTGTCGGTGAACCATTTGTCCGTGAACCATTTGTCGTGACACCGGTCTTTCTCCGTATAGTCTAAAGTCACCCTTTCCTCTATTTCGAATCCTTGGGCCTCTCTCTTCGTGCAACTTAGGGTCGCAATTTCCTATGTTTCAACTCCTTGGATTGACTCTCTCCCTTTATATTTCAAGGTCACCCTTTCCTCTATTTGAGCTCTTTGGGGATGTCTCTCTGTGCAACTTAAAGTCAACCTTTCCTCTACTTTGACTCTCTGAGGTCTCTCTCCGTAGAATGTAAGTAACCCTATCCTGTATTTCAACTTCGTGGAATCTCTCTTCCTGTAAGCTAAGGTAACCCTTTCCTATATATCAACTCCTTTGGGTATCTCTCCGTATAACATAAGGTCACCCTTTCCTATATTTCAACTCTTTGGGTTAAGGTCACCCTTTCCTATATTTCACCTCCTTGGGTTCTCTCTCCGTACAATTAACCTAATGTCACCCTTTATATATTTCTTCAACTTCTTGGGGTGTGTCTCATTACAACTTAAATTCACCTCTTTGCACTAGCCTATGCTAAATCTGGGACATTAAATGGCGTTTTAATAAAAATAATACATATTGGCGCTACAGAAGTCACCGAGTCTTACTATCTTACTCAAATGCATTAAACAAAGTTTAAAATGAAATTCTGAATAATAAAATAAATAAATATGTTGTGGCGCTGTAGTAATTACCGAGTCTCACTGGCTTACTAAAAAAATTAAATAAAAATAAAAATATTTTAAATATATTTAATAACTTAATTTAAAAATATAAAAAATATAGTTCATTGTGGCGCGATAGAAATTACTGAGTCTCATCACATAATTGCAAATCGCTATGAGATTTGTAGCTTAGAAGTCGCTAACTTGATGCGTAAGTTGCAAATTTCGATAAAAATTCGATGTTTTGTAATCATTTGGGCTGACCTGATACCTTTCGACGAAGATGCGATGGAAACAACACTTGACACAGTAGAAATCGGAAGAACTTCGATTAAAAACGGGAGATTCTGGAAAATTTCGCAAATTGTTCGAATGCCTCGTATCCGTCGAGGTCTAATCTACGACTGTCAAAATTGATGGAAACAATAGGCCTACGATGACGCAATCGTTGCGTCATTTTGGCCTTTGGCAAAGTTCCAACGTTTGTCATTATTATATTAGGTTACGGTCAAAATTAACTGTATCCCTGTCTGTCTGTCTATCTGTCTGTGTGATGTGTTTTATGCACATACGTAGGCCTACGCACATACATACTGACATATAGAATGTAGACAGCCAGACACGCAGGCCGACGGTTCAAACTGGCAAGGTTCCAACGATTGTAATTTTGTCTTTCTGTATTTTTTTTATTTTTTTTTCGTTGAGCGTTTTTCTAATCTTCGTGTTTCTGCTTTTGAGTGAAACAAAGTATATATATATATATATATATATATATATATATATATATATATATATATATATATATATATACAGTGCTTTTTTTCTAGAAAAAAAGGTTCCGGAACGCAACCTTTATGGGCGGGCTAAAATCACGAGAAAAACGGGATTGGGTGTTGGTAGGGGTCTGAATAAGCACTGAAAACAGTTCAAAAACACTGAAATTAAATTAAAATAACAAAATTATTGCTTTTATTATTAAAATAAAAAAAATATTTTTAGTAGCTGAAAAAAGGTGCCGGAACGCCGTTCCGGCTCGTTCCGGCTGAAAAAAGCCCTGTATATATATATATATATATGTATATATATATATATATATATTGGTCTTGGTCTTGAGAGAGATATATATTATATACCTCAAGACCAAGACCAAGACTTTGAACCTCAAGATCAAGACCAAGACCAAGACTTTGAACCTCAAGACCAAGGCCAAGACTTTAAAAACGAACTCGAGTGCGCTCGAGACCTCGAGGACAACAAAGTGGGTCTTTGGGGGTCCGTAGAGTAGGCCTAATGGATAACACACTGGCGTGAAGAGCTGAAGGTACCAAGATCGAACCCGGAAGACTCCGTAAGGTTTTTCAGCCTTCCACTCGCTAGGTGGCAGTGGTTAAATGAATGTAGACCATGATTGGCGCCGTGTGGCTGCCGCTTAAACAGTACGTTATATTCGACTCCTGTAAAACTGTTATCATGTGCTTCTACTGTATAGGCTACACCGCTACTGGTAGGCCCTATGTAAGGCGCCCTGCGTGGCTGCCGTTTCTACTATGATGTATGTTCACTGTAGAGCGCAGTGCGTTTGCAGGCGCTTAATTAATGAACAGAAAAAAGGCTTTGAACCTCAAAACCAAGACCAAGACCTAAGACCTTGGTCTCAAGGACAACAAAACTAGGTCTTTCACTCAAAACTGAAATAAACACTGCTCTTTCACAAATCCTATCCCGATTCCTCCTCCTCTCCCTACCTCCCTCGCCGTTTAAACCCTATAAACACCATCCACCTTAGCCGTCTTACTGTATAGGCCTACCTGACTGACTCCTTTGGATCTTGACCTGGAACCGATTCGACCCCGCCTGCCTATCGATTTTGATTTGTCTAAGCGCCTGTGAATAAGCTGGTTCCCACGACTTCGCTTTTGTTGGGTGCTGTGTAGGCCTAAATCTCGAGATTACGATTAGGATTACCAGTCCAAAAAGTGGGGGTTACGCGTGTAGCCTACCGTAGTCCCCGGCGCCGCCGCCATCCGCCGCCGCCGCCGCCGTTAAGGCCTCAAGTCGAAACCAGTCGCTAAGCTATCGACTGCTAGCGACTTCGTTCACTTAATATTTTCTTGTTGTTTTAATCGCTTTTTTCAAGTTTCAATTTGACGAAGACATCGGCAGCAGGACATGAGCAACACTTACAATACAATACAATATTCGTTTGCCTAGGAAAACAAACTGACATGCCGCAAATTGGTAGGCTACATTATAAGAGAAAGAGTTTGCTCTATTAGTAAGAGTTCTTATGGAGAATACAGAGGATATAGTTGTTGTCTTTGTTTGGTAAAGTCAATTTATGCATTCTATTAAGAAGATGGTGCTGATAATTACGAAGAGGGGGCAATAAGCAGGGTGAGAATTGTCTGGGGATGGGGTTCAACACCCTAGGCCTTCTTAGGACCCTACAGTTAAGTCTTCATTGCACACCGCAGGGGGTCGTTTCCAACCCCCTCAGTTGTGCTAGTGTGATTTAGCATTATTTAATTCTGAATCTCTGATAAAGTGAAGAAATTTCCATGGTGTATCATGTATGCATTTTTAAATTTTCTCAAGAAAGGCATTGATTTTGATTCGAGTTCGACTTGCAAAACTGCTAGCATGGGCATCCGGAGTGGAGCAAGGGCACTTGCCCCCTGGATTTTGAAAGTTGTCACGTTTTCTGTGTTCATGAATAGCACTCTGGAAAAACGTCATTTTACCACCCTTGAAAAATTTTGTCCACCTAGAAAAATTTCTCCCCTTAGAAAAATTCCTGCGGACGCCTATGACTGCTAGCTTTGAAATCTGCTGCTTTCATATTTTGCTGACATCAGTTTGCAAAATACGAATATAATATTCAACTCCACATAGATCAAAGTCTAACCCCCAGTCTTTTTTTCTGCAAATCTCACGTCTAACCCCACCTCCAGTCCTTTTGCAACAATTCATCTGTCTGTCCTCTGTTAGCATGCCCCCATGGAGTGGAGCCCATATCCCATTATTGGACCCGTATAGAGCTCATATGGGTTCCATCTAATGCCCACAGAAATGATGGCACGGTCAGTAGGCTACAGTATGCGGTAAAATGCATTATATTGTTAGGTAATCAGGTATGTTCAATAGACATACCTGATTACTTGAAAAGTCGAGAGCAAGTCGTTAAGTCAGTCGATAAGTCTAAGCGACTTAGTCAGTCGATAAGTATGCGACTTAGTCGACTGAGTCGCTAAGTCAGTCGCTAACTCATCAAGTCAGTCGGTAACTCCTTAGCGACTGACTCCGGGGACTAGCCTACCGTCGTACCCCCGAAAATTACTACTTCACTATCCTGTCGCGGATGTTGTTCTCCAAGGGGCGAAGGGTGAAAATGCACCTTTTAAATTCTCATGTCATCAAAATTCGTTGACTCGATATAGCCTAAGGACAAACTGTGTACAGTTCACACTGTAACGGAGGTTTAGACATCAAAAAGGGGTGCCTTCTTCTTTCTCGTGTGGATAATGGACACTCGTGACTCGCAAATTTTCGTCGATTTGCGAGTCGGAGCAAGAATAGGCGAATGCCTATTCTTGCTCTGACTCGGAAATCGACGAATGGCTGCTATATTTCGGAATGTTTTGTTAGCCGGAAGTTGATGAAATGTCTATGGATCCAATGCTGCGGGAGTCGAGGAGTGGCAAACTCTCGTCGATTGCCGAGAAGGAACGAGAATAAAAGTTGGGCTGCCATTTTTTCTCGGAATTGGCTATTTCGATAGAGAGTTTTATCTCTAAACTCAGCGTTTTTGTAGTTAAATGTAAGTGAAAATAATTTGTATTTTCGCCACTTTAACTGCGCTATTGTGGATAGTGGAAAGTGAAACGTGTTGGAAGTGAAAGCTACAACTTGGACGCTGTTTAAATTTCTGTAGCGCTGTTTTCAATACCAAGATGTTGAGCAATTTAGGGTCTACCAGAATCTCCGAAACCAATTCCAGGAAAGTAGTCAAAATGCAAAATTGACCGAATTCCTAAAAACATTTTTCTACCATGGGGTTTCGGGAATTGGTTACGAACCCGAGCATTACGATATGATGTTAAGACATGAGCCTCTGGGTCTTTCTTTACCTCTATTCCGTAAGTACTTGAAAACTTTGGTTCAATCCTGGTTTCCATCGTTAGGTCTGATAAGTTTTCTATTTAAATCTGTGATTACGTTACATATATAGTTTGTGCCTTAATAAATATAGCACCTGCTATATGCACATTCGCGACCACGACAACTGCACAATAGCCACCTCAATTGTTCATTCCAAACTTGACTACTGTAATTTCATGTTTTACAACATTGACTCTTCTCAAATAAAATGCCTGCAATAATTTGAGAATGCTCTTGCCTATGCAGTACCCAAACTCCCAAACACCACCGGTCCACCGCATAACTACTGTTTTAAAATCACTTTATTAGCTAAAAGTGCCTAAGCACATCAATTAGGTAAAGGTTTATGGTGGGTCGGTGACAGCCGGGACAAGGTTAATGTCATGGCTGCCCCAGAATTGTGTAGAATTATAGTGCTACAAAGTAAATAAGTAGTATAGTGCTAAAACATAGTATGGAAATGTCGAATTACACTCTATCAAGATTATCAGAACACTTATGTGCAGTGATAATTTAGTTCTCAAAATAATCCCTAACTTCCTAATTCCTAATACTTACTTGCTTACTTGAGCGGAAGTAGTTGGCTGTGAAGTTCATAGCACTCTAATTGTACGCAATTCTGGGATGGCCATGATGTTTACCTTGTCCACGACTGTCACCGACCCACCGTAAACCTTTCCAAATAAAAAATTGTATCTCTTAACTACATCATTCTTGAAACCTCTTAGGCCTTTTACATTTGTTGGCTATTCACCATCCAATGCTCCTTGTGAGGCGCCGCTGAGCACAGGTTGAGTGGCGCAGTAGAAAGTCCTGAATGATGATGATGATGATGATGATGATGAACTGCCCAGGTCTACACGCTCATCATCATATCTTTATCTCGATATCCAGTCCCATCCTGTCGGAAATTCTGCAACTGCTTCTTAGTCTATGCTGCACCGGCTTTTTGGAGTGAACTCCCAAAAAATCTCCAGTTTGCTCATCCTCTTATTTCACCTGTCAATTTAACCTCTTCCCCTTGCACTCTGCTGCTCTCCACTCGTGACTGGAAACCGAAATCTTCAAGCTATCCTCTCCTGATTTTACTCCTGTGCCACCACTTGACCACCGTCATCAATGATTTCCACTGTAGCACCATGCTGTCCTCCGATGCTGACCTGGCACTGGACTGAACAAAACAACCTGACTATACGGGATTTCATTTGATAGAGCGCCAGTGAATAGGCTGGTCTCCCTGAAGTGGCTTTTGTATGGTGCTGATAAATTTAGGAGATTTACATTACATTACAATAACATGTTGCCAGACTTATCCAGTTACTGTCAAATGCTTATAAATGCTAATTATCGTTACAAGTAACAGGCTAAGTGCGTAAATTGAAAATAATGTCTTGTGACTAGGATTAGTGTTGGGATATTCAGTAAAAAGAAGAGCAGTTGACTAGGCTTGACCACGCTTTCTCCGTGGTTGAACACACAATTTGGAATGGGCTTCCTCCTGAGCTGCAGTCTCTTCCTCGAGACTCGTCCAGTGCCATCCACTGCTTTCTTCTCTGCTGGAAAGACTGTTGGGAGCGCCTCTGAATAGTTTCCTTGAAGGGGCGCTGTATAAATGCTTAGTTGATTGATTGATTGGAATTTAATAATTTAGCAGAAGCTTGTTTAAATTTGTTTTATAAATTTAATTTAATTTATTTTATGAATTTAATTGCATTTATCCAGGTGCATGAGCAGGTGATCTCATTCTGATCAAGATGAAAATATTGCAAATATTGATCTGTGACTTTAAAAAATTAATGCTTCAAATCATACAAACAGCAACACAGGCTTACTCAGATTGATAAACATTGAACCCTCTGATGAATTTTTAGACGAGGCAGCCATGTCGACGAATAAAAAACTTTATGGCAGAGATCTGCAGGTATACCAGGACATCGATCTTGATGAACTTTTGGCAAAGTTGACAGATGCAGAACTCGAGGAACTGCACACAGACCTCATCGATCCTGATGTAAGCCATTTTTATCAAGTTTTATGTAATACTAGGTGGCTTTGTTTTGTTAAATTGGAATACAGGGTCATTTGCTGGTACTGCAGTACGGTAGTGCTTGCCACATTTGTGCATATGAAACTGTAGTTAGCAAGTATACTTTGGGTTGCAGTTTGAGGGTTTGTTTCAAATTTGGGATTATTGTTTAAGCAATGAATTGTGGTCAATCACTGTACATAAAAGCATTTTTCATTCCCCAGAATTGTCACTGTTCAACTTGTACATCTGATTTTATTGCAGTGGTTATAGCAAAAATTAGAATTGTTCTTGATGAATAAGTGTTTTGGTTGCTGGACCTAGATTTTGAAACTCTGCCCGCATTTGTTCATTTTGCTCAGTCTTTTATGTTATTTCCATCTCAACTTAGAACTTGCCTGTTTCTTCTGGGTTGTCCACTGTAGGCTGTCTCTTGATCACTCTGGACTGTTGTAACCGATTAGGACTTGGTTTTGCTGTGCCATCAGCTGATGCTGCTTTCGTTAGACATTGGCTCAGCAGACAGTGCTAATTATTATAAGTTATTATTTGAAATAAAAAGAAGTTATGTTATGAAATTTTTTTTGTAAAGGCATGCAGCCAAAGCAGAGTTTCTTGTTTTGTTGCCATTTTCAAACTCCTCCTTCATCTGACAAGTGTCACAAGCTACTGTGCTTGACGGATGTTGTACTGAGGAAAGCATGTAATAAATGGACCATTGCTTTGCATTATATAATTATTGAAGTAAATAAAAGGTCCTGTGTTCTATATATTGGAACTTGGCTTGGCACTGTTTTAATTTTCGTAGGTCCTTGAGCTGGCATCAGGCCAATTTCAAGACCCTTTACACAAAGCCAGTTTATTGTGGGACGTGTTTACTTCCCAGCTTGCACCAGTACCACATTCTATTTGGTGATAGTAGCATGTGTTCACAAACACCTTGCTTAGATTTGTTGCATGAAGTCCTTTCAGCAGGACTAAAATCGCAATCATTGGTGTGCAGACCCAACAAGCTAACTCAATAGACCATCGTGTCTCATCTTACCTTCAGAGGCTTTGTATAAATGTGTAGTTACACTTAAAACTCCCTTTCTGTTAAAGCAAAATGGTCTCTTTCTCGAGACTCGTCCACCGCTCTGCTCTAACGACTGTTCTCTTTTGCTGGGGTTTTCTGAATACTTTCCTTGAAGCCTGGGCACTATATAAATGCTCAGTTGACTGATTGATTGATTGATTAATTAAATGTAGACGCGTTGCTGTTGTTTAGGATTCTATGGTACCACCTTCAGACCGTTGCCGATACAAGACAGACAAACTACCTACTGGACCTTTTGAGCGTAAGAAATTGTTGGAGTTTCTGGAGAGAAAAGCAAGGGAAGACAAAGATTGGGAAGAACCGAAGCCTTTCACGAAAGAAACACGAGGTCTCATTATAATATTTCAGTTACTACAATGCTTGTTTAGACTTGGGTCATCAGATTTTTGTTGTTGTGTAGATCTTGGCATTATGAAGAAGCAAAAAGTGTTGGTATGTATGACTACAAACATTTGGGAAGGTCTTGGTGATCAGTCAGTTGCCCAGAATTGAAAACTTGTCAAGGATTTGTTGCTGATTCCTACTTGAGGACCTTGAGTGTTTTCAGTGATGTGTTTTGCCTGTATGACTGCATTTAGATGGATGTTACTGTAAGTCAGTGGTCCCCAAAATTTTTTCGGTGAGGACCCGCATTACGAAGTTTAGCAACTTTTGGGAGCCGCATTTCGAAGTTTAGCAACATTTGGGAGCCGCCAGGGTTTTAGGTCGAATTTAGGAAAACAACAAATATTATAATTATATAGAAAAAGAAAAAACAATGACGTCATAGAATTTTGACCTTAAGCAACACGTAAAGTCCATTTTTATAGCGCAATTCTATTTCATCACATAGAAAATGTCATTTCAGGGAAAGCTCTGGAGAGCCGCCACAGAACTTTTTCAGGTTGGTGACCGCTGCTATAAGTGATTAAATTGACTTAGTTACATTTCACTGACTGCATAGTGTATCGCTAATTTTCAAATGATTCTTATGGCAGGTAAAGTCTGGAAACGTAAAGACGAAGAGAAAATTCAAATTAATGATGATGTTCAGGTCGAGACAGAATGGGACGACGTCTTAGCAAATGCTACGGAGGCAGAATTAGTCGACTTAGCAGGTAAATTATTGACTTAACACTTTATAACGACGAGAGTGTACTAAATGCGACTGGGAAACCAATGCAGCTCGTCGTTGAAGCGTTAGTTTGTGAAAACATTATGTCTAACTTAACTTGGTTACATGTGGTTGTCAAGATCCTTAACTGACCGAATAACCTCTCAATATACTATAGACTCTCCATTAATGAAAAGTATAAAACCTTATGTTAAATATACATTCACTAATAGTCTAACCCTAGATTTCTAGTTATTTCCTCCTACTAATTATTTCTGTGTAACAAGTTGCGTTGATGTCAGCTTGATGCTTTGACTAAACGAAAATTGATTGATTGAGTGATTGTTATGAAAGAGTTATTGAGTTAATTTATTTACCACAGGTACCTGTAGTTAGGAATTGTTGGTATAAATTTATGCCTTTTTGTAATCACAAACTTGTTTAGTGCCAGTTTAAGACTTCTCTGAGATGCTTTAGACATTACAGCACAAAGCCACGATCAAGCAGAATGCTTTTCAAGTGCTTACAGAAAAGAGGCATTGAAAAGACCAAGGAGTTCATGCCACAGACCTGTTGCAAACAAGGTGAAACAACCACAGTGAGTGAAGCTTCTGTGCTTTACTGTGGAAATTCAAGCCGTAGAAACAACCAGGTCACCAGAGCGAAGATATCTGCGGCCAGGAATAGAAGAGATTGGAACACAGCTCCCTGCCTTGTATGTGTACTTTTGATGAAGTTGTAGTTACAGGTTTAAAAAATGAAGTCATTTTAGAGTCTGTTGGTTTTTTTAAACCACAAGTACTCCTGGTTTCAGTAATTAAAATGTAGCAGATGGATAATAAATAATAAGTTGTCTGCTTCATTCTATTTTGAGAAATCTGCTTTTTGTAGCCATACTGGGATTTCATGGCATGTTGAATCAGGTGCAGTACCATCAGGCATTTGTGGAGCGCAAGGATCAGAATGAAAGTGCTGGCGGATTTCAAGGTTAGCTTCTCTTTAATTCTTGACTTGTTTCAATTTTCTCTGATTTCATAAAATAATTGTCCTGTTCAGCTTGGTTTGCCCTGCTGAATGCATATGTTATAGTGGAAAGGTACACATTCGTTAAAGGCATTTCGTTAAAGCTTTTTACAAATTTGTAGCAATAACTAGGAACCACCATTCTGTAGGCTATCTTGGGTAGTAAGCAATAAGCTGGGGAGAGAAACTTACTTGATTGAGTGATCCTTGGAGATCAAATAGTCAGGGAAAGGATTGGCCACATTCTAGTGTTGTATGTTGAGTCTAAGAAAAATGAAATTGATAACCATACCCATTGCTGTCTTCTAGGTTAGCTTTAAAGGGACTGCTCTTCAGCATGAAGGTTGCTTGAATGAATGTTGCTACACATTAACTGCTTGTTTACAAGCAGCTGGTGTTTGGTATGTGTTTAAGAAAGCTGTGATTCTGTTACTGGAGTTTCAGACAGAGATTTCTAATTATGAAGAGCATTTGCCAGTGGCGGTGCTTTGACCAAAGTCAAAAAAGAATGTATATAGATGAACAAATTGGAACTATAATGTTTTTCAGATTGATGAATGTAGGTTGCAGTATTTTCTGTGTGAGTCCCATAGACTTTCGATCAGAGGCTTGTTCCTTTAACTGCCTAGAATTGCAATTTGCAGTTTATTTATATGAGGAAAGCAACTGGAAGTGTTTGTAATGATTAATTGATATGTAACATTAAATTATGTTCAGGACCATGATACCTACCTATGTATAATAAGCTCCCATCTCCAAAGGAGCGTCTCTCCATTTTGTCTTCTTTTCCGCAAACTCTTGAAGACCACATTGTTTCCCACTAGTTCTGGGACATCAGGCCATGAGTGCTTCTGACGAGTTGTCTCAAAGTGGTGCTTTATAAGTTCCCAGTTATGATTACAATTATATTTGATTGTATCTCTCTTAGTTTGGAGAGTTCAGACTCTGAAACCTGTGCAGAATTGATTGCAATAATATCTTTGATTTCATCTATTTGAAGTGAGTGATTGAGAATGCTCATCATTAGTAAAAATTATTTTCAGGTGTTGCCAAGTATGCAGATTTCAAGTTGTTCGAAGACGAGCCTTCTAACACCACAGACGTGGAAGCGAGCCTTGCACAGGTGAAAGCAAATGACCCAAAGTTGAAGGAGCTGAACCTGAATAATATGAAGGTAACTTTTTGTATCTTTAAGTTTGTCACCACAGCATGATGTTGGTTCCTCCTATGCAGAATTAAGCCTGCTGTTTGTTGAGATGGAGTTGTGTGTTCTAACATGTTTGGTGTTTATAACTAATGTTAACCTATGCCTGATACAGTGTTGGTTGTTTAGGCCAAAATCCTGCTCTGTCCAAAAGTTCAATTAACCTTGGTTTTCCAGTATTTTATTCTTGGTGTATATGTGTTTAAAATTGAGTTATCTCGACAACTAATTCAACTGTCTTGGTATTACTGAACGAAGTAATATTGTAAATGAAAAATTGTGACATATGGACATATGACTGATTTGGTGAGAGCCAATGTCATATATTTTAACATACATTAATACTAAAGCTTTGGTAGTACTGCCTTGTTTTTATATATACACTATACAGTTATAAGAATGGCTGTTGGATTTGCTCTGTTCAGTATTAGAGCATTGTTTTTTCATTAAACTTTCTGGAATATTGTAAAAAATTATGGTGGCAAGACATACATACATATAATATATGGAAATTGGATAGATCTTCGTTATATTACCTATGTTGATGTTTGTTTTAAATGTTTGCAAAAACTGTCGTGTTGAAGAATTTTGTGATTCTTAACTTTGCCAAATAAACTGAGTGTGTTTTCCTAGCAGTGTAGCAAGGCAGTGACTAGATTCCATCGAGATGCCAAAGAGAAAAGCAAGCAAAATTGGAAGAAATGATTGTGTAAGAGATATTTCTGTTGTGAAAAAACTGGTATTTTCTGAAGCAAATTATCTGAACATTCTTGTATGCTTGGGAACTGTTGTTTTGTTATATTTGCTTCTGTGCTATGTCCTACAGTGAGAATTTGGAATGCTTGTTTGACTGACAAAGCGAAGTCACTGATTCATATTGAGTTGGTTGATCAATTGGTTTGTTGATTGTTTGATGAAGCAAGTTCTTGTGTTGCTTGCTTTAACTCTGAAGTTGGTGAACTTTACCAGCTGCAATTCATGATCTGTGCTTTGTAATGTTGTGTAGTGTAACTGAAGGTGATGCATGGTTTGACTTGTATTGATGTGAGTTTGGAATGTGTCACAAACAAGCATGCATTGTGTCTTTATTACTGATAAAGTTGACATCTACTTCTGGTTGTTAAACCTCGCAAGTTAAAACTTCTCCTGAGGTATTCTATATGTATGGTGTGCATTCGTTGTCAAGCATGTGAATGACTAACCAAAACACTGGCTAGGTTTAGAGTTCAAACAGAATCAGCATCTTACTAGCAATTTAAAAGTTATGAAGAGATGGACATAATGAGCAACCCAATGAGGTAGGGATTTTGTATGGTGGTCCGATGAGAAAATACAGTGGTGGAAGTGTTGTGCAGTGAAGTCAACCAATTCAGTTTCGAGGAGTCTATGGTATGTCACTTGTGCTTACAAGATCTCTCATGGAGTAAAGTCGCGGATTAAAGCACACAGTTTGCAATCTTGCATGAATTTAGTCGATAACAGTGTGTGTTATTATCGATCTTGCATGACTGCCGCATGCAGATCCAAATATTTGAGGAATAATATTTTTGTAACTTGCACTGGAACCTCGGTAAAATGCTACCTTAGAGAGCCATGTGAAGTAACGCCTTATAATGAGGTTGCATTCTGAAGCTGTTCTTGAATTTGGTGTTCATGTCTTAGACTGCACTGTATGAGAATTGTTTCAATATAGGGATGAAGAGGTGTATACACACGCTGTAGGAACATTGAGAAAGGCCTTTGTGTACAGATGCTTAACCCATTGCTTGATACATGTCATTAGGTACTGGTTGTACATAAATTTAGGGAATTAAACATTGTACAAGATACAGACATACATGCATACATACAATAGAACAAGATATATGTGTTTTGATGATTTTGCAGAAAATCCCTATTGAGACTTTGTGTGAGCTCGCAGATGCTTTGAGTACAAATACATCTTTAGAGAAGCTTTACATGGCCAACACCCGAGCAACAGACAGAGTTGCCAGGGTCAGTAGTTGTCTTTTACTTTTTTTCTCATCACTGAAACAGAAATGCAAATT
The DNA here is from genome assembly GCA_963556255.1 of Allolobophora icterica. Lineage (NCBI taxonomy): Eukaryota > Metazoa > Annelida > Clitellata > Crassiclitellata > Lumbricidae > Allolobophora > Allolobophora icterica. The sequence goes on along the minus strand of OY744609.1, from coordinate 20,742,556 downwards.
TAATATATGGCGCCATGAGCCATTTAATTTTGTGTATAAATTTATGCTTAAGTTTCTTGTTGATATCCTTGGCAGTTTGTGTAAACTGATGCTTTAGTTTCTTGGTTGATACCCATGGCAGTTAAATAGCTGGACCTATTTTTAAAATTAAATTATACTTATATAAGAGTTAATAAATAGTAATCAAATTATTCACCATAGTAAGTTACAGGTTCGAATTTTAAATGACTGACTTTTTCTTCTGACATGCTAAATTCTTAAGGTGAAATGGATACAGATTTGGAGAATGTGGACCTGTTCAAGAAAACTGGAGTCTCGATATCTGTTGTTTATTATGTTCTTATTTTATGCTAAATTTCAGTAAACGTGTGTAACCATATATATACGTGGTGTGCATGATAGTCCAGCAGTTAGTTTGCGGGGCTGTCAGTCGAGAAGTCAGGGTTCAAATCCCAGCCAGGGCAGCAGAAGTGTATGTGTGTTTCGAGATTTTGGGTACACGTATGCCCCTTAGCTAGCTAAGGCCAACTAATAATGAGTGCACTGGCCATACACTATCAGTGGGAAGATGAGACTACAAGGGAGAGAATTGGCTACACACCCTCATATGCCAAAGTTAAGAAAATGTAAGTCCTAACACTATATACCCTTGGCTGCCTTATGGGGGCTAGTGAAATGGGCTGCTGTTTAGTGTTGTGAGGCGGAAAAATTGTCCGGAAAATTTAATATTTTTCCGTAAAATTTCGGAAAATTTCCAGTGTTTTTTCCTGGAAAATTTCCAGATTTTTCCATCAGTATAATATTACTAAATAAGAATTTAAATGCATCATAATTGTTAAACATCACTCGTGCTGAAACTTAAAGCGCATAAAAACATCCACCACAAAATCAACAACAAAGGGAAGACGTCAAAGACCATTGCTGTCATAAGACGTCCCTAAACACACTCTTGATTGGACATCACTCACTCTAAGCTATCTTATGTAGTTATAAGAAATGATACATGTTTATTCAATAGATGGCACTGTTAGTGCTTACTGTTCAGTGTTCACAAGGCTCAGCATTCAACAACGACAATACATTTAAGAATTAATTGCAACTAAACTTCACTGTTAATTTAGAGAAAATATTTTGTATGATTTAGTCTCCTTAATATTTTTTAGTTATGAAAATATGAGAGAAACACATGTTTATTTTAATTTTTTTAAACATTTCCTGTAGCAGAGCAGACTGCAGACAACTAGTTTGAACTAGGCTACTACAGTCTGAACCGCTAATGAACAGAACAGTGAACTATTGCTGAGAAAATTGTTTCAAACAGTATTGTTTTAAGTATTGGTAAATTGTTTCATGTTTACTTTAATTTTTTAACATTTCCTGCAGCAGAGCAGAATGCAGACATACAGGCCACACAAACTTGTTTGAACTAGGCTACTCTAGTCTGAAACGCTAATGTACAGTGTTTAATGTTTATTTTAATTCTTTTAAGGTGAATGTTGCCTGCATTGACAGAAATACTGTAAATAAAATAACTTTAAAAAGCAGAAATTTTCCAGTGTTGTCTCACTTGTCTGTTACAGAAAATTAGACATTATGAGTTAAATGTATTTTTTTCCGGAAAATTTTCCTCAAAATATTTTTCCGGGAAAACTGCATCACTACCTGTTCTTTTAATTCTGATCCTTATCCGAATGTGTCCTTATCATTTAGGCAAGGTGGCAGTCAGTGTCGTTAAGCAGTTGTTGGTGGTCCACATGCAGTTAACAGCAGGCAGTATATGTGCACTGCCCCTATGTTAGAATTGGTTGCAAAAAAGTTGTTTATTGTTACAGACCATTGCTGAATCCTTGGAAAAGAATAAAACCCTGAAGGCTTTGAATATAGAGAGTAACTATATCAGTGGGCTTGGAATCATTGCTATACTGGATGCAGTCAACATCACGCAGGTTTTGACAGAGTTAAGAGTTTGCAACCAGGTGGGTGGACATTTTCTAGATTTTGACTGGTCATTTATAAATTATACTTTTTTCTCTTACCTTTATATTTATATCAGATAGAACTTTGATGGTTATAACTATTTTATCATTCCTCAGGTGATATACTAGGAGTGATAGTCTGGCCTTTTGCCATCAAGTTTGGAGTCTGGTGCTAGATCTCGTCTCTAGGTAGCAGGTTTGGTCTGTGATTTAATGGTTTTGGATTCAAGCCTGCTGAGAAAAGTGTGTGCAATGTAATTAATCAATCATTCAATCATTCAATCAATCAACTAAGTATTTATATAGCACCCCTAGGCAAGTTGTTTGCACATGTGCTTCTGTCACCAAGCAGTAGAATTTCTAGTGTAAGCTGGGAATTCCAAGCCATTGGACAAATCCCAAGACATTGAGATTTGTTCATTGCCGGTTCAAGGGCAAAGAGTGCGAAGTGAGTGCCTCCATTAAGTTTTACTGTGGGACTTCTGAGGTGTAATTTACCTGATGTGAAATAAGTGATTTGCAGAAAGAATGGTTATCATAGATATACTACTTTGATTTGTGGATGATGTACCTGGGAAATACTAAGCTTTTACCACTCTGGACTTCTTAAGAAACTCTCACTTTAGTTGTATATGAGTGGTTCCCGTGAATTGATGTGAATTTGTCACAAACTGTGGATTTATGACCTTGTCAGATTTTCTTGTAATTGTTAAGCTGCTGGGTTAAACATTATCACTTTGGTCATTAAAACTGTAGATAGCAATTACTGCTACGTGCAACATTTTAGTCAGATGCTATTGGCAGTTTCACTTCAAATTTAACAGTTTAAAGGTTTGTTTTTGTTACTCTAATTAGAGACCGCAAGTACTGGGAGTAAGGAACGAGATGACTATCGCCAAGTGTCTTCGTGATAACAAAAGCATTGTACGATTTGGAATCCACCTTGAGATACGTTGTCCTCGTGTCCTTGTCACCGAATATGTGCAGAGGAACAACGATAATAGTGAGTGTTTTCATTCTTATGAGGTTGACAGCTTCTGCTTTGACAAATGTCCGCCTAGATTCTTAATTGACCAGTTTTGTGAAAGTTTTCAAGTTACATGCGCTATATTAGTTATGTTGTATTCGGCTTATCTCAAGATGCACCCTTTAGATCTGTCTGAGAGCAATGTTTCAGCATCCTTGTCAGGTTCGTACAAGGCACTACATGAATGTTCTGATACATGCATGCTTGCTTGCACTTATTTGTAACTGATTTGTATGGTGCCTTGTAAAGAGAAACCCCTCAGAGGCACTCAGTACATACATACAAGCATGCATACACAACCCAGTTTCTTGTTTAACCCTTTAGATTAGTTTCCATTCATTTTAATGCAAGCTCGTCGTTACAGTGTTAAGTCACTTCAAATTTAAATGAATTTCACAGAGTTCCTATTTTGTTTGAAATTGTAAGATGAGTTGAGATAATCCCTCGTATATGATCTGGCTCTTTCAGGAGTAATCCTAACGAGCTGTGCCCTGGGAAGCATGGCTGTTTAAACTGAAATGCAAATATGTCTAATGCAGTCCAGCAACTAGATGACCTTTCTTTATGGGTTACATGGCTTGACCTTAAAATGTCAAATTTAATACACACCGGTTACAAAATGCATCACAGAGGTAAAAGGCAAATGCATTGGCAATCTGTAATACGATTCAATTAATCTTGTATGTTATTACGGACTTGTTTCAGTCAGAAGAGAGAGGGTTGGAAAAGAGATTGTGCTGCCACCTGTTGAAGAAACTCCTTACTATTTGAAGAAGAAGCCTGAGCCAGGAGCAGAAGGTGCCAAAGAAGAGGGAAAAGACAAGAAGGCAGAGCCTGTCAAGAAGGCCGAACCAGCCAAAAAAACAGAAGCTGCCAAGAAAACGCCAGAGCCACCAAAGAAAACTGAACCAGCAACAAAGGTGCCTCCGCCAGGTGCCAAGAAGGCTCCAGAGCCACCAAAGAAAACTCCTGAACCAGCAAAAAAGGCACCTCCACCAGCTGCAAAGAAGACTCCAGAGCCACCAAAGAAAACCCTCGAACCAGCTAAGAAAGCTCCAGAGCCACCCAAGAAAACTCCTGAACCAGTCAAGAAGACTCCAGAGCCACCAAAGAAAACGCCTGAGCCACCCAAGAAAACTCCAGAGCCTCCCAAGAAAACTCCAGAGCCTGCGAAGAAGCCACCTCCACCAGAGTCGTCGTCTGAGGAGGAATCAAGTGAAGAGGAATCAGATAGTGATGAGGAGTAAGAAGCTGAAAGTCAGGAAAGGAGTGAAGGCTTCTTTGTGAAATGTTTCTCAGTAGTAGCAAGACGTTTTTTGTGGGTTTTCATTCTGTTTTCTGAATCCTTACGCCTTTGCTTAGTCAGTGCTTGTTGGCCGACGGGTATGTCCCACGGAGCACTAGTAACTCCATTAAAGGGTGAGACCTGTTACAAATTCCATGCAGATTTTACTGTTTGATTGATGGCTTTCTTCTGATCGTGCACAACTGTTAATGTTTCATGTGAGCTAGAAAATTTGCTTCGTTTGAGTGGCTTTAGTGAAGATTGATGTTCTGGGAAACCATGGAAGTACTTGATAAGATTCTGCAGGTCTGCTTCTGTTGATCTTTTATTTTATTCTTTGTGAAAAATACAGCTGCTCAAATTCTCTTTTAGTATTTAATAGCATAAATTATAGTCCTTATAGTGCTTCAGTAAGATGATATATGGAGAATCTTAATAGAATTCGTGTTTTGGTAAACAACACCACATACCTTGGTAGACTGCCAAACCCTGTATATTTAATTCATGCATCATTTTGTGTTTCATAATCGTTTATTGAAAATATAATTCTTTATTTTTCTTCATGATCTCAAGGTTTAGCTTTAAATCAATGAAAATCAGAATTCAAGCTTAAACAAAGAATTTGCACTGGCATTGTTTCTGACAAGGGTTTTATAATAGATTTTGCGTGGTTTTGTTTCAGCATGTTTGGAAATGTTTCTTGAAGCCAGTATATAAATTCTCAGCTGCATAAACAGGAGTCCGGTCTCTGCAATGAGACCAACCCATCCACTAAGCGAATGCACAAGTTCTGTCGACGAGGTTATAGTTTATAACTTCAGCAGTGTTGAACATTCACAGAGCACGTGACCATGCAAAAGCAAATCCTGTTACAAAATTAATGCGAGATTAAATGGCTCATACGTGATTGGTCTTTACATATACGAATACATTTGCAAAAGATGCAGAATACAAACAAAAGTAATCCTTGTACAAATAAATGAAGTAAACAGTGTATGGTAAGGTTACAAGGACTGCTAATCAAAATAATTGAACGTCATCACAAGCAGTATGCCTGTCGTCACTTAGAAAAGTGCTTTTCATCAAATGTGGAGACCTTCAATCATGAATTGTTCTGACCAAAATATTATGAAAGGAAGTTTTGAATGATCATCATTTGTTATAGACATTTCTCTTCCATTGTTTTGACCATCTGCATGGAATAAGGTTTCCTCTGGCATTTGCTACTTGGATACTACTAGTACGTTGTCATGAAATTTAATAAAGATTCCTACCACTGATCTGTACTGTTTCTAAAGTGTATAGGGCGTGCTAGACAAAATGTTAAGATTAGTCAAACAGTAATTCTACATAAATTGCAAGTCTTTTTTTAAATGCACAAGTCATCATTTAAATCTGGTCCATGATCTACGTAATGCAATAATTTGACAATATTTACTAACTTGAAAGCAAAAAGAAGATTTGTTTACACAACGGCTCTTCGGAAGACATATGCCATTGTAGAAGTATTGAATGTTTTGCTCATCAAAACTTTACAAGCCACTGACCGTATGCCTACTATTAGACTAACAATGCATTATAACAGAAGAAAATATTAAAACCCTGTTGGCAAACAATTTTGTGCACCAGTTTGCTAGTCTTTGGTATGTTATAACTTCTTTAAATTCTATTCCAAAAACTAAATTGGGATTAGTTTTGAAAGGATAGAAGTGAACAGGGAAGGCGCTACACAACTGAAATTGTGGAACCATGGAGTAGGCTGGCTCAAATGACGTGGTTTATATAACGGACCTAAATGGGGCATCACTAAAATTGTGGGTTCTATAGATATTTGTATCTGTTGATCTGGAACTCTGCAACATTTCTGTAGTCCTTTCTGAACAGAAATGTATCCTCGTTAGTTTCTTAACTTTCTGTTCTTTATTCTACTGCATTGTATGCCTACTCGTACTTAGATTAATAAAACAAAAAATCTGATCAACCCATGTGCATAGGGGTGAACTATCTTGCAGCTGAATCACAACAAACCAACTGAGCAAGCTTTATGACCTAGTTTCACAAGGCACTTTCAAGAGTTTATACAGCACTATAATATGCTTTGATACATACATCGATTGATACACAGTTAATAGATTGAAACTCCAGATTCTAAAGCAAACATTTAAAGAGCTATCTGACACTGCCAGACAATTGTAGTTCTGGTTACATTACAGTTGAGGCATTTTTACACACTTAATATCAACATGAAAAGCACAGAGTAGTAATTTTACAACTTCTGTGAAGTCTATCAGCATCTTTGTAATGTATTAGCTTCAAGGCCCAAAGGAAAACAATCTCTTGATGCTATGATCACAGCTGAATACTATTCAAAATTCACAGATTTCTTGTCTACTTTAAAACGGACAACTTTAACTGCTACAGCACAAGATCAAATGATCCGTCAAACCCCACGTTATGGACGGCCATCTTTTGAGAAGCTCTTAGGAGGCTTTCAAAGTTACCCATTAAAATTTCAAGCAGTAGTTTGGTAAGGATTGCACGCCTCCATCGATGTTTGCCCTAAAGTTGAAACATCTTCTGACTCAAGTGCACACACTAAAGTGACTGATTCTGTATTTACAGCAATCAAAACGACCTTTGCTCATGGACTACATTGTTTAACAACACATATACAATTTCACAATACACAATGGGATTTGGAAACAGGATAGGGCCTACACAGATGATGAAGACCATCAGTCCATCCTTCAAGAGGTAGCCATTGGTGTGAAATGTTAACCACTTAAAAGCAAGTGACAGAGAGGTCAATTACTCGTGTTGTAATGTGTGCTAATGTTTCTTATCTTTAGGCTTTCTGTGTACAATTATATTATTTATCAACATTACATAAGGTTTCTCGACTTGTCATAATTAGCTAAGAGCTGCAAATATAACAAAGCAATTAAATGTCACAGGCACCTGTAGAACATTTCCTGCAATTTACAACTGGGGAAATAAAACTAAAAGTACCTGTCACCAGCAACAAGTTCAAACCCAAGATCTGAATTCTACCAAAGTGGATCCAACCATTTTGTATGTGACCCAAAATATGACCTCATATTCATTTTGCAAGGCAACTGTTTTATATACAGAATCACTGAGATGCAAGCATCCAATACCATTCTATTGATACAGGCTCGTGTTGAAGCTGCTCGTTAAACTTCATTTTGCTGTTGGTGAAAATTCAATTTCTTCATTTATAAGCAGGGAATTGCATGCGATCAATTAGGAGGCACCTTACTGACCTCCAACTGAACTTTTAGGTCACATCAAAGGGCTTGGAACCATATTCATACACAGCACACAAGTAATTTGTAGAACACTAAAGCATGCACCATTGCAAATACAAAACACTTCATTACAATTCGCAATTAATTTGAGCCACCCTGATTCCAAATTCAATGGCTTCACCATCAAAAACACAGAACAAATTCCCTACAATATAACCATAAAAAGCACCAGATGATTGGACACCTACACAATTTTAAATTTGCCTATTTTTGTGCAACTTCTTAGTTCGATCATTACCTAAATGCTAGATTAAGTTTGCTTATTTCAGTTTTCACCTTAACCTCATTATATATCAACGGCATGCAACACCTGAAACTACCTGTACAACCATTTTTGTCACAAAACCATGCAACAGAAAAGGAGCAACATGAATAAGAAATCAGAAGCAGCAGACCAATAACCTTTGAAATATGTAGTGGCATCTCAAAAAAATATTTTTCTGAACCTGTAGGATTGTTTGAAAATCTAGACTTGCTCTTAGTACATCATTCCAACAATAACCAATTTTACACCCATGGTAACAAAAATGCTCAAACAGGTTGTATTTAAAGACAACCAGCGTGCAGATGATTAATAACAGGCAACGAAAAATATTCAGGAGTGTGGACATGTTTCGATAAAACTGTTGTGCAGTTTAAGTTAGGTCAAAGTATAACACATCTCCATCCTCCAGGTTTGTTCTTCGGCTTTGAGACTTCGACGTTGTCGCGGGATCGATTTCCTCCAGCTCCGTTTCCATCCTATAGCCAGAAGTAGTGTTGTTTGCATGAAATTGTGCAGATTCAAATACATTAAGAGAATAAATGATACAGAGAAGCAAATCAATCAATCAAACAATGCGATTTATTAAAACACACGAACAATGCATTTAACAGGCAAATACGTCAAAATAACTTAAAACCTAATACAGGGCTATAGAACCACTATGAAATATAAGAAGTAAAGAAATAAGAAAAAGTAAATACTAAGAAGAAATGAACAGCACGAAATAATAAAAACAAAAAGTATTTAGTCTGTAACAAATAAAGCAAATCAAAACACCAAACTAACTTAAACCTAATGCAGGACTATAATACCACTGCATAATATAGTACATGCTAAGCAAATATAACTTTGAACATTCAAAGGACAGTATGTATATAGACCTAAGACAATTTAATACACCTAAAGACAATATAGAGACCCAGTACAGAATAAATATGCAATGTAGTGCAGTTTGTAAAAACAACTTCCATTCTGAAGTATGACTAGACAACTACTGTGTAATGGCATGTAGTTTAGTTTAAAGCATTGCAATGGAACTTGTCACAATATTTTTCAAGATATCTAATGACAAATGTTCTGTCTAAGCCAATAAAGTCTGAACTTGCTGCACGTAGAGAGCTTTTAGATGAATTTATATTGTTTGACCACTTTTCAGGCGCACAAAACTGTGCGGCCTAGCACCTTGGAGGAAATGTCTCTGATCACAAGTGCTCAAAACGATAAGCATATAACATTTAAACAAATCTATAGCCCTTTTCCCTATGTATTGTGGTGTGGAGCATATCAGACTTAACTCAAAGAAATACAAGCTGTATGCTAAATTCTGAATCACAGCATGATAAAATGAAGTGGCTATAAAAGTCTTAGGAACAGAGCTTTCAATATACAAACCATTTTCTTGTCCATCTTGCACTTTATATCACGCGCTAATGTGATGAAAGCCTCCTCGACGTTGATGCTGGCCTTAGCACTCGTCTCAAGAAACTTCACGTTGTATTCTAGTGCCAACTGTCAACACAAAATCACACAAGTCTACAGTGCTAGTGTTAAACAGTATATGCACCTGTGTCAGCAAAATGTGCCTTCTGGTGAAAATCCCTGTTGCTCTGCATTTCTCCCTTTCCCCTCACTTTCTTGTGTCCTTACCTCTCTCTCTCTCATTAGCTACTAGCCATGAAAGCAACTGCTACATATGTTCTCATATTATACACCATACAGCATCATTACCAGACCACGTACAGACATGTATACTTGTATAGTGTATACATGCCTTTTTTTGTGATTTTAATCTTGGGCTAGCATGGTCCATACACGATGACCTTATATGGCATTTTTTATCTATTAAGGAAATTTATCAAGCACCACTCCAGTAATCAGAGAAGCTCTCTTGTTAGCCTAACTGATGCTAAATGGCATTTAAGAACTGTTCATCTGTAAGTAGAGACAGTGCATAGAAACCTAGAAGAGTCACCAGTAGTGGACTTACACACACGCACGCACGCACGCATAGTCCAACCAACAGCACCATTCAGACCGGCAGTGGTAATGAAGGATCTCATTCTATACATTAATTGAAAAATGGGCAGGGTTGAGGTCATACGGTTGCTATAGCAAATGTGTAGACATTCATACTTACATTTACATACAAACATAAACACACATAAAAATACAAACACACATACATATACATACATACATAAGCTGAACTCATTTCAGTTCCTGACCTCGGCGCCTCGTTCTTTGGAGATCTTGCGGCGATCGTTCATGTCGCATTTGTTACCAATTATCATCCTCTCGACATCTGAAGATGCGTGCTGCAGACAAAAAGAATAGACACTAAGTATTGTAATTGTAATCGTAAGCTCCAAATTTCTAAAGCACTATTTTAAATCTATGTGCAAAGCACCAGCTTATTCATGAGTGCTGCGTTGTATCGCAGAGATTGTCCAGAGGTTAGAGTCAATTGCCAGAGAGACCAGAGAGAGGCAGACCAGCTGTTAAGGTGGGTTTAGCTGAGGACGATAAAGCTTGGAAGGCAGAGGATTGGATGGATTAGGGTAGGAATTGGAATAAAAGTGAGGAAACAGCAATTCTGGTATATATATATATATATATATATATATATATATATATATATATATATATATATATATATATATATATATATATATATATATATGTGTGTGTGTGTGTGTGTGTGTGTGTGTGAGTACATATCAGGTCAAGGACATTATAAAGACATGGTAGCTACAAAAACTTTCATACAGAGCATCTGATTACCATTTATATTCACACAGCCGTCAGAGCATCTCTCAAAAGCACTAATTACACAGCTACTTAACTGATCTAAACATGCACAACTTAATGCAGACCCAAGAACTTCTGTAGTGACCTTACCATAATGCAACAGCTGCCTTGAAATGATTGATTGGAATTCTTTAAAGTTAAACTGCAGTCTGTGATCATAATCCAGTTGAGAAGTCCCGTCAATAAGTAAGCAGTCAGGCAGAGAAGAATATCGACAATGGTGGGTAAACGACATGCAACAGATGGGTTTTAATGCAGAGAGCGTGCAGGTTTAACTCTCACCCACAAGGGCATGGTCACTGATCAAGGCCTTAAAACTTAGCAAATCAACTGGGTCACAGTGCTATATAAAATGAATCATTTCCATCCATACTAAGGTTATCCCATAACAGCGAAATTGAAACTAATCTGCATCACTCATTAAATGTTCAAGGAACTGTTTCTCTCATTATGGCTGCATTTGGCTTGCTGTGAATGGACCTGCTGAATCAGAGCTGCACAAATCCACTTGTACATTATCTAACCTAATTACCTCTATAGTTTCTTTATCATACTGCAAAGCCTTAAGATGACAGTTGCTTCCAATGATGGAAGAACTACTGAAAATCATAATCCTGAGGTGAAACCCAATCAAAATTCAATAGGCAGCAAAACCAGAAATCAGGCTGTGGTAGTTAATCAAGCTGATGCAAATAAAATGAGTCTTAAGTTTAGACCTGAATAACATCCAACAACTGACATTAAACCCTCCACTGGCTTCCCATTGAGGATAGAATTAAGCTTTAACTTCTCATCTGGTAGGCTGCCTCATTGGTTGGCATTGAACCGGCATACATCAGGGAGCTCTGTGTTCCAGCCTTATGTCAACCAGGTCAGCAAATGTTGCTCTGTTGCTAGTGGAGATATGCAGGTGCCACACTTCTGCATATCAACTTAAGCCCATACTACCATCGTGTTCGGACCTTCTCCTTCACTGGCGCATTTCAATCTTCAGCAAAAATTTATAATTATCTAAAAACATACTTGTTTTGACCATTAGATAATAATGCGTGGATCATATCTGTGAGGTATTTAAATGGATTCTAGGACGTTTGGTCAACGGATGATTGGTCAAGGGACGATTGGTCACGGACGATTGATCAACGGACGATTGGTCAAGCAGACTGTTCGTCAAGGGGACTGTTGATCAAGGGTCCTTTCGTCAAGAGGACGGTTGATCAGAAATTTTAATTTTAGATATTGGAGACGCTTTTAAAATATGTCAGTTCTCTTATCAGTACAAGCAACTGCACTGGCACAGATATACGATAACCCTTTGAAATCGACAACCACTAATTATCCCTAGACAGACGACCCGACCGACCAATTTTAATTTTAGATATTGGAGACGCTTTTAAAATTATGTCAGTTCTCTTATCAGTACCAAGAAATATCGTGACTTGGTCGGAAAAGTCTGACGTCCTGTTGGGGGATATGGACGAGCAAACGTGCTAATATATCTTCGTTCAATTGCACACTGTCTCACAATTAGGTACCTTCGTGTTTTAACTATTTGACTACATATGATATAAAAACTATTACATTAAAGTGTATTATTTTGAGGAATAACAGTGCCTATAACCTCATTGATTGCTTTATAAACTATAAACCTTATAACCTCATTGATTACTTTTTAAACTATAAACTTTATAAAACGTCACCTGTTTATACAAATATTTCTTGAACAACCTCATTGATTGCTTTATAACGGACGAGTGGTCAACGGACGATTTTTAGATCAACCGTCCTCTTGACAAAAGGACCCTTGATCAACAGTCCCCTTGACGAAGAGTCCCCTTGACCAATCGTCCATTGACCAATAGTCCGTGATCAACCGTCCGTTGACCAAACGTCCGTTGACCAAACGTCCGCATACCATTTAAATGTGCTATACTAAGTGTTTTGATGTTTACCTACATACATTCTGAAACTTGAAAGATGCAATCAACATTAAAAAGTTAAATCTGAATGGTCAAAATAAAATGTCACCTCCTCGATGTTTCGAACCCAATTTCTGATGTTGTCGAATGACTTCTCATTCGTGATGTCATAAACCAAAATAATTCCCTGAAGAAAAAAACGGAGAGCACAAAAAGTCAAGTTCTGCTTAAATGTAACAGAAATTATAACAGTTTCATCAAAGCAAGAATGGAGGGCAAGAAATCAAAAGGAAGAGATTGATACAGCAAACTCATGGAACAGGAGTGGCACCATTGAACAGATGATCCTGCCTGAGGGTAGAGAACCTGATGAAGAAAATATAACAGGAATGCCATTCAGATGTTCTTAAAATGTGCATTCATATATAAACAAAGCTCAGTCCTTTGAACTGATTCTGCCGATGGCAATGTAAATAAGCCTACATTAATGCTTGTCGTGGAAGGGTATAAACCTACTTCTGAGAAGCCTCAGCAACTTAATATTCTTTCTAACCACAGGAGGGCAGGAGGCCAGTCCTCTCCAACATGAAGTCTGATCCTCCAGTGTACTTTCAAAGTGTACTTATATTTTAACTGGGTTCACAATGGGTGTGCAACAAAGGTTAATATGCAGGATTCTCAACTTCCATGTTGGGGATTCAAATCCTTGCCAGTAGAGAAGATATTTTGATATTTCTGTTCCAATTGCAGCCCTTGGTCATAAAATGAGTTTACAAGATTAGAAGGTGAAGGATAGGACATCCCACTTGCCCTTGTGCGCTGAAGTTAAAAAAGCAAAGTTGTTAGCACTTCATAGTGAAGGCTTCATGGACTACTCTGCTTCCTATTCTTTGCTTGAGTGATGAGGAAGCCAATATTTTCAATTATCTTTCAGCCTTGGTGTGGATTTGACCAATGGATTGAAAATTCAACAGTCCAGCAGTACCATATACAGGATTCATAGAACACCCTTAATTAAGCAAACAAGAAAACCAGTTTCTCAAGTTTAAGCAAGTTTTATTTTAAACTTCGTTATGTGATGAAATTTAGAGCTACCAAGTAAATTTTCAATTTACCATGGCACCTCTGTAATATGCTGTTGTAATTGTTCGAAACCTTTCTTGGCCAGCAGTGTCCCTGTTTCAGAAAAAATACAAACCTGTTCATGATAGTATTTAAATAGCACACATAAAATATAAAATATTATGCAGAAATAGCTAAAACTCTCTGAAAGAGTAATATTTACAGTAAAAAAAACATCCTTGGATTTATAAACAACAATTATTCAATGTTCATATATGTGCCTGGTAATGCAGTGTAGCAAAACCAGTTGTATACACCTTTTACATTCTATGGGTACAGCACACACATGTTTATGTACCTGATTACAGACTCTACAAAGCCACATGGAAATGCAAATTAGTAACCTACGTATCTACACACACATATATATATACACATATATATATACACACACACACATATATATATACACACACATATATATAAATAAATATATATATATATACATACACATTACCAAAAAAATACATAGTTTGCATGTGAAGAAATGAATAACAACATTAATTATGCATAAATGAAGATACTACAGCAAATCCATATCTCAGCAGATAAATGCTACTCTGCAGTACAATATGTTGCCATATATATGTAGGCAAACAAAGTCCTCGAGTACTCTAGCATAACATCTTCTGAACAATTGGTCTCATGGCTTATTCAGCATGTATAACAGAATGCAGAATATGCCGCGAGAAGTGGTCATCCTAGCCTGGTAAAATGTAAATATATGTAAGTGGCCAACATTACATATATCTATGGAGTTAAATTTCAATATCAACAATAGAGACTGCGCCTCTAAGTAGGTCTTTTGAAGACGCGCTATATAAATTTCTATAGAGAATGAATGAATGAATGAGAGAAAGTGAAATCTGTCAGATTTCATTGGACATTTTCTCTACCTATGGGTGCTTTTCCAACAAGAACTGGCTCATGAGCTGGAGCTAATCTACCCTTAATCCAGTAACGAACTTGGTCTGAATGTAGATCGAAGCCATAAATCCAATAAGCTTGTCCGTAATTAGCTTGCAATGCATAACAGAGCATTCCTTGTACAGTCGGGAAATGGAGAATTTCCCAAAGCAGGAAAAGGTCGATATCAATTTCAGAGTTGACTCAATAAAGTCACGACAGCTTGGACATGACTTTGGAAATTCAAGGTTACAATAAATGGAAGTATCTACACACAGACATACAGAGGCAAACTAACTCATATACGTACACATACAATGCACATTCTTTAGTTACGATGTTTTTTAGTTCAAATATATTAAACATCAGACGTTTTGTTGCTCTTCATGTTGCTTGTTAATATGCATTACTGATTAAGCAGGACTATGGTCCTTTCTTAGACTATCGTTTGTACCACAATAACCTGTAAACTTACATTTTGTTAAACTTCTATCCAAGGTTGTCAAATTTTACGGTTGATAAACAAAGATGAAAAAAGAGAAATCACAAACAAACCACGCCTTCAAAATTCAATGTTCATCATTTACACAACTAAGCTCAGTGCCTTCAGTAGACCATGAAAGGTGCTATATAAATATTTCGATACAAACCACCCCACTGACACAAACGCACATTCCAAGAAATAAAATTCTAATTTAAACCTCACAGTGCCTTCTTTCATAAACAAATCAACAGACAGACAGACAGACAGACAGACAGACAGACAGACAGACAGACAGACAGACAGACAGACAGACAGACAGACAGACAGACAGACAGACAGACAGGTACAAGTATGCAAAAACTGGTATCTCAACATTTCCCTCACGAACATTTCCCCCACAGACAACTCTTCAGACATTTCCCCCGCCAAGAAATACGAGCTGTAAATATTAATGTGCATTAATATTTAGATTTTTCCTGATTATACAAACATTATATACCGTACTAATACTAGATCGGTTCTTCATTGATTTATTTATAAGACATGAGTAACTTAGAAATGAGTTTCATACTTCTGTTTATTGATTTAAATTAATTTCTTTATTAGACGGAGTGAAAGATGGATCAGTTCTTTATTGAATTTATTTATATAAGACACGTCGGCGGCCATGTGGTGCAGCAAACAACAATGAAGTATAAAAATTGTAATGCGCAAAAATTAAACGTAGTTCAATATTTCGATCATCGATTGAGTCTGGAATACTTGCACACAATTTGCAGTTCTGAATATTTAATGAGGTATGTTTAGAAACTTGATTAAAATTCTGAAATGATTCATACACGTGCCTCTACTTGATAATTAATACATCTACTTAAATAATTAATAATTATTAAAACAGGCAATAAAATGAACTTTCTCATCAATGTTTATGCTGGGTCATCAAAGAGGGGAGAATGTGTGGGGGAATTGTCCTAAGGGGGAAATGTCTGGTGCGATATGTCCAGGGGGAAAATGTCCTAGACTTGCAAAAACTAGAGACACACAGTGCACATATATAAAACCACAAACATGCACACATACTCACACAGACATACACAAACAGATAAACACAAGTGTGAGCAGACAATCACATGTGCAAACACAAACTGCCACACACATCAACACACAAATCCATACACAGATACAAATACATAAAGAACCAGATAAACAGTTGTACTGTTGGTTCACAAAGGTCATCCAGATGAAAGTGACAGAAAATCAATGTCGGAAATGGAATTAAGTTCAATGGTTGAAGAACTCTGCCTGTTCTAAGACATGCATTGCTCATCCTGTTTCCTTGACATGTGAACAAGGCACTGACCCAATCCCAGAACCGACAAACTAACTGGCTCAACACATTTATCAACCAACTCAAAACAGTTCTTATCTCAGTCAGGAATATACATAATGCCACATCACATCAAATAACAGAAAATATTCAAGATTCAACCCATTTAAACCAGAGCAGTTTCTTCTCTAACAGGCAATGTACATAAGATAGTGACAAAGCTGATTATTACTGTCATCCTCCTCCTTTATTCAGGCTTGGCCCTGCACCACCCAAGGATAGCAGTGGCAGAGTTGCTCCAGAACTGACCATTGATACAGTATGTGTTATGCCTTTGAAGATGCTTTAAAAATGGCAAAAAAGTAAAAAACATTTGGCACAAAGAAATTTTAATAGCTCCTCCTTTAATAATAAAGCATTTTAACACACCATAATGCCCATCAGTTGAACAAGGAAGCATAGTCAACTGACAATCATAGGCAAATGACAATTAGTAATCGAAACTCGATCTGTAGTTAAAAACTTTCGCCATGTAGACTGTTTCAAAAGATCCTTCAACTTTGGGACCAGACTTTTGAGATGTGTCTACTGGAGGCCAATCACCATTTCAGGGTGGGGGAATTGGGACTCTTTGTTTAAAATATAATGGCCTTACCAGTGACAGGACAGGTCAAGACCAGGAAATCTCAGCTGCCATTCCACTTTACTTACTAGGTATACATCAAGTTTTTAACAATAACTAAAACCTGGAAAAACACAGAAAATCGGGGAAGCCAGGTTGCTCAGTGTATACAGTAATGTAAACAACTGTGTCAGTGTCACCTTTACCTTTTGACCTTTAAACTGCTATATGTCAATTGTTCATTTATGTTTGTATAAAACGAGCTACACATTTGTGTAGTAATAATAAAGACCTACATAATAATAGTGTGATCTGTTTAGTACCTTTAGGCAACATATAATGCCCATGTCATCTAATGAATATTTTATAATAATTTATGTAAAAACTACTTTGAAGCTAATGGGGAACAACCAGGCCATCAATGACAACATAACAACCAGGCCCCTCAATGACATCATATGACTGAAGCTGAACAGCTGCCGTCTTGCATGTATATGCAGTCAGAGGGCTTTGTTGATAATAGTGCAAACAGTCGTATAAGATGGACTGAATAAGCCATTTACTGAGTCACCGAAACAGATACTACACACATTTTTCACCAGTACAATAGAAAAAGACAAAAATAACTGTTGAAGTGTCAAAAGGACAACCTCGAAGGCACGTTTGACGGACTTAATTCAGGGCCATTTTCTTGATTAATATTGCAGGCAGCTTGTTTCATTTGCAAGCTTATGGTCAATATTTATTTCTTAAATAAACAGTGAAAGGTACAAAACAAACAGAACAATTCATTATGCAAACATCTGAATGTAGTCTTTAGTTAGTAAACATGCACATTCTTCAAATAATGCTTAAATTGAATTTTAAATAGGCTTAGAGTCAGTACATTCTTCAGAACATCAGGATGGGCTTTCCATACTAGTTGACCCGAGCTTTTAATGGAAAAAAGTTTCACATTTGCGCGAGCCTTGTTAGTACAATACATTAAGGAAGATCTAACTGTGGTTATAACTGTGGACAGCCTTGCCTGTGTGAAAATAACCATCAGATGCTATTGGCAAAATCTTGTTATGATAACAAAACATAAATAGGCCAATTTGATATGTGTTTTATGAGTCAGTCTCAATGGCAGAAGCACAAAGGACTCTATTAAAAGCTATACACGCATTTAGCAATTACTTAACAAAGTCTAGAGAAGCGATATTTTGTACAATATCATTGCCAGTGTCTGTGTCTTTGTGTCTCCTACTGAACATGGGCTGGAGACCAAACCAATAACCCTTTACTGGGTTAACCCAATCACGTCCATTGCCTTACCATACGTTAAACTTACGCCGCATCACCGATGCAGAACACTAGACTTAGGCCTATACAAGGTGAAACAATCACTCCATCATCAGATAAATATTTCAATCTATCAGATAAATATTTCAATCTAAACTATGAAGTAATTGCATGCCATTATGCATTGTATGTACCGTATTATAGTCGCCTAGTCGCCTGCCAGTTGTTAATCGCTAACAGGGGAGGGTGTACATAAACATTTTGCCCCTGGTACTTGAATCAAATCTGAACAGATACTGAACTTCCTGTCACTTCGTTATTGGCTATTTATACTTCAATGTCAAAGCTTGGATGCACAAACTTCTGATGGAACATTAATACTGGAATTTACTGACAAAGGTAAAATAATCTATAGATGCAATTCTCAGAAACATTTGTGTGGTAAAATTTGATTGTGGCAGTACTGTTCCCAGTGATGGGCAATAGTTAACTAAAAAGTTGCTAACTTTTAGTTTAACTAAATTTTGTTAGTTAAGGATGAAGTTTAACTAAAATAAAATAGCTTAGTTAAAACAATATTTAGTTTAACTAAAAAAATTTAGTTGCTAACTAAAAGTTTGACTAAAATAATCAGCAATATGCAACTATTTTTCCACAATGAATATTGAACACTGTCAACAAAAACATTTTAACACTGCATGGTTTTAGCATTAACAGCCTGTGTTTTCAAATTCATACACTACTTACAATACGCCTGTAACTGTATGCTAGAATAGTACACATTGCATAGTTTGAAGGTGAAATTGTCATTGACGCTCTGCATTATTACAATTCACTTAACCTCTGTTATTGTGAAAATGTTTGTCGTAAACAGTTGGAAAAAAGTTGGAAAAAGTTTAACTACTTTTTTTTAGTTTAGTTAACTAATGTCCAAAATCACTGACTGTTCCATGCAGCTACACTTGCAAAAGTTCAGTAACTAAAACTAAATTATGGCAAATGCATCCCTACCTGCCACAGTGTCAGCTAGCTTAGCCAGGTACTGGTGCAATTGTAGTAACTTTTATCATGCCAGTGTCTAACGCACAAGACATGAACCATTGGTGCACCAAAACAGCTTAATATCCAGAATATAATTCTGCCAAGACAGACAGGCAATGGGCATCCTAAGGTGGATAAGCAGTTTGTAAAATGCAAGTCTTACGTTGTGAATGAAATGCAGTAGCAACTGAGCAGAATGGACAGGCACAAAGAGAAACTTCTCAAATCTAGATCCAGCAATCAAAAAAGTCTGTTCACCAAGAGCTGTTCTAGTTTTACATAAGACCAGAGTAGGACAACTGTAGATGAACTGGTCGAATAATAGTAAGTCTGATTTTTAAGTAATCTTTTGCTGAACAGGAAGCCAATGCAAAGGTTTAAGCACAATGCTTAAATGCTCATATTTTGATGTATTACTGTAGCTATGGCCTTAGCCAGAGTTCTAAAAAAATCTGCTGCTTTTAATACCAGACTGTTCTTGACATACTCCTTCATCATCTCAAAACATTGGTTTCGCATTACTGGTCAAGCACTCGACTGTTTTGTATCTTACCTGCACACGCATGCTCAATCAATTTTCCTAAATCACTTGAAATCAGAACAATTTTTTAAAATGCGGTATCACATCAGGTTGTTTACTGGACCCCTTATGCAAGAAAATATTGCACTCAATTAATGGACACTGACTCTTGCTCTGCCCCACACCAGAACTGTGCATTCTGCTGGTTCCTTGTCGTCTTCTGGGTCTAAACTTATGACTCACCTCTTTCACCTTACTTACCCACCATAACCTGATTCCCCGCTATCCTGATGAAATGGATTTTGACCATGCTTCTCCAAAAGACTGTAATTCTGCAATTCTATACTACAAATTCACTTGAAGTGACCATCGACTGAGGCCTTGTGCATCATAACAGTGCTATAGGAGTAATTAAATTAGATTAGACTAGATTCTGGGCCGTCGCCACACAGTTCATCATACGTAAAAGTGTTTTCTAGAAACAGCTGGGTATCATGGATTAGAATCACAGACCGATTACCCCTGGGTCCTCACTGACAGCCTAGCGAAAATGTGTCAACATCAGGTTGAATTGCAATTTTACTTAGGTTATGAATTCAAAGTTAGCATCATACTCATGATTTAGAAATAGGGTAAAAACTCAGTAGAAAGGTTACTCATATAACTTTACTTATTTTGGCCTAATTCCACATCCCAGTTGCATTGGCAGATGCACTGTTCATAGCGGATGTATCCAGGATTGGCCTGACTATTTATCATTTCTGACTGATGAATGTCCCTACTTTGATGTGCATATATTTAATAAAATATTTGTAAAGTTATATGAAGTCAATTGATTCCTACTAATAATTACATTGATAAGTTTTCTTTATGTGCAGCAGGTACTTGCTAATTGGAACAGATACCAGTTCATTTGATTACTTTTATTATTGCTAGCTAATTGGAAGCGGCGTATTTGCAGTAGTCCTATGAGTGAAAGGTCCTAGAAGTGATGGTCCCTACGAGTGACTGTCCTATGAGCGATGATCCTATGAATGATAGTCCATATACCCTGTTAAGGTTCCTCCCCAGACCAAGTATCGTTAAGTTTCAGAACAGTGTCAAGCTGAAGATGTTCTGTAAATATTGGAAAACTTTCACCAACACATACAGACCCAGCCACCATGAATCCATCTATGCTTCACAGATTGTGCAAACTCAGTCTACAGAAAGCATCGCTCATTTTATTTACTTAGTTTATGGCTTAGTTTATGGTTTAACCAACTAAATAATTTACCTAAGTGTAGGATCCGCAAAGGTTCACCAGTCACTCTAATACAGAGTAAAACGGGGAGGCGACCTGACCGACGTCTCTGATGAGCGTAGACTCGGATCCGACCTGGGCTGGTGAACCAAAGTCCTCCGTGCCCACCTTCTCGTGGTGCGGACCGTTAGTACCCTTCCTAGGAAGGGGAACGAACGGGCACGGCAGGCAAAACCAGGGGAAGGCAATGGCAAACCACCCCTGTTAACTTGCCAAGAGAATCGTCATGAGACACACCAAAAATTTGGCGGAATTAAGGGACTTGTCATCGAATAGGAGGCAATGGAGAGTGTTCACCATGACGATCGCTAGAGCTCCACGAGCTGACAGCACAAGGTGACAAGGTGAGGCCTACTTAGTTCTTGTATGCTTTAAGGCAGAGTTTTTCAAACTGTGGTCCGCAGACCAAGAGGGGTCTGCGAAGAATATGGCAGGGGTCCGTGAGAGTGTAATGAAAATATTCATTAATGATTAACACTGCATGGTTCTAGCATTAACAGCCTGTGTTTTCAAATTCTTATAGTATGCCTGTAACTGTATGATTCATACGGGTCCGATTGGGTATTAGATCACACCATTTTTGTGATGCTGCTGCTAAATATTTGGGTCCACGAGCTATGCCTAGAAAAAATAAGGATCCCTGGTCCAAAAAGTTTGAAAACCACTGCTTTAAGTGGTTTTAAGAAGGGTCAGCAAAACTTAACTAAATAAATATTATTACCCATTTACAATTACTTTAATAATACCATACCAGATCTGTAGTTTAATTCTTTTGCCATCCAGTTCTATCGTTCGTATTTTGAAGTCAATACCTAACACAGAAAGGCACAAATTCTAATCAAATCGTAAAACACCAACAGACCTAGCTTTATTAGATTTTTACTACAGCTTGTCTATCAATTTTTTAGCCAAAATTCTTGCACTTGAACTTCGTTTCGACAAAATATTTTTGTCTCACTGTAAATACATGTACATGTATATTATATACATGCATATCAATTCATGTCTGTATCTTTAATAATACATATGAATATAATAATATATTCTTGCATGTGGCAGATGTTTTTATTAAACAGCAACTAATAACACTAGTAAAATTAGTAATAACAAGAGATAATAATAATTATTGTTATATATATTACTTTTATGAATATTACATGGACTATAGGGACACAATAACACAAAGGATAACCTTTTGTAAAAGAACTGCTAGACTATATCATATGACAAAGGAATGCAATGAGTTCACAAACTATAATTAAGTCATTTACTAAAACAGCAATAGCAAGTAATTATGTTTCTTTAATACGTACTGTAACTCTTAAGAAATCTAAGCACCCTACTGGGAAAGTTAAATATAATAAAATTGATGGCAACGCCTATTAACACAATTTACTAGTTTCTGTTGTTCTACGTCAAATTAAAGTATATCAAATCAATTCCAGTAAACGTTCACGTTATATGTAAGTCATGCCATAATGTTCTGTTGTTATGGTTTGTTTTTTTAACGAACACTAAAGCAAACCTATGGTAGATATGAAAGTGGAATTGTACGCGTCTTCAGAAAAACGAAATAGGACGCATGTCTTTCCAACTCCGGAATCGCCGATTAGTAATAGTTTGAAAAGATAATCGTAAGTTTTCGCCATTATAAAATGAGCTCGTTAAACTTTTGGTCAACTTTTAAAGTTTATAATCGACGTCTTTTAATATCAATTGCCAACTCTAACTAGGAAGTCGCTACGTGCGAGGTAAGTGGCCGGATACGTAGGTGTGGTGAACAGCTGGCACGAGCGCATGATTATGATGGGCGTTCCACGCTCTTAATAATATTATCACAGTATAAATAATTACAATTATTGTAATTATTTATACTGTGATATTATGTCGGCCTGGTCTACGAGAAGCAGGACTACTAAAAACAATTCGCACTTAATTGATTCTTATATAAAAGTGCAACGTTTCAAAGTTTATTTGTACTTCTAGTTTATAGGCCTAGTCAAAGCAAGCCTACGCCTAATGCGTATCGGACACAAAACTTTATACACAAAAGTGTAATCAGCATAGAACCTATAGTAATTACGAAAACCATTACGATATGTCTTACGAGGATCATAATTATGATGATGACGACGTCACGACGACAATGACGATGGCGACGATATTAAAAAGTGAAAATAAAAATAATTTTTTTAAATGATGAAAACAACGACGATTATTATGCGCCTGTGTAGGGCCTATAAGCTGGTTCTCGCGACTTCGCTTTTGTGGGCGCTATAGAAATGTCGAGATTACGATCATTACTACTACAACTACGACGTTCTAGCCTAGCTACTACTGCTACCACAACCAAAGATCTTAGAGTAGCCTACGACTCTAAGATCTTTCCACAACTACTGCATGCGTACAGTAGGCCTACTACCAGTCTACCACACCATTACATAGCCTGTTATATAGGCCGACTACTGTTGTTACATCAATCAATCAATCAATCAATCAATCAATCAATCAATCAATCAATCAATCAATCAATCAATCAATCAATCAATCAATCAATCAATCAATCAATCAATCAATCAATCAATCAATCAATCAATCAATCAATCAATCAATCAATCAATCAATCAATCAATCAATCAATCAATCAATCAATCAATCAATCAATCAATCAATCAATCAATCAATCAATCAATCAATCAATCAATTGAATATTCGTTTGTTCGTCAACCATTTGACATTTTGACATAACGCAATTGGTAACAATCATATAGATAAGTAAAATAATAAATAGAAATCTATAAGCTGTTTCTCGTTCATTTCAAAACTAATACAAGCCATGATATAGAACTCTCGATATGAAGTTTTTATCATTTTTAGTTGGAAGGGAAAAATTGTGAGCCCGAGGGCGAAAAAGATAAGGAGTGGTCGGCTCTCTGGGAAGTAAGGACAGAGAACATGTTGTGGGTTGGACACTAGGCCTACTGCATTAAATAATCGATCATCAACGTATAGGCTCTCTCTTTGTGCCGTCGGCTCTAGGAGCCCTAGCGATCGTCATGCCACACAGTCTCCGTTGCCGTCTTGCTACTTCTCCCAGTAGCCCTTGAGTCGCGCTTTGGCCTGGGAGTCCCACCTCAGCGCTCCGGCCTGGGAGTCCCTCCATCCGCGACCATCGGCGTGGTTTGGTGTGTGGCATGACGATTTTCTTGGCATGATTAACAGGGGTGGTTTGCCATTGCCTTCCCCTGGTTTTGCCTGCCGTGCCCGTTCGTTCCCCCTCCTAGGAAGAGTACTTCCTAGGAAGGGTACTAACGGTCCGCACCACGAGAAGGTGGGCACGGAGGACTTTGGTTCACCAGCCCAGGTCGGATCCGAGTCTACGCTCATCAGAGTCGTCGGTCAGGTCGCCTCCCTGCTTTACTCTGTACCAGAGTGACTGGTGAACCTTTGCGGACTAACTAGTAGGGCCTAACTCCTAAAAAGAGTCTATCGAAGAGTCTATCGATCGTCTGCTTTCTGAAAGGATAAAGGAAGGAAATCCCTTTTGAGCATACGTGTTAAGAGTCTATCGATTCTGTTCTTTTCACCTTTACTGAGATAACCCCGCCATGAGGGGGAGGCATACATAATACAGGATAATGTGGTTGCCCTTGCTATAGGCCTATTATGCAGAATTGGCGATGGAAAACCATGTGTTCGAAGAATTCTCAGAGCATAGAGAGATGAAGATGAGGCCGTTAGGACTGCATCCAGATGTGACCCCATCTTTAAATCAGAACGTATAGTAGGGCCTAACTCCTAAAATTTTAATTGATGAAACTCGTTCAGCCCCTGGTATAATTTGTGGGATAAAATGGACCTCCCCGCATCTTACTAAAAATAATCATCTCGATCCTTTGTTTTCAAGGGGTTTAGGCGAAGGTTATTATTTACTGCCCAATCAGAGATATTTGTAAATTCTTCTCGAGCAGTGGAGATGTGAGAAGAACCAATCAGGAGGTAAGTATCATCAGCGAATTTATCCATATAATTAAAGTCATGCACTGGATGTAGGTCAGATGCAGTGTTGGGTATAAACTCACACAAGAAATGAGTTAAATCAAAACTCAACTCACGCACCTCAAAATGAGTTTAAACTCAAACTCAACTCATCCTAAGTGAAACGAGTTAACTCAAACTCAGTTGTTAAATGAGTTAACTCATAAACTCACACGTTTCATACTAGCACGTTCTAATCGAGCAACAATTTTTCCATCACGCCTACTTGTAACAGAAAAATATTTTCCATCAAGAATACACGGTACTTCAGCCATGTTGTTCTTAACTGTTCACAATATACAAAATATGCAGTGCTTAAATACTGTCCGCTAGCAGTGTTTACGACCCTCTCTGCCGTCACCACTCACCAGTATGGAAAGCCGACGATATAAAAAAGGCTTGTTTCAACATAATATGTGCCGAGTGCCGAAGAGTGAGTTGAGTTTAAAATAATTGACAGTTACAACTCAAACTCACAGAAAATATGAGTTAACTCAAACTCATAGGCCTAACTCACACTCTTTAAGGTGAGTTAACTCAAACTCATAAATCACAGCAAGTGAGTTAACTCGTGAGTTTAAACTCATATGAGTTAACTCATACCCAACACTGGTCAGATATGAGTTAGTCGCAAATAAGACTGGGCCAATGGCTGATCCTTGAATCACACTTGAGTTAATAGGCCTATTATGCAGTGGTAACGAGGAATTCCCTTGATGCCTAGTGATATGACCTCTGTTCATGAGATAATGGTAGGCCTATAGCCAGTTATAAATTTGGTCCGGAATATCAAGCTGGCTCATGAGTTTATGCATAATGGAATAATGCCTAACCGTATCAAAAGCCTATAGCAGTATCAACAACTACTACTATAGACTATACTAGGCCTACAAACGTACATAATGGTACAGCGTTGTATCTAAAATTATCATCAACGATGCGTTGTCAAAAGTGTGGAGCTATACAAATTAGCAAACTTCAGAGCGGTCCCGCAGAAATAGGCCCCTAGCTCTCAAACATAATTTAATTAATGATATTGGATATTTCATTACTATTACCGCTACCCCAGTATTTTAATATTTATTAAGCGCTGTTATCGGTATAAATTTATAAATTAATTGACCCGTGTTAAAGGTTTTCCGGCTTTTAAATATAAATGATGTCATTTCAGTGTTTGTTCATGTATTCCGATGACGTCATCGTCTCTATAGTTTCCCGTCTTTGTTGCGATTTTGTTACTTAACGTTTTGGACAGAGTTGATTTCTGAGCGAATTTCTTATCGTTTCACCTTACGCCATGTTGCGTCCAGGATCCAACAAGAGATCTTATTTCGAAAGATGCACAACCTGAAATCCAGCCAAGAGTCATACTTCAAAAGATCGAGCTTCAAAGGATCCAACTGCGAGTCGAACAAAAGATCCTCCTCCACCAACCCAGCTCAAAGTTCAACCAAAAATCTTGCCTCAGGCATTCCAATCAGACTGACTTTAAGTCCCATTTCAAGTCCGGAGAAATGAAATGCGAAAGAACCATTGACCTCCATGGAGGTAAACAATTCTGCTTTCCTCGTGGTTTGTTTAAGATATTCTTTTATTCAATTTTTAAGGTATTGGAATGTCACGGTCTTTTGGTTTGGTGCAATAAGATGTGTTTAGGATCACAAGAATTCGTGCCTATAGAATTATACTGTTCTATGTCCACTTTTTTGAAAACCGAGAAAAACGAATTCTTAGATTTGCTGACGAAAATGTTTCGCGCTGTTTCATTGATGGCAATTAAATTAAAATTTTTGGACAACACTGTGTTCCCCTAGTATGACTATATATGTTTTTTATTATAATGTACACTGAATATGAATAAATTTTGATATAATTATGGCAGGGTTGACTATTGTTGGACATAGAGCTGTATAACATTAAAAAGTCCAGGTTACGGACACGATTGCAGACAACGTGAGAACTATAGGGATATAAGTCTAAGTCACGTGTTCAGATCTCTCACTGGTATTGGCTATGGACATAACGCCGTATAATATTATTCTTCAAAAGTCACTTCATCGCAGATCTATCGAGCATGCACGTGATAGAAAATAATTCATTCTATTGAATGAGGACTTGTACCTCTGTAGCACTAAAATACTTTAAAATACTGACCACATTCGTGGACATAGAACTGTATAATCCTGACAGATAGCGTTGAAGAAAGCGTCTACAGTTAAGCTTGACTATTCTGGACATAGCCCATGTCATCCTGATAACGGATATGGCATTAGGTTGATTTTTCAGAAAAGTGGACATAGAACTGTATAATTCTATAGGCACGAGAATTTTAAACTACTGAAAAGCCAGAGTGTAATCAATGTAAATTTTGAACTGAACGGTATTATTAATATCCTTGTTTAATTAGGCCCTCTACTGGTTTTACGGATATGCCTATGTAACATACAATCAAAGCTTAGAAGTAATTTTGACTGAGAAATACCAGTGGTCATGTAACTTCTGCCATTTGTGTAGCATGAAGTAAAAACTAGGCATTTAAAGTTTATGTAGAATAAACCACATTATGCTGTAACTATTACTTTCCATTTATCTCATATTTATGTTTACATGAAAAATGTAAACAGCTAAAACTCCACTGAACACATTTACTTCACTGCTTAATGTGCTCATCAACATCACTTGCCATCTGGTAAAATAATTTTAAAACATTTATGGTAAAAAATCAGCATGTGACAAATTCACTATGCCAAAACATATACAAGATAAACCACCTGATTTGCATTTATAAGGCCATAGTTGAAGACCAAAGGAAAGCTGCTCAGTGATAGATATGGGTTAATTCTGAATGTTCCTCAGTGAAGTTCGTCTGTAAAAAGCAATTATTTCATAATTACAATGCCATGCAATATATTTTTATATACTGAATTGAAAGATACAGAATACAGACTACAGTACAACTGGATGCCTATAAAATAAGTGAACAAATGATGACCGAGGATTCTGAAATAAGAAAGAGTTAATTAAATTTACCCTAGTCAGGTTGCTGCATCTCATAATCTGCTTCTTTGCTGCATCCAATATCTTACCATCTTGCAGATTGCATTGAACTTAGGGCTTACATTGTACTGGACTCTTGAAGATCATTCTTCACTGATTGTTTCGTTTGAATTTGAGTGAACCTTGGCTTGGTTTTGTGCATTTTAATAGTGTTTGTGCTCAGCGAATTGTGACACAAATTACTTATCCAAATAATGTTTTCCTTCCATGGGTTTAGCATAATCCTAAAATACATATTTTTAAAAGAGAGAAACTAACTCTGGAATTAAAATCCTCTGTTTTTTTAATGTTTAGGGTGGTTCTATGCAGAACTTACACCAGGTAGACCCTGGCAGTACTCCAATGAATTCAGTCACAGTTGCACAGGAATTCACAGCCAACTGTGAACTCACAGATGCTTGCGTGACCTTCACAACAGATGCACACCATGGTAACTGCCTTCCAGTTGCAGCTGCAAATTCCAGCTGCATCCAAGAAACGCCCTGCTCCACAACCTCCTGGAGTTCTTCTGCCATTGATGACGGACAGTATCCGGTCGATTGGTTCGACTACCACCACGTCTTCCTGATGTTTCACATCCATGGAGAACAAAGAGTGGTATCGAAGACTCGGTTAGACTATCATCCCAGACGCCTGGTGTTATTCAACTTTCACTAGGTGTGGGAACTGGAGATGTAGCAATGCAGCTGACAAAACCAAAAAACTGTTACAATGTGAAAAAATTGTGAAAACTGAAAAAAATATGAAAAAAAATCGGGAAAAACCTTCACAAACAAAAAACCACAATGTGAGAGAACAAGAGATATAGCAACCCCACTGACTAACGGAATTGGACATTCTCCGTTGAGTTCACAGTAAAGCGGATTTGAAGAAATGTCGCCTTCACCCTTAGAAGAATCTAAGAAACCCAATTTTCTCGTTGCTGGATCTCTCGATAAATCGGATTCAGCAGCACTGAATATGAATGGAGGGGTAAGAGAAGCAGGAGGAGAATGCATGTCTTCTGCTGTTGTGAATTCTGGTTCAACTGTCCATCCAGTTTGATCTTAGTCTTAACAAAGACAGGAAAAACAAAGAGGAGGGAGAGCACCCTCTCCACCAGGTATGTGGCTGGCTTTTTGTTGCACTTATCATTCAATGTCTTTATCTGTGATGTAATCCGAGTTGATTCTGTCCTGAATGTCGTGAGCGTTTTCTCAGTCAGAAAATGAATGTGAATGCCTTTTCCATCCTGATTTTGTGGTATGTCACCTTGTCACCTTGTGCTGTCAACTCCTGGAGCTCTAGCGATCGCCACGACACACATTCTCCATTGCTTCCTATTCGAAGTCAGGTCCCTTAGTGCTTCCAGATTCATGCCAGTTACATCGTGAATCTCATCCATCCATTTCTTCCTTGGTCGACCCCTTCTTTTTTTCCCCTCACCACAAGCCAACATCATTTCCTTTTCTAGCCCATCAGATCGCATAACATGACCAAAGAATCCAAGCTTCAATCTTGTCGCTTTTTGTTTTAATGACTCTTCATTCTCGACACCAATCTCCACTCGTATTGATTCGTTCGTCCTTTTCTCTGTCCATGATATTCTCAACATTTTTCTCCATATCCACATTTCACATGCGTTGACCTTTTTCTCCATGTTCTTTGTCATTGTCCACGACTCACAACCATACAGAACCGTTGGAAAGACTAGTGGTATGAATTTATTTTGATATAATGTGCATTTTTACTGATATTTTTTAATTAAGTATTTATGCATTGTGAATTATTAAATGCCATAGAAAGCTGCTAAAGTTGTTTTGAGACTACATCCCAATGCTACAGCAATGTGATATGTTGAAGATAGAGTGAGAATATGACATTACACACATTTCTATATAAGGGGCTCATATGTCCTACATGTAGGTTTGGATGTCCCATCGGTTGATGCCTTGTGCATTAGATACTGGTGCGATGCAAGTTACTAATTATTATTATTATTATTATTATTAACTAGTGTATTTCCCCGTCATATTATGACGTCATATTATAGGCCTATATGTGTCGTTGGTTATCGCCGTCGTCAAGACAAACGGTTTATGTTTCACAATAGAACAGAACCCGTTTGTGACGTAGCGTCCCCCGACAGACGGACACTATATGGATATTATATGTATATATAGTAATATTATAATAATAATAATATACATGTAGGCGACAGTAGGCCCTTATGAAGCAGTGTTGCTTGTATATATGTGTGTGTGTATTTATGTATGTATGTTTGTTTGTTTTCTTGTATCAAGCCACTTAATATAGCACCTTCTAAGTTCTAAGTCGGCTACTTCACAAAGGCGTTGCACACATGACTAACTAACTCATCTAGATATTTAAGTGCATTTTAAGACATTTTGGAAATGTTTGCTGAACAGAGCTAAACGCAATAGCACGTATGTAAAGCTGAAGACTGTTCATAGAGGAAGATCCGAGTCGTGCTAAGATACAAGGGGCTTGAGTTAATATACGGAAGTGAGGCACCTGCATATCTCCCCGAAGCAGCTAAGCACAATGATTGCTGACCTGGTTGATTTAAGACTGGAACAAAAAGCTTCCTGATGTATATCAGTGCGATGCCGACCAACAGGGTTCGCCCCAAAAAAAAGACTTGTGTTTTTCTTTATTTCATATTACTATTTATCTGTCGTAACGTGTAATAATAACCTTCAGTATTTTACTGGTTTTTTTCAACAGGTGTTTGTGGATTTGAAGGCAACTTTTCTGTGCAATGGGATGGACTCATGTTACGTTGCACTGCGGCTCTGTATTGTCTATGTGGGGGTTTACTTTTTCGTTTTTGTATTTGTTTTTGTTTTGTATTTGTATTCGTTTTGTATTCGTTTTGTATTTGTATTTGTTCTTGTATTTTTGTTATTGTTTATTGTTTTATTTTTTGTTTATTGTTTTATTTTTTTGTTTATTGTTTTTTCTGTTTATTGTTTTTTTATTGTTTATTTTATTTACTTTTTTGTAATAGTAGTACTGCTGAGCCTCTGGCGCGGCTTAAAATCCTGTAAGCTCATTAAGGCAGGGGGCCTCTGGCGTGGCTTAAACTCCCGTAAGCCCACATCTTGTAGGGTTTTTGTTTATTATTATTTTTAATTTTTATTTTCGTTGTTTTTGTTGTTTGTTGTTTTTATTATTTATTATCTTTTATTATTTTATTATTATTATTTTTTGTTTTTTGTTGTTTATTTTCGTTTTTGTTGTTGTTTATTGTTGTTTTTTGTTTATTGTTGTTTTTTGTTGCTTAGTGTCGTTTTTTTTGTTTATTGTCGTTTTTGTTGTTTATTGTATTTGTCTTTTGTTGTGTATTATCGTTATTGTTTTTTGTTAAATGTCGTTGCCCTGGAATGAGGCTGATAGAAGACTCGATCAGAAGGAAAAAGTTACAATGTGGAATCAAATCCCAAATCATCAACGAACAGACAGCCGCTAGTGCACAACTGCTACTCAGAAACTAAACGAGACACAGATGCTGACACAGAAGTTCTTCTTTTTATGTCTGTTAAGAACGGTTGTTATACTTAGAAGTAATCAATTAACAGTTATGGGAAGGCAGACTGAATTCTACTTCAATGTCGAGACGCTAATGGAGGCTTTTAGTGCTAACGAAAACACAATGACTGGTATTCTTCTAATAAAGACTCTGGATGAAATTTAACAAATGTTTTCATTCATTGGTGTACAACAAACAGAAACGAAAAGCAGTTATTTGTCCACTTATTCCACTATCCATCCAGTCATTCATCCATCTATCTATTCATCCCTTCACTACATTCAATCATTCGTTCATTCTTTTAACTGTCGACTCGTCTTTCCTTTCTTTTATCCGTTTGTTAACTCATTCATTCAGTCAGTCAATTCAGGTACTCGGTAACTCGGACGTTTATTCATTAATTCATCTATCCATCCAAGAAACATTAGGGAACATTTGGAAACTCCAAGAAACATTGGCAAAAACTAAGAAACATTAAGAAACATTGGCAAACACCAAGAAACATTGGAAAACACCAAGAAACATTAAGAAACATTGGCAAACACCAAGAAACATTGGGAAACACCAAGAAACATTAAGAAACATTGGCAAACACCAAGAAACATTGGAAAACACCAAGAAACATTAAGAAACATTGGCAAACACCAAGAAACATTGGAAAACACCAAGAAACATTAAGAAACATTGGCAAACACCAAGAAACATTGGGAAGCAACAAGAAACATTAAGAAAGTTTGGAGATTAGGTCTACGATTACGATTGCATTTGTAAGCGTAATCCGCCTACGACATCCTTGCCTTTCCTGTCCATCTTATTTCCAGCCTGATCATAGTTTAAATTAAATTAAGCTCTTGCCACTTAGAAGGTGGCTAGGATGATTGTGATTAATGTGGTTATTACGACAATTATACAATACGCCTACTATATTTTGACAATGCCCTGGTTAAAAAGTTTGAGAGGTGCATGTTATAGCCGGGCAACATGAACTTGAAGAACGGTAAACGACTGGAAGGGGAAAGTTTTCAATGTAGAACGAAAAACAGTCTAGATAGGAGAGTTATAAACACGAGGAGGCAGAGCCATGATGACATTATGACGGTAGTATAACGCTGACCAATAATGTTGATTAAAGCTGATGCTGCTGTTGCTACTGCTGCTGATGATGATGATGATTGATGAAGATGGCGATGATGATGGCAATGATGATGGTAATAATGATGGTGGTGGTTACGATGATGATGTTGATGATGCTTCTGATGATGATGTTGTTGTTGATGATGATGATGATGATGATGATGAAGATGGCGATGATGATGGCAATGATGATGGTAATAATGATGGTGGTGGTTACGATGATGATGATGTTGATGATGCTTCTGATGATGATGTTGTTGTTGATGATGATGATGATGATAATGATGATGATGGCAATGATGACAATGATGATGTTGATAGTGAGGATGATGATGTTGATAATGGTGATGCTGATGTTCATGATAATGGTGATGATGATGACGATGATGATGATTATGATGATGATCTCTGTTCCATGCTCACTCCTATACCCACAAACATAGCAATCGATCACCGAGCAATGTTGTGTTAATGTTTAGCACAAAGTGCGTGTTGGGTTTCTCAGGCGTCCGGAATTAACCATCGGCAGCAGCAGCAGCAGCAGTTTTGCTGTATCTGGAAGCCCTGCTGAGACTTGTTTCTGAAGCCACCACCACCACAACTACTACTACTACTATTGTTATTTTTAATATTAGGCCTATTAAAATCATCATCATGATCATCGTCGTTGTTATCATCGACAACATAACAGCAACAACAACATATATGGTATCATCATCGTCGTCGTCGTCGTCGTCGTCATTGGCGTGGTCTTTGTTGTCGATATTCTTTAATTTTAGACAAAGTTCACTAAAAAAAACTGACCTCAAATCATCACGCGTAGCCTCATCGATCGTCTTCGATATGGTGCACTTTTTTCAGGACAATTACCTTAATTGTAGTCCTAGCAGAGCACTTTTTTCGTTTATTTTTCTCAGGACAATTACCTGGTAGCAGGGCCGCCGACAGCAATTCCGGGCCCCTATGCAGAGCAGTCACGGGCCCATAGGCAGAGCACTCGCGGGCCCCTAGGCAGAACAGTCACGGGCACCTAGGTAGAGCAGTTACGGGCCTCTAAACTATCTTTAGGCTTTATATAAATATAATATCGTACGGTCGTACGAAAAAATTAATAGAAGCATAAATTGAAATAACAAAAGTGCGTGTACGACCGTACGATATTAGGCCTAGGCCCTATATTTATATATATAGCCTACAATGATTTTATTCAGATGCTTGAAGTTTAAACTGATTGTAGTTAAGCGTAAGATAATTTATTTAAAAAGACATAAATCATAAACTTTGTATGACTGGTTATAATATTTTTCATAAGTTGATTGCGGGCCCGGCCCGGGCCCCTAAAAAGTCGCCGGGCCCCTGCATGGGCATTTGCCCCTCTGCCCCCTCTCGGCGGGTCTGCCGGGTAGGCCTAGCAGAGCGGGAAGTCCTGTATATGCCTGCTTCGTCTACCTATAGGCCTATGGACAATTTGAAGGCCCTATCAGAAATTCAATATGGTATCAGAAATGAAATTCTCTTGTCCATGTAGTCGTGATTTAATCGGTCACATATCAGTTCGCCTGCATGAATTCGAAGAAATCTTAGCCTTCCTGCACGAGTTCCTTCCCCCACCCCCCACCCCCCCACCCTAATATGGTGGCACACACACTGACAATCGTGCGAAATTAAAACGTAGGCTAATCATCTAATAGCAAAGGAAATGTCTAGAAATAATTATTTTTCAAATGTCGACTACAGTTTAGAAAAGCTGCGATTTGTTGCTGGGATTTATAGGGAGAAGAGTATACGGGCATGGGCCACTTGTAGGCCCTAGTGTCATGTAAATCTCCGAAATTCTCAGCATCACATACAAGCTGCGTCAGGGATAATCTCCGGCGCCTATATCATATGTAGGGAGCTATAGTCGAGGGTATACGCGGGTATACACAGCGTGTAGGCCTACTCACCTCTGGAGACCAAATTACGCCTGTGACTGTTTTTGATCGGTCTTGACCCGCAGCTTCTTCAACGTCAAGTGCGTGACTTGCAGGTCTATAGGGCCCATTTGTTCTCTATCTGGCCAAATCAAATGTTTATTCGGACACTGCACGTATGTGCAAGAAGTTGATTGAGACTTTCCAGTTCCATATTAAAACGGCCACCTCAATGCCAGCATGACCACATGGAGCCCACATAGGACCCATATATTTCCATATGGGACCCGGATAAAGCTCATAATAGGTCCCATCTAATTAATGCCCATGGAAAAACGGCCAGGATACGCGTTTGCAAGTTTTACTGACCATTTAATACAGCCAAGAAATGACCTAATCGACTTATTTTATCTGATCGACCTATATTAATAGCAGTCTAAATATTGTTGCTGAGGCCGGAGCCCCGGCAACACTTCAAACGGGGTTCAAAGCACGTGCAAACACTGATTGATCCAAATGAATGCTTCCGGGTCATATTACACCTGCCTAACTTCTGGGATACCTGTATGACCTTAATCTACCTAACTGGGCAAAAACTAGGCCCGTTAAGTTTTGGCCTAAAACACGTACGTGCGGGGCTATATATATGTCACTTGCAAACAACAATGGCGCCCAGAAGTTGAACGACGGGGGCGGTGTCAAGTTCTGATAAGCATGACCTAAATCGCCGACTAAGTTAAAGGATCTTTTTTTAGCACTCGTGAACCTTTCACGACCGCTGTGTGACCTTTGAACCTTTTACTCATTGCAATAACCTGTCACGATCTTCTGTGCTATCACGATGCCCATTGTTCATTTGGGGTCCATATTCACACACAGAATTTCATCTGGGGCACATGCATGGGTACGTATGTATGTATGTATGTATGTATGTATGTATGTATGTATGTATGTATGTATGTATGTATGTATGTATGTATGTATGTATGTATGTATGTATGTATGTATGTATGTATGTATGTATGTATGTATGTATGTATGTATGTATGTATGTATGTATGCATTTGGTATGAATGTGTGTGTCTGTGTGTGTATGCAGGATATGTATGTGTGTATGTGTATATATGTAGTGTATGCATGTATGTACGTATGTATGTACGTATGTTTGTATGTATGTACGTATGTATGCATGTATATATGTATGCATGTATGTATGCATGTATGTATGTATGTATGTATGTATGTATGTATGTATGTATGTATGTATGTATGTATGTATGTATGTATGTATGTATGTATGTATGTATGTATGTATGTATGTATGTATGTATGTATGTATGTATGTATGCATTTGGTATGAATGTGTGTGTCTGTGTGTGTATGCAGGATATGTATGTGTGTATGTGTATATATGTAGTGTATGCATGTATGTACGTATGTATGTACGTATGTTTGTATGTATGTACGTATGTATGCATGTATATATGTATGCATGTATGTATGCATGTATGTATGTATGTATGTATGTATGTATGTATGTATGTATGTATGTATGTATGTATGTATGTATGTATGTATGTATGTATGTATGTATGTATGTATGTATGTATGTATGTATGCATGTATGCATGTATGTATGAATATATGTATAATCTCATATATGTATATTAGAGAAATTTATCCCATGGCGTTTCTAATGCAATTGTGGTCCATCATATGAGGAGTTCATGGTCAGGAATTGAGGTAGAAGCCATGGCAGCAGAGTAGGGACTGGTAATAACTACACCTGTCAGTCATCCATCTCTTTCAAATGCCTCAGCCGGAACTTCTTCGATTGCCAATCAATTCTCTCGCAAAGGCACTAAAGAAGGCACCAATTCTGCGACTGAAGAGTGCTAGCGTACGAATTATTGTCCTCATTATTTTCATCCTGCTTTGCTCACATGAAATCTGGTATGCATGGCATGGGTCGTTTTGAAGCATCACGTTTCATGTTGAAAGATTGCGTCACTCTGCCCTCTGTGTGTCTGTCTGTCTGTCTTTCTTTCGCTCTCTACAATAAATAATATAGTAGAGCTTGAAATCACAACATCATTATGCATACAATCACATGTTAGGGTTTCTTATCAGCTTTCCTATCTGCCTGCCTATCTTTCTGTGTCTGTGTGTCTATCCGTCAATCTAAGGCGATCCGTTGGTCTGTTTCTTCACTTATTTTGTTGTCTGCACCAGTATGTCAGTCTGTGTGTCTGCGTGTCTGTTTGTTTGTCTCTGTTTTTCAGTCTCTGACGTCCCAATCGACGTGCAGCGCCATTAGTGACTTTATCACTGCTATGAAACTGACTCTCACGTGGCGTTTCCATTTCCTAAGTTGGTCCTTCGGAGTACCATGTCCTAAATAATTCAGACGACCGGAAATGATGCCTGCAGGAATGCTGCCATCTGCCGTCATCTAAATTCATACATGTAATGTATGAATATACTGATGTACAGTCCTTTTTTCTGGAAAAAAGATTCCGGAACAGAACAACAGGTTCCGGAACGGAATAAGTATGGGCGGGCTAAAATCCCGAGAAAATATCATACATCAGTGATATTGCCAACACGCTCCAGCAATGTATATATATATATATATATATATATATATATATATATATATATATTCGTTTATTGAAAAAAACGAGATGGCACACCGCACCCAGGAGGGGGGCTTATAGGCCCTATATTTAAGCTACCGTCAATTTCACATACAATGCACAATCGGCGTCACCTAAAAAGCTGATGATCAGCTCCAGGATTCCTGGTAAGAATAAACCGGACTCGGACCTCTATTGGACTACTCTCTGAAAAAAAACCTCTGATTTGACGTAGCGCTCGTGAACAGGCTGGTGCCTGCGCTTGGCCTTCGAGTGGCGCTTTAGAAGTTTGGAGATTACGATTACGATTACGATTACGAAACAAAAATAGCTCAGATTTGAGCCAAAAGTTGATGGGTGACAGCTGTAGATGCAGGTCCTTGCAGGAAGATGCTTAGTGCGAAGTGGAATAGTCATATTATTGTGAGAAGGTGAAACTTGATAGATACGCTGTGGAGCTGAGCAGTAAATTATTTCTTGCATCATTTTCATCACAGAGACCTATAGGTCTAGTCATACGCTGACAGTAATAGAAGTTCTCAAAATCTGTCGGTTGATACTTCCATTCGCCAGCCTTCGAATGAACTTTGGCCTTCAATGGAAAGACGTTTTGCAAAGGTCTTCGTTTCGCCTTGACATTTTATAGTATCGCCATTACACTTTGCATTTTTCTCGACCTTGCACAGAATTTAACCGTTCACAGGACCTTGCAATTCTCACCGACTGTGAAAGTAATTTTTCCACCGCGTTTGTTTCGGAAATTGCTATCGCGTCAAATTTCTGCGCTGAGTTCGTAATTGTAATCGTAAACTCAAAATTCCTGAAGTTCCACCTGAAAGCCAAGCGTAGGGCACCAGCTTATTCACGAGCGCTGCGTCAAGTTAGCCAGAGGGGTTCCAAAGGGTAGTCAAAAGGAAGTCCGAGTCCGGTTTCCAGGAGATCCAGATCAAGAGCGGAGGCAGAGTAGATGCTAAGGTGGGTGTCGTTTAAATAGAGAAGAATTGGAAGGTGGAGGATCAGATGAGTCAGGCTAGGAATTCGTGAAAAGATTAGACTAGTTTTAAGTTGAAAGCCCCGGCGGGAGGGAGGGTGATAAATAGAGGAGCCTGAGACGGATGATGGAGATTGAGTGGCAACGACTGATGGAGGAACCGATCATCTGCAGATTTTAGGAGGGAGATCGTTCTGGAGTCGTGGTGCAGTGTGGGATATGACCATAGGCGTAGACTCTGGGGGGTCAGCCGGGGCACGTGCCCCACCAATAATTGAGGAGCCGGGGCAATGCCCCCCAAAAATCGAGAGGAGAATTTCTTAAAGAATTAAAATATTATGTTTCAATATAGACAAATTTCTTCAGAAACAGAAAAACAGAGACACATAATTGAAATACTACCAGAAATTCATAATGAAAACAAAGATTTATTTTTATCTTCAATATTTTCAATATGAAACAAATTTACATGTAAGCAAATCGCCCCATTTCATACGCATTAACGTAACACCGGAAGCCTTTGCTGACTGTCCAGACCAGAGGTGAAAAACGTTTTTTTACGGATTTTGGTTTTAAACAAAAAAGGAAAAGAAATCCAAAAAATTTGTTTTTTGTTTTGTTTTAAAAATAAATTTCTTATTTTTGTATTGTTGTAGAAGTTATCTTACTAACATTGATTTAATGATTTTTAATTTTCGGAAATCTCAACTGAATTAAACTGAGTTGGGGCTCTTGTTCATGCCATTTTTTATGATATTTATGATCCGAAATCCGAAAATCCTAAAAATAAAAAAAACTATAAAAACGCCAAAAAACGGAAAAAACAAACAAAAAACAACTTTTCATCTTGAAAAAACTTGTTTTTTTGCCCCTCTGGTCCAGACTCCTTGCCCCTCCAATATTTTGGACAAGTTTACGCCAGTGGATGGAGATGAAGGTTGCGGGGATGGTGAGGGGATGGGTACATGGTCCTGCGGGGACGGGAGGGGATGGGGTTAAAAATACAAATGCGGCGTGGGAATGGGGACACTTTTCTGTCCCCGTGTCATTCTCTACTCTACAGACCAACATGTGAAAGGCTGGAAGCTGAATTAATTTAAGTGATTGACCACAAAATTCTCTTGACAAATATCTAATCTTCATCATCATAATCATCATCATCATCATCATCATCATCACCATCATCATCATCATAATCATCAACATCATCATCGTCGTCATCATCATCATTATCATCGAACGCGGTACAATCTGTTTGCGAGGCAATAAGAGATCGGATAATCCGACAAACGCAGGAAAATTATCAGGGTAGATTAAGCTTACATGACATCTGTTGTAGGCGAAATTAATTTGAACAAAAAAAGGAAACCAAAGGAAAACTCAATTTGCAGTCTTGTTGTCAAGACCTTTAACCTCAAGACCAAGACCAAGACTTTGAACCTCAAGACCAAGACCAAAACCAAGCCTTTGAACCTCGAGACCAAGACCAAGACTTTGAACCTCAAGACCAAGACCAAGACCAAGACTTTGAACCTCAAGACCAAGACGAAGATTTTGAACCTCGAGACCAAGACCGAGACCAATACTTTTGGTCTCAAGACCAAGACCAAGACCAAGACTTTTCAAAACGAACTCGAGTGCACTCGAGACCAAGACCTTGGTCTTGAGGACAACAAGTCTGTCAATTTGTCATCTGAGACAAACTGTTAGGATTTATAAGTGGGATCAGTCACGAGTCTGTCTGAGATATGGCATCGGGTGATTACTTGATGTTATTTAATCCTATATTAATTACCACGGTCTATTCGACTAGAAGTAGGCCCCTATATACTAATAGTTACGCGATATGGCTCACCCCTTCGTGTGGAATTAATTTTTTCCCGACAATAACAGTTATGCTATACACTGATAGTTAATGTCGCGAGCTGTTATTGCAAAAACAGACTTTAGCGCTTATCACTGTGCAACAGTTGAAGTAGATGTTGCATTAATATGCAACATATGGCGTGCGTTGCATTGCCGTGCAATTGTTGACGCAAGCGTAGGCTATAATTATAAAACCTTGATCCTGGCTCCAAATGTATCGATGGCTCTGGTAGAAAACAAAGGTCCTCATATATTTTGGTGACTTTACTCCTTGAACTAAGAAAAAGTCGTAGGCCCTATAGGCCTACTTAGGCCTAAAAACTTTTCACCGCACAAGATCTCTACCGCTGTAAAAAAAATCCCCATCTCCGTGTCAACTTCTGAATCCGCCGGGAATTTTCTACAAAATATCTTTATCGCAGAAGTAACACACACGTGTTTAGACGCCTTTAAATAACTCACGAGAAGTGTGATCCCAAAGTCAATTATAAGTCAACTATGCGAGTAGTAGGTAGTGTGAACCAGTTTAACACCATTCAACTATAGCCAGTCTGAAAGTTCCTTAACTCCACCGCATCTCTCAACGACGTATCCACAGACTGGAATTCTCGTTTGATTCTTGCCAAAATTCGTAGGTTGTCACTGATGTCGGTGTTTGTATATTGACCATAACCTGATTTGCGAGCGGAGCACCGTCGGGTAGACTTGAGTATTTACCACCTGATGAACTGTAATCGTAGGAGTTAACTTTTATACGCTGGGAGATATCTCATAGCGCTGGCGCTGATAATTATTGACACTTCAAAGCACCCTAGAAGTAGTAGCTCGCTGCTGGCGCCGATGTATAAATTATTCTTAGTACAATTACAGTTAGCAGATGTTGCACTACTAGGGGTAGACTTAGGTTTACTATTCTTATTGTCACAGGATCACATCAACGCAGTCGTCGTCACATTATCCTGGCGAGCGTGAGTTTTCAGTATCATCCTTGTACTGTGATCATAGTCTACATTCTAGCCATTAAGTTAAGAGTTTGAACCCAGCAGGTTCGATCAAAATAAAAGTGTGATTTAGTCGCACTATAACCAAATGAACGAGTAACTGATTTTACCTAAATCCGCGTCGTTGTCATTATCATTGTCATCGTCGTCGTCGTCATCGACTCATCATCATCTAAAGTGACGTCGTTCTATCTTGGTTGCCACTGGGCTTTAACTAGGCCTATAATAGTAGGCTAAGTTTGTTGTACTTTTTCAACGCTATCATAGCCACAACAACCAGGGGCTCCCGCCGCGTGAAGCACTGGACGCACGTGCGTCCACCCACTAAATCAAATCCACACAAAGAATAGGCTTCGCATCGATATTTTTGAAAGCAATTGAATCATTTACATAACATTCAAAACAGAACATTCTTAAATTACGTTTAATCAAGAGCGGAAATAAATACTCACAGATAACAGTATGTTATCTAACTTTAAGTTCTTTGTTGTGCGTCCAATTGTTTTAAGCCTGCGGGCGCCCCTGACCACAACAACTACCACTACCATCGCAATCAGTCACCACCACCTTAATCACTACCGTCACTATTGCAACTTCAAATCGACAAATACCGTCGTCGTCGTCGTCATCATCAGCAGCAGGATCATCAGCATCAGCATCTTTAGTATTTGTATTACTTGAATTATTTAATGAAAGCGTTTGCTGTCAAAGTACACCGAACAATCAACGCAAGAGGCCTTTATAAATCTCGATAACACTTTTTTAAGCATTTGTAAATGAGCTAATTAAGAACAAAGAATTTAATTATGACTGTCCTTATAGTTTGATTTCACGCTGATCGAATCACGCTGATATTGTTTGAATCTTATGTAGGCCTATACCAGGAGTCTTATGATGACCATGATGTTCAAATGAGTTGTAATTGTATCAAAAACTACAGAAACTCTGATGTAAAACGAAAAAGTCGATAAGAATATTACGCACGATCGCATTAAAGTATTTCTTAATTTTTCATTTATAGACAGTCTTTTGTTTACTTCTAAAGTAATTGGAGGGGTCGAAATCCTTACAAATAACCAAACTAGACGATTGCAGGTCAAAATCTAATGTTGTAAATATGTTGCACACGAAACAACTCACGATTTGTGACATATTATAGTTTCCTAAATCCTCCCAACATCTTTTCAGTACTTAGCTGAGTGGGCTAGAAGAAAAACTGAGGGTTGAACCCAATCTCCCCGACATCTAAACCACTGCTTACAGAGTCCAAATTTAAAAGTACATTAAAATCGAAGAATGGTCATAAAGTGGAATGATGCAGAAACAATTACTAAGTGAATTTCGCAGAGAATAATTGTCATTTACACCACAACACGTTACGTTACTTCGGTGTCGATCCTGTATTAGTTTGCAGCCATTGTCACGTTTGCGACTCAGTACTCAGGATCACATATTCAATACTATAAGCAAGCGTGTTTTTACCTTTCACATTACGTTACATTACGCCTCGACAGGGGCGGATCCAGGGGGCCAATCCGGCCATGGCCCCCCCATTTGAAATGTTTCTTTATTTACACAGGCGTTTTATGATCGTTTTATGGTGTTAACACAGGCGTGCCCTCCCCCCCCCCCGTAGGCGTGGATGAGTCAAATGTACACGCACAGGACGTGGGTAATGTAGACTGAAGACAGTAAAAAGGTTAATGACTAAAAAAGGTCATCAACTTTTTTGGGAGATGGTAGGTATGTAAAATTTTTTTGGCCCCCCCCCTCTGGATCCGCCCCTGCGCCTCGATGTGGTTTTTTTAGGGGCAGTGCTATATAAATTTCCTATTACAATTACGTCCGTGATAAATGACCTCTGCTTTTGGTCGGAATAACATTTACACGAGTGGATTAACTGCATTTTCGTCGGCCAACATAAGAAAAACAAGCGGAAAATGCGAAATAGCGGAGCCACGTGCTTGGTGGTGTGACTGACGGTTGAAATGGTTGGAAGAATTATTGTCGGCGCTTAAGCCGAACGTTCGTACTCTTCGTTTCCTGTCGACTGGCTTCAACGGATGCCGTGACGTGATGACATCGGAGATCTACATCCCGGGATTGAATAGTCCGTGAGCTGGATCTATACAGAGCAACCACTGGACCGAGATGGCTTTCTCGAGATGGCATCTTGGATTTATATCTCCAGCGGACACACGAAAGCAGCAGATATAAATCCAACACGGCAGAGACGTATGAGATTTCGGGGAAGCCATGTACGCGCCAGTAACGATGGATATGATCACTCGTTAAATGCTTTAGATAGAACAAATCGAGCGACGTACCGGCTCTCGATAGAAAGCCATTAAGGTCAATATCAGTTTATTCCGAATTCAGATCACGAGTTTGCAGGGCTTTTGTCATTACAACACAGTTACTAAGTTAGCACTGAGCGTTGCATGCTGTTCCGCCAATTACTTTTGACTGAGGTCGTATGTTCACTGCGATATCCTATTACTGT
The DNA here is from genome assembly GCA_963556255.1 of Allolobophora icterica. Taxonomy (NCBI): domain Eukaryota; kingdom Metazoa; phylum Annelida; class Clitellata; order Crassiclitellata; family Lumbricidae; genus Allolobophora; species Allolobophora icterica. The sequence continues at coordinate 20,698,667 of OY744609.1, read as the reverse complement.
GCTGTTATCATTTGATAATCAATCAATCAATCAATCAATCAAATCCTGTATTGAAGCAGTTTGAAAACAAAGCAGTATAACATAACAGTATCAGCATATGCAACAAAAGGAGACCCAGAAGGGATAAAAAATCCCGCTACGTAGGGCCACCTAAGGTTCAATACCATCACAATAAATGTCATTATAAAAGTCTTTCAATCAATATACTAATCAATTGCTTCGATCAAGAAAAAAGAAGTGAACAAGATAAATCTAAATTAAAACTTAATTTTTTTCTTTATCTGAAACCTGTCCAAACTGTTCAAACAACGTACTTCCGTCGGCAAAATGAATACGCATGGCGAATAAAAATTACTTATATTCTTCCATTTAGCACTTACTTCCATTTGCACGCATCGAACTCCGTCAATTTTACTGTGACTGAATTCAATAATTTAGAGTACAACGGAACTCGATTTGACAAACTCGATTTGACAAACTCGACTCTGTATTGGCGTCAATAAAAGGCTGCCGAAGCTACCGATATATATGCCTCTTCCTAAATTCCGAGGCTGATCATCGTGAGCCGTTAAATTGGGAAATCATTTGGACTTCTCCCAGTCAACGATCGAAACAGAAACCTTAATCTCGAGATTTCTATAGGGCCAACAAACGAAGTCTTCGTAGGCGTTCAGTGACAGGAAATTCGATAGGTAGTTTCCAATGGAGAAACATGATAGCATAGTAGAAGAGGAAGATGATAGCAAAGTAGAAGCGCGTTCAACTCCTTCTACAGTTTCACTATTCATGCTCAACGTTCACTAAAGTAATGGGCCTGATTTTCATGAAATCCCGATGACGCCTCAGTTAAACATGGACCTCAAAGAAGATGCACAATGTCAAAAGAAACATGATTGTATATTCTTTTCTGACAAGAACGAAAACATGACGCAAAACCTCTAAATGTAATGTCATCATAGTATCAATAATCTGATTCGGTGTAGGCCTATTACCTTTATGTATCAAACTTATCTGCTAAAATAACGCATGCATAGCAGAGCATAAAAACCTATGCAGTTGCAAAAGTTTATTTCACCGGAATATCACACCTCAGTAGATCTGATCCAAAAAGATCACTTCCATTCCCGTCAGCCAGACGTCGTGAACTGAAAACTGGAGAATGGGAGGGACATCGTTGGACTTAAGAATCAGATTAAGCAGATCGTAACATATGCATTTGCATGATGGAGTCTGACTGGGGTATGATGCTTTTTCTGTGTAGGCTACACAACAAGCAATCGAAACGAAGCCACAGAGAGCCTGAAAATGCACAGCATTTAAATTATCTGTCGTATTATACAACTGACTACTGACTTGAGCAGCATTGTATACAGCCTTGACCCATCATACGACACACTGATCATAGCAAGTCTTTGAGATATCCATGCACAGAACGACAGGGGCCGTCGTGTGAAGTTTTCTGGGGTCTCGAGTCTTCAATCTGGCCTTGGTGGGCTTAGAGTTCTGTCACCACGGTTGCGGCCTGGCATCCTTCGATTCCTGGCGTCTTGTGAACTGAGCGCCTCTTCCACAATTGGATCTTGTGAGCAGAGCGATGAAGCGAACGACACAGAGTAGAGAGATAAGAGCGACGACTGCCAACGGCACCCAGATGAGTAACGTCGTCTCTATTTCCGTGAAGATGCGCATCAGCAGGGCGTACGGACCCGTCGGGTGGTACTCAGCAGCCTCGAAGGCGGCGCGGACGAGGTTGATAATGGCGAGCGTGACCAGGGCAGCGGCCGAGACGGTGCCAGCGATGTTGCCCGGCATGTCCTTGTAGGGCTGGACGTCAACGTGGTGAAGGAGGATGATTGAACAGACGAGCAACATCGCAAGCAGACGGAGTAGGGTGTCGTTAACGAAAGTAAACAGCAGGATGAGGATGAGCCGACGCCCCACGAGAATCCCCGCCCAGCACAAACCGCACCCGTTCCTCTTGAACGGACCCTGCAGGATCCGCATGGCTACGAGCGCACCGTTCGTCAGGGGGTAACGCCGCGGCGGAGGATTACCGCCTGCCCGCTTGGCCCTAGTCCACGAGAAGCCCCAGACGGCGAGGAAGGGCAACGGGCAGAGACAAGCGACGAGGAACTGCCAGAGCGGAATGCGACCCGACTGCAGCAATGAAGGTCCAGTCATGAGAACGAGACAAAAAGGTGTAACGCAGGCGACGGCGTAGGTAATAAGGACATACTGCCAGTATTGGTAGCACGTGATAGTACCGTCAACGAATAGGACTTGCTCGTTATCGGCCGGTACGCAGTTGAGCAAGGTGAAGGTCGTCGTTCCTATCTTTTGGTACATGAACAGAAGAGTAAGCAGCGTACCGGAAACGAGCTTCGTGTCGATCGACGAACTGGTACGGTATGCAGGAGCGGAACTACTGAGAACCTTCCTCTCTCGCCAAAACATGCTCAATCCCAGCCTCAGCAAGTACATCAAACCGAACACGGACAACATATATGCGATGAGGAGGGCATGGCTGACAAGCTTTGACACAGGCGTCATGTTGGGCACGGCACAAGTCGTGTGCAACAGTTCGAAGACGTCCAGTTCGAATTTGAAGAGACAGGAAAGAATAGACCGGGTGAAGTAGTGGATCCTGCTGTCCGGCGTCAGGTTGACCGTTCGGACGTTCAGCAGAAGAGCGTCCTGAAAGTAGTAGACCAACGTCACAATGCATCCTGAGTCGACGCAGGTGATCTCAGGTGTCGCAGCCGGTTCCTCGTCGCGAGACTCCCGTTCTGGTTGATCGCGTCTCCAGTGACGCGCATCGCCGTTCGACATCTCGTTTTCGTCCTTGAACAGCATCGGGTGAGTGGACGTTGCATCATGCGGCGTCGTGGAGTCATTCAGCTTGATCAGTTCCGGTTGAGTTGACGCGATGGTTCCAACGTGTCCGTCCAGATGACTGTGATCGTACTTGAAGTTTCTGATGATCGATGATTTCTGCCATCCGGCAAAGGCGCAGCAAAGTATCTCGGGTCCGGCAAAGATGAATTTCTTGATGTCGCTCTGGAAAACGAGAAAGACAACGTAGAGCAAGCCAAGCGTGAAAGATAGCAGAAAGAGCCAGCGCGGACCGCAACTCTCGTTCGGCACACACGTTGTAGAGAACCATGCTTCCGAGAAACCGTCTTGACAGTTACCGCACAGGCGACCCTGGCGAAGCGTAGCGCATGAATCGAAGGACAGACACTGGTTGGCCGAGCAGCAATATCCTTTCGGGCAGTGCTGGAAGCGAACGGAGTTGTTACTGACGAAGCCCCAGAAGTTGGCGACGGCTCGTATGCCCTGGACGCACTGTCCTCCGTAGGGACACTCCTTGCACTGGATCTCGTGGTGAATGTAGTTGCCTGTGTACTCGGCCTTCGGGGTGTCTCCGTTGATGAGCAGCGTAAAGTAGACGAATTTGTTAAAGACCATCGTGTAGTTGAGATAACCGAAGTCGAGGCTGTACTTGTTCCTCGGACACGACTCGCAGAAGTACGACAGCTGGTCAAGGTAGTAGGACCTTCGCAGGCCGTATTCGGTGACACCGTACGCCGAGGAATTGGTCGTTCGCAGATCATAACCGACCGGGCACTGGATCCAGACGTTCGTCATGGCCAGTGACCAGTGAACACCGCTGTGACGGACAAGAGATAGACCGTTTACGGCCGTTCGGATTATGATCTTGACCTTGTTGATCTCAATATGTCCGTCGGAGAAGAGGACGTCCCCCTGGAGGGCGTGGTCGTGCACGTCAGTGTTTTCGAAGTAGCTGTTCCAGATGTCCAGCGTTCCGTCGATGTCGACGAAGACGGAGCTGCCCAGAAGACGGGCCGTGTTGTTGACGAAGCGGCAGTTGGAGAGGGTGACATTGCCCCGCTGGATGCGGATCGCCCCTCCCTTTCCGACGAGCATGATCACCCCCTTGCAGCAGGACGTGTTCAGGTGAACCTCGTCCCGAATCATCTTCAACGACCCGTCGTCTTCGCTCAACGAGTAGTAGTCACGGTAACGACCGGCTACGTTGTTCACAAAGGTGCAGTTGTCAACGGAAATTACGAATGTCCTGCTGGCCAGAACCAAGATGCCGGCGCCGGCGTGTGTGGCCTTGTTTCCGGCGAACAGACAGTTCCGAATGGCCAGGCTCTCGAAGGGTCCGATCACAGTCAGACCCCGCTCGTTGTCAAGGAAACGACAGTTGTCTATTAGGACGCTGGCGTTGCTCGATTCGTTGCCTCTGACAACCGAGATTGACTTGATCCAGACGGCTGATTCGTAGAGATTGATGATGCTCTGGACTCTACTCGGATGGACCTAAATAAAATACAACCGACGGAAAACTTGTTACGACGAGGTCAAAAGAGTCATATCTGTGGCGCGCGACTTTCTGATCTCGTATATACATATTATATATATATATATATATATATATATATATATATATATTAGGGTGGTCCGCAAGCCATAGAGAACATTTTTAGTTTGTGGAATCATTTCTGCACAAGGCTTCTTTTTGTCCACTGGGGGTAAATAGTTTGCCTGTTAAATTTCAGCCTGATTCTGCAACATTTAGAGGTCAACCCATTCTCAACATTTTACTTCTGTGCTTATGTGTCTTTTAGTCATGTTTACAGGCGTTGTTAGACTAATAAGGCCTCATCTAGTTTGAGATCCGACCCACAGTACTGTCTATTGGGAAAGCCAATCTCTCAGTTATCTACAGCAAGATTACCACGTTGCCTGGATGTACTGCAACTACTTCTGTTTCATCATATCACTGAAGGAAGAACCCTTCCTGAAAGTTACAAAATGGCCTGTGACGCAGTTATTTGTATTTGGATGCGAGCCAGAATACCAACACAGAGGGTTGACTCGTGTGTCGGAAAACTGTCACAGCTGTATCAGAACTACCTGGCTCTGAAGGTTCACAGAACACGACAGCAAGGAAGTGACAGGATGAAAGAAGACATGTTTAAAAGAGATCTTCAAGAATTGTTTGATATTGCCACAAAGAACGTTATGACAGAAATCCAGCAGGAAGCAGATCAGGAATTCCTTCGAATGCAAACAGAATTCGTATTTTCCAGCAGCATGAGTGGAGTAGACTTGAAGATAGCAGCAAAAGAAAGCAGGAAGAGGCAACGACAGGAAAAGGACAGAAAGGTGAAAGTGAAATAAGAAGTACGCAAGATAAAGGGCATCAGTAAAACAGAAGGTCAACTTTCTGCGTTGACATCTAGTCAGGAGTCAAAGGGAGATGATGACTGTAACCAGCTTCAGTCATGTAAGTCTAAAATTCTACATCAACAGCTGCTACTGCTGCTTCATCACAAAAAAGAGATCCAAGAACATCTTCCAGTCCCCTGAAGTTGTTGGTGCTTTGGATCGTGTTGGCCTTCCAGACCGTGGTGCTGTGTTTATAGCTGAAGCTGTTGCACAGGCGCCTGGCCATGACATTTCAGATATCACATTATCTCGAAGTTCATTCAGACGATCTAGAATAAAAGGATTAAGACAAGAGACAGCTGCAATGGAAGAAAGAGAGTGTTCACTGGCAGGACCGTTAATGCTGCACTGGGACGGCAATAATTATGTTGTCAGACATTGATGGATCAAAGGAAAATGTGGACCGCATAGCTGTTACTGGAAATGGTCAGAAAATATTTTTGGCAATTCCAAAAATGGAAAGAGGTACAGGTGAGTCTCAGGCCTAGGCCTGTGTTGAATTAATTGAGAAATGGAATCTAAGTTCACAGATCAAAGGCCTCGTACTTGACGCAACAGCCAGCAACACAGTGTTTAATAAACGCGCATGCGTTAGAATTGAAAATGCTCTGGGAACTGAAATGGTATTGATTGTATGCCGACATCACGTCATAGAAGTCGTCAAATGTCTTCTTGTCGAGGAGCAGAAACAGTCTATACTTCGATTGGTTGCAAACCAACGCAAGATTTTCCCAACTCCATCCAAGAATTTCCCAACTCCATCCAAGACAGCGCTCATGTCATAGATTAACCATTGTGGAACAATTTATCTATTTTTGTTGAGATAACATAAAAAGTGTAAAATGGGTTCACCTCTAAATGTTATTTGTTTTCATTAAAATTTTGCATGATTGTTATAATCATGATAAAGAAAAAAACTAGCCTTGTGGACAACTGAAATTTGTTACATTATTTTTGTGGACCACCCTAATATATATATATAGAGTGCGTGTGGGGAAGTTCGACATTGGAGGGAAGTTCGACAGTCGTAACTGTTTTACTTACTTACTCACGAACGTTAATGTCAAATCATTTCTGGTTATGTCTTTGAAGAGAGAGGTACTTTGTTGTTGTTTTGACCCTCCCAGATTAAATTTTAATCTGACGCAATCCAGGAAACTGTAAGTTAAATCAGCACTCCTGATAAATTGGAGGGAAGTTCGACATTGCAATGTAAATTTGATGTCAAGAGTTTGTTCGTATATCGCGCATTTGGAAAGAAATTTTGGTCTGTTTTCTGCGTGAGCTACAACTAATGTCAATGAAAAGGGGCGTGTAAGATGCTTAGTGCTCATTCCCCAGAGGGCAGCCGAATAAGTGACCTGTCGAACTTCCACCCAAGGTCGGGTAAGTTCGACACCTCGGATTGGGGAAAGTTCGACAGTGTGTTGATGTATGCTTTCATGAAACGTCACCCAGAAATAATAGTCAGACAAGCACAAATATCTCATATGCAAGGGCAGAGTGTATGAACAGACCCATGGTGTATACATTTTTGACATATACGAGCACGAAGCTGATAAGCTGAATTTCGCGCCAGACCACATTCCATTTATAATTGTGATAAAACTAGATTACAACCTCATCTCAGACCAATGAAAGTCTGGGCAGCAAAGGGTGATAAAGGTGTTTTACAAGTGACAAATAGTGAGAGGGGAGAGGGTGTAACTGTCAATGATATTTATTTCACCTGCACAAGTTGTAAAAACAAAAAACGTTAGCAGACAATAAGTGTCGAAGTTCCCCTCACATGTGAGGGGAAATTCGACAGTTGGTAGTCCTTAGGAAAGCGCGTGTAATTTCTACAAATAAATTGCAAAGACTAGACGTGGCATTGCTTTTGTTTGAAGAGACATGGTACTACTTTAAAGTATTTTTATTACAATTTTTTGGCCTCACTTTAGTCTAGAAATTTCACAAATATGCTTAATGTGTCGAATTTCCCCACACGCACTATATATATATATATATATATATATATATATATATATATATATATATATATATATATATATATATATATATATATATATATATATATATATATATATAACACATGCTATACAGATAGAGAGAAGATCGTCCCTTCAGCAAACCCCGAGAGGAAGCCATTGATGTGAAGTGTTAGCGACTTCATTTTTCTTAGCCTCGGCACATGACCAGTCCTCTTTCTCGTTGATCTCCGGATCGACTGAGCACGGTCAGTGTACTTCACAGCTAGGGCGCAATGGAGCAGAAACTTTGCAATATCTGTCAACCCTGGGGGAATTTGTAACCCCGACCTTAGCGATGTCGAACTTATTAAATCAGTTAACCGTCTAAGCACCGCTTTTGCGAGCCTCTTACTGGGCTACATAAATGTTTTGATACATTCACACATACACACATACATACAAATATAACATACGTACATACAATCATGCACTACATGATTACATACAAACATAAATACATGCATAGACTTATATATATATATATATATATATATATATATATATATATATATATATTATATATGCCTAAGTATTTAAAAGTATTATCGTAACCGTTTTTGCTTCATACATGCCGCAGGGCAGAATAAACGACACCGGGTCTGTGTCTTGAGTAAACAACACCAGACTTCTGGCATACATAAATTATACCGGGTCTCTGTCCTAATAAATGATACCTTGTTTTTCTCATGATAAACAATTCCCGGTTGCGACGACTATCACTGAGAACATCGGCCAATTTCATCGATAACAACAGCACAGGACAAATGATATTTCTTATCATTAATCAGATCTGGTCAGAAGGCATGGAACTAAAACATGCATCGGATGGCCACAGTGAAACAAACATACCCATTTCGCATGGCCAGTGGGGATAACCAACACTCGGTGAACCGTTGCTGTCATATCTAAAGCTACGATCCTGCAGGATGTAGAAGTTGAAATTCGATCTCCGGTTTATATGAGTTTCTCAGAAAATGCAAGCAATCTTAGAGTAATAATTTGTCAAGCGAGAAACCGGTTAAAGCCAAAACTGATGTTATCGAGACGAACGCCATGTGTGACGTCTCTGGTGAGTTTCTCTGGAAGTGGCGCTTTATAAATTGCGATGACAAATGGACGTTTAAGGACTTTTTAGCGACTCTTTAAAACATCCTATACCGCCTAGTGAATGATTTATTCGTGCACTGAGGAGAAACGAGCCTTGTATTAAATCGAATCGGTTGTGACCACACAGCTGGACACCTGCTAGCATTAGGTCTTGGAGTTGACGTGAAATATGGTGACCAGGAAATTAGTCGTGCTCTGTTTATTTCTTCAATCTTCATTTTGTTAAATATTTATTGAACACAAATAAATAACGAGTATCATTCGATAAGGCTTATAAATTGAGCCTGAGGTTTTTGCTCAGGATTTCCACATTGTAACGGTCTAAGGCATGAATTGAACCTACATGCCCCACGTTACAAGGCGAGTTCACAAGCAATGGTTGCCTCATGCCGTGCTCAACTACTGAGCGACCTTAGCCTGTGTTCCCTTAAGCCAAGTCTCTAATAATCATAGTGGCGACCCATAGCAACGCCGTTCTTTGGTTTTGAAATAGCGACACGGTGGTCTGTTGGTAGCTCTGGTTTCTGATCTAACAGTTTCGAGTTCGACCCTACTAAGCGGACAGCGTGCAATAGCTTGGACAAGTTAATAGCTGCACATTCTTGTTTCTGCCAACAATCAGTGGAGTTTGGAGTCGGCGTTAGGGTTAGAGATAGAGTGATAGGGATAAATAAGGTAAACGACACGACCTGCGAGGCACTGGCCCTGTGTCCAGGACCTTGGGGTTCTTGCACTCTCGGCTCAAGGGTACAAGAAGAGGATATGAGCGCCACTATTGCAATCCACTTTGGACATGGGAGCTTTAGGCCCTACTCTACTTACTTTCAATTGGCCCTAAGATCATCCTAAAGCGTGGTAAATTCAGCCAACCTGGTTTTGAAATAGGGAATTTCTCAAGACGATTCTACTGTTAAACGCCTGGAAGATGAGGTGCATTCCTCCGAGGTACTGCATTCCGCCTGGATCGTTGACGAACTCCGAATCGGAAACGAGGATCGATGTGGATCGATTACTGTGCAACACGATCGATGACATCATGAACTGGCTTTCGATGATCGATAGTTCTGTATCGATGCAATTGAAGCTGTTCATGATCTTCTGATACTTGCCGTAACTGTCGACGAACGACAGCCCATGCCAGCTGCTTCGGACGATCTGAACAGTGATGCTGTGACACGGATCAACGGTGTTCACGGTTGAATTGACAAAGGTACAGTTTGTTATCGAAAGGCTGCCGTTCGAAAATCCCAACTCAACGTCGATAAAGTGAATGTTCTCGTAAGTGACGTTTATCATGGACGAGTTCCGCAGTGGGGCCTGTGCAGAGCCGTTGTGCCCTCCCGCCTCTTGGGGCTGTCCGTCTCCACCTTGCGTGCACATGGGACCCCTCGTGACGACAGCTCGACCGCTTTCACCGGTGAACGTCAGAGATTTACGCAGTCCGTTAGGAAGTGCAGAGCACGTGACGTAGATTTGCGATTCTTCGGAGATCGCAGAACCGTCAACGTGAATGATGTCATTGTCGACCGCCCTCTGCGTCACGTAGTCGAGAGTTCGGCACGGGATCTCGCGAGACTGTCCGCAGAAACTGTCGTCTGCTCCTCTATGAGATACGAACCAGTGTCGATCACTGACGGGAATTAATTCTAAAAGATACACAGATTATTATTATTACTACTACTACTGGTATTGTTACTACTACTACTACTACTACAACTACCACCACCACCACCACCACCACCACCACTACTACTACTACTATTACTATTACTACTAGTACTTTTTCTACTACTACTACTATTATTATTAGTACTGTTACTACTACTATTGCTATTGGCACTACTACTACCATCACCATCACTACTACTATAGATTAATGCTATTACAACTTCCACTACTACTAATAGGCCTATTACTATAATACTAATACTACTAATAATAAAAATACTAACAAGAATAATGATCACAATCATAATAATAATGATAATAATAATAATTATTATTATTATTATGATTAATATTACTATTTCTTTTTGCCCTGAGGTAAACAGGATCCCTCAGGGACTTCAACATTATTTAAAGCGTTATTATTATTATTATTATTATTATTATTATTATTATTATTATTATTATTATTATTATTATTATTATTATTATTAT
>OY744609.1:20658108-20683108 GCA_963556255.1 Allolobophora icterica | reverse complement strand
TAGGTTGTACTGCGAGAGGCGCTTTATAAATTCGTAAATACAATACAATACAAATACAACAGGCATGAATGCAATAACCGTTCAGTCTATTTCAGGCACGATGGTCTTTCAAAAATAAACGGCTAATGCTGTATAACTGTCCAGAAGATGCTCGAACCCGTCCTCCCCGCGTTAACGCCAGCTCCAGGACTGGAAAAAGAAGGAGGGCAACCGCTTCAATAACACTAATCACGTTTACCTATGAATCTACAACCGTTCCCTGTGGAAAGCAAACGTGAGACGGGGCAAGAAAGGCAATTCGCTGTCACCCCGTGGAAAGCGAATACGCCTACCAGTGCACTTCAATCTACTATATAGAGGCACCAGCTGAAGCGTTGGCTAAGGTCCATTCGCCGAAACATCGAAAACGGTTAAGACAGACTACTTGGAAATCCAAGCACCAGTCGAACAATCGAAAGACAGAGAGCTCGCGGCTCGTTTTCAATCTTCTGGGGTCTGATTGGATCCGTGCATCACTTATTTTACTTACTTTACTACTTTTACTCTACTACTCTATTATTTTACTACTTTGCTGCGCTTACTATTTTTCAACTTACTTACTTGAGAACAGTTAAAAAATGAAGAAAACTACTTTTACTGCAGAAACCGATTTATACTGTCTGAACATAGAAAGCCAATTAATAATAGCATAAGGACACGTGATCTAATTATCATGTAAGTAGGCTGCTGTGTTTCTGCATCAGCCACACTGTATATTTGCAGCGCTCGTGAATAAGCTGGTGCTTTGCGCTCAGCTTTACAGTGTCGCTTTAAAAATTGGAGATTACGATTAATATTGGGAATAGCTTGCGTCTTGTGGCACTTCCCCTATATACAAACATATAAGCATGCATGCATAAATTCGTGCATACGTACATGTGTGCATATATATACATGTTCATATACATAAATAAAACACAGATAGACCCCTATATGTAATACATTTGCGCTCCACAGTAGACTGCCTTGAAGAGGCGCTATATAAATGTTCCTTTATAATGATAACATACATGCATCTATATACATGCCCCGTAATTCTGATGAATATGAAGAGCACGTATGAGTATTTGGGGTTGATCCACCTTATAACAATTGTAAATGATTGTCCATGATGGTACTGTAAATTGTGTGATGGTGACACCGGTGAGAGGAAGGAAACTGTGTAGGCCTACGTGCCTTTCCTGAGGGCGAATTCTTCGGCCATAACAGAACTAATATCATATATAATTTACGTAACCATCATGTGCTCTGTACCATGCAGGCATAATGCACAAAATTGTAGACGTTACAAAAATGCTGCACAATTTCTGTACATTGTCATAGGCTATTATCATTATTATTATTATTAAATTTTTATCGCGCGCCAGGTCACATAGCAATGCGAATCGGAGGCGTGGACATTTTCATTTAGGCCTACATTGTATTGCAGTGTATTGTATTTACAGATTTATAGACCTAGGCCTACATGTCGCTATGATTTCACCTAAGTGAGGGAGCAAGTTGCAAGAGTGGCTACTAGCTACCGCACTGTAAGCACAAGTTAATCAAACAATTAGACATTTAATAAATCAAACGAGAAATCTGGGAAAATCGTGGAAGGATTTATCTCACAAAAAAGCACGCGATAAACAAAATAGCCAGCTTAATGATGATAGTACATAGAATTACAGTAATAACAGAAATTCTTGCCGAAATGTGTGTTTCATGCACGACTCGATTTTGCCAATGACGTGGCCAAGTTTGGGTACCGGTATGCAACCAGTGAGGCGGGCAGCAGAGCGCAGGACTCGATCCAAGCACCCAAACGGCTTTAAAGCGTGTAATCAATAGAAACATTAGCAATTACTGTGGGGTGGATCTCTTGGGTATAAACTGTTTGGATTGCCGGTCCCCAAGACCGGATTCTTCTGTCATATTAATTATTTACTAAAGCGCCTATGAATAAGCTGGTTCCCGCGACTTCGCTTTTTCATTGATATTAACAGCAACAGTGACTGCTCGTCAATACCAGTCAACTTGTGCAAGGGAACACACTTTTGTCTGCCATGGACTGAGATCAAGTTTACAGTGTGTGCCGTAAAATGACAGCGGAAATAACAATCCATCTCTGAACCGTACATGGGTCCATAATAAAGCGATGTTATTGTCGATATGTGCTGCTCTGATAATGGAAAGCAGACAGATTAAACCCTTCCTCCAAGACCTGCCATCAACAAACACGGCTCAGCTTTATTATCTGTCAGATTGCCCATAATTACACTCTGATCATTATGCATTAAAATTAGTACTAGACCAGGGATGGCGAACCTATGGCACGCGGGCCCATCCTGGCACGCAAACAGATTTTTCTTGGCACGCCACCTGAACTCTGAACTTCGTTTTTTCATGCTTTTTTATATTTCCTTATTAATTACATTCAACATCGGGAGAGTGAATTTGTGGATGAGTTGTAAACGTTTAATTTGGGTGGATAGGAGTTTGAGGAAAAGAAATGACAGCAATCAAGCTTGAAGTGGACAACGGAGGTAGCATAGCGGGAGTTTAAAGTCAAGCATGGGTCGAATGTCACGAATATGCATGAAGCAGATGCATGAGAGGATGGAGATGTGTTTAGAGAGATGTGGATGAAAGGTAATGCCAAGATTGCGCACAGGCGAGTCGGAGGTGAAACTGAGAGACGAAGAGTTGATGGATAGATGAATGGAAGGTTCGGAGATTATTGTACGTATTAGAAGCGAACACTGCTAGAATTAAGATCTGTCGGATGATTCTTGAAGTTTCGACCGTAATCATTGAATTTCGCCCAGCCAACGATGCTATAATATGCATAAATAAATACGTACAAACATATAGAATCGAACAGAATATTCTATATTGGAGCCAATTGTGGGGCATGGTGGCTCAGTGATAAGTTCGGCGCCTTGTAACCGGAGGGTTGCAGGTTCGAATCCCACTCTAGCCGCTGCGTACGGACCTTGGGCAAGTCCTTCACTCGCGATTGCTCGTGGCGCTTCGGCGTGAAAACTCCGACACAGTATAAAACGCAGAAGTCGGGAGCGCCTCTGAGTAGTAGTAAACTTGTGGAGGCGCTATAGAAATATCCGAAATTTAAAAAATGCAAACCGCATTTTGGTGTACAGCAATTTAAACGTGTTTATGCAGATTACATACATCTAATAATATGTTCATTTCAGCTGCTAATATTTGTCTCAAATATGCCCCATTTATATTATTTTTTACCTATCGCGCGTTTACTAAGCCGCTTCGTAAAGCATCCTGATGATGAACGTTTTCTAGCCAAGCTATCAGTGGTCGGGATTTCTAGGTCGTGAGCTCGTGGGCGCAGGAAGTGGCCTGTGAGTTTGATAGGTGGCAGCAGCTCATGCAGGACATGCCACTGAATATTCCGCATAGCGGCAAAGATATACATATGCATACCACTTATGAATATATATATATCGTGTAGACTATATATATATATATATATATATATATATTTATGGTTGAAGGCGTGGGCAGCAGCAAAAATTGTGAGAAACTGTTGGCGATCTTCAATAGGACTTAGGCCTATGGGGTATATGCTAAAGAACAGTGGGGTTCCACTTACCCTAAAATAGCAATAAATATATATAACGTATATATAACGGATAGGTGTTCGCATGAAGTGTGACGCCAATCGATCTATGGGGCATTGACATAATACGCAGTGAAGCAGCTGTGCTCATACATTTACCCAGCTTCTAGCTATAGCGACCGATAGCTTTCGTTAGCTGTTATATGGCCTCAGGAGAGCGACGCCATAGCGGCGTAATCTGAGCCGACATAGCGAAAAAATGTACAATAACTCACACAACAACACACAATCGCATTTGTGCGCAAATGGTTCGATGTACGCGTATAAAATTATACGGAAATAAATCAACAATAATCAATAAACGCAGAGACATAAATATGGACCTACGTGCGTTAAAAACATTTAAAAACGAGCAGTGGGTGGAAGTTTCCGCAATTCCGTGTAATACAGAAACTTGAATCTTTTCGCGTGGGCCACTTTACGTTAACGAAACTGCGATTCTGCAGAATGCTCTCGGAAACGTATGAATCAAATGACAGCCTCGTCAGTCATAGGTGAAGCCCGGCAGAGGCGCATTCTGTGGCTGATCCATATTTCGGCCGAAGTTCAAACATGAGAAGTTGACAACCACCCAACTTCTGGATAGAGGCGCTACACAAAATGTTCTGCTACTGCTACAGTTAAAATTGCTTACATTTACTATTACAATTACTATTACATTCTTCTTCTTCTTCTTCTTCTTCTTCTTCTTCTTCTTCTTCTTTCCCTTCAGGCTCGAATTAATCCCTCTTTGGAGAGGGGTCAGCCACTCGGATCCTTCTCTTCCACTTGTTTCTTTCTTGAGCATCATTACATTAGCGTGACATAAATAACATAGGATAACATAACATAGGATAACATAGCATAGGATAACATAACACAGAATAACATTACATGCCAATATATTTTAAGTTGTTTAAAAGACATTTAATCTATGTGAAAACGTTCACTAGCATATCCCGAAGTTTACAAATAAAATGGAATGTGTCAAGTTAACAAGGTCGCATTGCTTAAATTGTATCTCCTGTGGTTTATTTAGCAGAAAATTTAAGCTGTTTAGGTTCACATATTTTTACTTTTGTAGTTTCCCAGATCTCTATAGCACTTATACATTCTAACTGACTATTTGAAGTTGGGTGATGAAACTCAACGACTACCCAACAAATTCATGTGGTCACATAATCGGATGGGATCAAGCTGTGGTAACACCATCCGCTGAAGCCAAACATGAGCAGCGCAGACAGTACTTAATGAAGCAAATAGAGAGGAAAAACTTATAATCACAAGGAGTGGCGAATGGTAACTGGATGATAGATGGCTATAGCTGATGTCAACTGTTAAGCAGGAAACCCTACAGACGCCTCTGCTTCCATTGCTGACTATGTTTATTCTAGGCAAAGAAGACAAATCGATGTTCGAGGGGCAAAGTGGCAAACCTCCAAGGGCGGCTTTCGACTCCATCCGAATGCAGAGGGCTGAATATATGTTCATTAAAACAGAGGGGCATAGAAGAGAAGAGGGACGTATAAAGAGGAGAAAGGGAAGAGCAGAGAATAGTAAGAAGACAGTGATAAATAAGTACCTCTAAGAGGTTCTTAGAAACTGACATACAATTACCGCTACAATTATAAGTACAAAGACGCTGAAGAAGATAATGAAGATACGAGAACGGTAATGGTATCATCCAGTTACCATTCGGTATTGAAGATACGAGAACGAATTATCACGAGAAGAAATAGTCAGTAGAACAAAAGAAGAACTATATGGAAAACTAAAGCATGAGGAAAGATCAGGAAAAAGAATTAAATATAAAGAGAATGAATCGGTAAACAAGATTTATATCTCATAAGGCAATCCAGTTAAGGTTAATACTGTGAGCGTGTCTCTCCTGTTCGCTCCACTTCCTTTCTCTATCGGGATCATTTCATCTCTCTACCTGTATGCCTTTCTGTATCGTGCCTCATTTTCCAAAAGAGGCATTAAAGCTAGGTTTTCAATGGACTCTCATTAGTTGTCGCAGTAGAAATCGCAGTTCTCGAGAGCCTATTAGACTCTTCGTGAAAGCTCATTAAATCTTTCCAAGCGAGTCACAAATCTCAGGAAGGAACTTACTCCGGAACAAGTGCATCTTCACCCGAAACGTCGGCTACCATGCTCAATGCCACACTTCGAATGCACGTTGTTTGGCAAAAACTCAGGCTCGTCCGAGAAACAGGTTGGTCCAATTTTGACACAAATGACCTCGAAGAGAAAGTAGGTTACGTAGAAATCTGGGTTAATTTGTAGTAACCGCATCACAGTTGGTGTACACTTCGCATGAATGCTCGCTTTCGCCTGTGGCTAAACTGAGAGTAATTTCGACTGGAAATCTGGTGAAGCGCTATATAAACTGACTGAATGGCTGAATAAATGAACGAAGGAATTTCGCTACTCTGCCCACAGCAGTTCTCATAAGACTGATCCTAATTGGTAGCGATCCTAATGATCTGTAATGCTTGACACGGCAACAGCAAGGTATACCAAGCGAATAATCGCTCCCTGTGGCTTACAATCAATCAATCAATCAATCAATCAATCAATCAATCAATCAATCAATCAATCAACGAGCTGAGTTTTCCACATACTTGCATGCACAAATACGTGCATAAATACATACGCACATACCTATATGTACACTGTACAGGGGCGTCTATCCCCCTTAAGTCATTGAAGCAACTTCCCCTTCCCCTGTTCTTTGCCCCTCTCCCTTCCTTCCCCCATAATGGTGGCACACACAGAGAAAGATCTTCCCCCTCCGATATTTCTTGGATGGAGCCTTACCTTAAGGGGCCATCGATATATTACGTAGGCATGGAGGGGGAGGGGGCGTAGCCGAAATGCATGTGCTTGCGTATGCTTGCGAATGGGGGGTCTACTGATAATGTACGTATGCATAGGAAACGGGGGGGGGTCTTCAAATTGATTGGCCTTCAAGTGAGCTGCGGTTCAGTCTTTCCAGCTATCAGGTACTACCAGAGGAAGTTGGACTGTGGGAGAGGTGTCACTTGTATGCCACCTTACCTCTGAACGCTGTAATTAAACTATCCCACAACTCCGCAGTGAGTCCATGGATTACTCATCCTTCAATCTGACCTAAGGTGCAGACAGTCGCTGCCTGGACCTGTGGTACTGATACATTCTGCAGCTGGTCTGGGGGGGGGGGTGTGTGTGCGTCAACCGCACGTACGCAGGTGGGGGGTGGTAGAAAAAAGTACGTGTGCGAACAGGGAGCGGTCCAATTTTCCAGGATTTTTGCGTACGTAATATAGCGCCCCTGCATATGTATACATGCAAACATGCAAACACCCATACGTACAAACATACATACATACGTGCATTCATACATACATACTTACATACTTACATACTGCCAATGTTCAAAACGCTATCAAGCTAAAAGTCTAATGCTGACCATTTAAGAACGCCGTTTGCGAGAAAATTGTAGTCGAAAATAGCAGATAAAATGATGTTGGTCAATAGCAAAGTCACAAGTTCCTATTTCAAATTCATACTGTCGCCAATAAACAAACCCTGTGTGTGGTGGGGGCCCTCCAGTGGGGTATGAATGTAGGTTCTACACGTGGGAATATGGCAGAGGAGCCACTCATCCAGGCAGGCGAATCTCCCGATGAATGGAAACACTGATACATTTTCTGAAACGAGTCTGCTTGAGCCGACGCATGGTTTCGATGCAGAAATCGGGAAAAAGCAGTATAGTCTCGTATTAAATAGTCGTTGTACATGAAGTCCGAAAGCTATTAATTAGTATCTATTTTAATCTCCCAACAAAATATAATAAACTACAGTAATGCTACAGTAAGTACATTCCGATTAAACCATTTAAATGTCCAAATAAGTCTTCATCACCAAGTCTAGACACATGCGTGACAGCTAGTCCCAGAAATCTAGAAATCTAATTTAGTTAAACCTGTCTGCTTAAACTATCATAGATTACAAAAACCACATAACATGGATTAAACATGGATATCAGTAATTTAACTGTAAATGACAAAGTATTTATTTAACTTGTTAGCAGTAACCATTTAAACAATACAACTGTCACAACAAAGACATTATAACAACTTAGTTTTACTCAAACAAAGCTAAATCAGCATAAACATTTGAATATAATCAACTCATTGAAGTTTCTGCTGTGGTTGTGAATTGATATGCTTCAAAAATCGTCATCGTAATCGTAAAAGAGAGTATGTAACCACTAACAAAGAAATTAAGCTGAACATCACTTATGAAAGCTTTATTATTCATCCTTTTTGCCGTATAAATAAGCTTTACTTAACTAATAACAATAAAATTTGATTTCTCATTATCATTTAGAGCCAGCAAGCCTACATACTGAAGCGAGCAAAACCAATTTCCGATACATTCAAACTGGGTTTTCGCAGTTTATACAAACCCAGTTTTGGCACTTCACCTCCCTGAGGACCAGAATAAAACTCATCTTAGCATAAAGAAGCAGGTGACAAAGAGGAGTGTAATTGAAGAGAATGGGCGGCGACATCAAAGGCTCCACGCGGAGATCTTCAGCATTCAATTCACCTATAGCCACAGTTGTTGTTGTTGTTGTTCGATGTGGGATCCATTATTCAGACAACGCTCTCGTCACAACCAGATTGACCCGGAGTCGATCAACTTCTCCGGACACATTAACATTGCATGAGCGATATATATACACCCGACTCTCCTTATACGTTGTCTTTGGCAGCTTTAGCAAGGACCGCTCTATAATGACGTCGTCTTCGGCTTCCTATAATGAGGTCGTTTTCTAAAGCTCAGCTAAACTTGGGATCCATGTATACCGACCGTGTTACATCAGAATCCGCGTTATAATGATGTGTTTTATAAGCCAAGTATATATATACAATATATATATATATACAATATATATACAATATATATACCTATATATATACAATATATATATACAACATATACATACCTATACCTACAGCCGTCGCAGTAAAACTAATGCCTTTCCACATACGCGCCTCTGATGACTGCCTGTTTGATGGCGCTACATAAATTTACGATCACAACTACAGTTACGATGTAATGTGTGCTAAAAGCCGGCACTGTTAATTTACTTACATTATTTAAAGACACTATATATCTAATCAGACCATAGGAAAAGTTAGGATAGCGAGAAGAGCTTTATTGAGGACAAACGGCTTTAGGATAATATATACGCCTACAGACATATATACACGCATACTTACATACATATGTGCATACATACATACATACACACATACGCAAATAAATGCAGGCACACATACATACACATGTATACATACATACATACATACATACATACATACATACATACATACATACATGAATAGCTATATACACAAACATACATACACACATACATACATACATACATGGGCGGAGGAGGGAAGACCAAGGTTGCGATTGATTGATGGGATTCGATAGTATAGGCTACTGCAAGGAGATGGGCTTATCCGTGCAGGAGGCTATACACAGAGAGCACAGGACAGGGAGAAGTGGAGACTCACCAAAGATGAGCGGCTACTGCGTGCTGGGGCATCGCCAAAGCCATAAAGAAGAAGACGTACATGTACATGGCTTTTACATGCATTACATACATACAAACATATGTGCATACATACATGCATCAAACATTGGAATGGTCTGCCGCTGTGTTTCTCTGTCGAGTTGATGTATATGACTTACGTGCGTTCGTTCATCCTTCCATCCGTCTCCTCAGACTTAAACTTTTTGACCGGGCCTGGGTCGGGAGCGCCACTGAGTAGATTTCTTGAAGGGGCGCTATAGAAGTTCATTATAGATAGATAGATAGATAGATAGATAGATAGATAGATAGATAGATAGATAGATAGATAGATAGATAGATAGATAGATAGATAGATAGATAGATAGATAGATAGATAGATAGATAGATAGATAGATAGATAGATAGATAGATAGATAGATAGATAGATAGATAGATAGATAGATAGATAGATAGATAGATAGATAGATAGATAGATAGATAGATAGATAAACAGTTTTTAAGCGACGCAGCTAGTAATAATAATAATAATAATAACAATAATTATAATAATAATAATAATAATAATAATAATAATAATAATAATAATAATAATAATAATAATAATAATAATAATAATAATAATAATAATAATAATAATAATAATAATAATAATAACAATAATAATAATAATAATAATAATAATAATAATAATAATAATAATAATAATAATAATAATAATAATAATAATAATAATAATAATAATAATAATAATAATAATAATCGGTCATTTACATCGCGCCTAAACAAAATGAAATCTTGCACGAAAGCGCGTAACAGCAAATAAACCAATCATAATACATCTTAAACAGGTAAGTTTTTAGGTTAGATTTGAAAATCAATGCAACTTCAAGAAATTCTATTCCTAGTTAAATAAATCAGTATGTATGTATATTATACATACTGATTTATATAATGTATATATACATACTGATTTATTTAATTATGGATGGATTTTCTTTATATATACATTGTATTGTATTGTATCTAGAAGTTTATAAGGAGCTTTCGCAGAATAACTATTGAGAGGCGCTTTCAGCACAGAAGCCCAGGGAAACAGAAATGCCTTGAGGGAACGCAAGACCAATGAGGAAAAGCCAGTCATTAGTTTGGCCCAGAGCAGAGGGGGAAGGTCATTCCAGATCGTGGGACCCCCAACAGCAAACGCTCGGTGCTGGGTCAATGCAGTTTTAGCCCTGGGAACAAAAATATCAAGCCGATTCACAGAGCGCAATGGGCGAGAAGAAGATGCAGATAGCGGCTTTCGCAGATGGTTCGAGAGAAATGTCGGGGCAGTACCCTTCTGTGATTTAGAGACAAGAAGGAGGATCTTATAACGGATGCGCGCCGCAATAGGGAGCCAGTGAAGGACATCAAGCATGTAAGTAGAGATACGGACAAAGCGGGGGAGTTTGGCGATGAGCCTAGCAGAAGCACTAAGAGATTAGAACATTATTAATCATTTAGAACATATATATGTATATATAGAAACCAGACAGTCAATCAATCATTCAATGAAGTAATCAGTTAATCCAGCAATCAATTCGCCCATCACATTTTCGTCCATGGCATTAACCAACCACACGGTAAGCTTAGTCATCTACTAGTGACTGCACTAAGACCTTCCATGAGCTGATTTATATCGACAGCCCTCAAGTGATCAGTGCCAGCGTACTTCATCGTTTGTACCCCCCACAGTTCAGAAATAACGGCGCACAATTCCCTCTGAATGCTGTGGATGTGAGCATTTCATCGTGTCGTTGTCAGGCAACTGTTAGTGGTTAATTAAAATCAGAGTATTACTATTAATGCGACGTATACAATGGGAATGCTGCTTTCGAACAATTAGGTCACACACGTTTAATGAAGCAGTATGATATGGAGCTGGCATCAACTGGGATTCACACGTCAGATTCCTGCAGACTCGCTTCTAGGTCTCTTGTCCTCTATAGTTGCATATGTAGAAAGTAGATTAAAACATTCCCAAAGATGTCTTTTGTGGTTTTGTTCTTGGAACTGCATACTTTAAAACTGGGCGGCACTGTTCTGTGCCGATAGTATAGCATAGTAACTTATAGTTATATCTAGTTTAGTGCAGTATAGAATAGAATATAGAATATAGTACAGATTACTATATAGTATAGTAAAGTATAGTGTGGTATAGTATACTATAGTATAGAATAGTATAGTAAAGTATAGTATTGTACAGCACAGTATACAGTATAGTAAGGTATGATGTGGTATGGTATGCTATGGCACTCTTCTCGCAATTAACATAACATAACATAAGGGTTTTAAGTGGTTCAGAAGACGTGTAGTCTGAGTTAGAACTACTGCAAATTAACATGAAACGCTTAATGACCCAATTTTCATAGTTTCTTCTTATAAAGCTGTGATAGTTTCCACTGAAATAGTACTCGCTTCAAACCATTCCACAGGTCTACAACTCTTGCGCTAAAGAATTTCTGTCCTAATGTTCCTTTCGGCTTCTTATTCTTTTCCAGTGATTATTTAATAAGCTTTGATTAGGTTTCCTGTGTTCCACCTTCTATCCAATGTTGTTAGTCCACACCTTTTCAACCTTTCTTCATCGTTGAAATCCTCGTAGCCCCAAATCTGTTTTGTAGCAAATAAAAGCGAGGCCGAGAAATTTCTTCGCGCAATCAAGCACAGTCTCCATTAAATGGTATTTCTTTCAATTGAATGAACGAACAAATTAACTCTATAATTGAACACGAGCTGAGTTTCTCTATCTGTCTGTCTGTCTGTGTCTGTGTGTGTCTCTCTCCCTCTTATTTTTCTCTGTCTGTCTCTGTCTCTCTCTCTCTCTCTCTCTCTCTCTCTCTCTCTCTCTCTCTCTCTCTCTCTCTCTCTCTCTCTCTCTCTCTCTCTCTCTCTCTCTCTCTCTCTCTCTGTCTCTCTCTCTCTCTCTCTCTCTCTCTCACTCCAGAGACAGACAACGCTCTATCGTCCTGTCCTCTCACCTCTTTCAAACAGATCGATTGGTTGGTCGTCTTACACACTCACACATAAACCACTTGCAAGATCAAACAAATGAGGCACAGAATCCGACGAAGTGCTCTTTTCCGTAGAAATGTTTAAGGCAAATATCAGGCGACGTACGACTGATTTGATTTCAGGAGGGCCTGCCAAATGGAGCACACGAAACAATCAAATACAATACAGCAAAATGCATTACAACGCCGTATAATACTTAATTGTAGTATATCATAGCTTTCTGTCTCGGAGTGTTGTGTTCATTGGTGTGACCGGTTCTTTGTCCACTCAATTAACAAGTAATGTTACTCACTCATTTTATATAAAGAAACACTAGTCATTGGAAACTGTGCTTTGAAGATGTCTCTATTTATAATTATTTGCTTAGCGCATACGAAAGCCAATCAATGAGTCTTGTTTTCACCACTGAATAGAGTTGAATAGTCTTGAAACTTATATTTGCGTTTGCTAATCGAACTCTGCTCGAAATGTAAGCACTTGGGTTCCTTCAATCGCCGAACAAATCGTGTTTTCGCACAAATGACCATCACCTGGACAATGGTCCTTACTGGACAATGGTCGTCACTGGACAATGGTCGTCACTGGACAATGGTCGTCTCTGGACAATGGTCGTCACTGGACAATGGTCCTCACTGTGTCGATTTCAATACGATACTTTTAGAAGAAGCCGCATTCAACACCGACGGCTTTTGACAGCTGAGAACACGCGTCTCTATATGAGTGTATCCTGGCACAAAAGTTGTTGACACACTCAGCAGTGCATTGTCGACATCTGTGAAGACGTCGCCGCTCAACTTCCCTCCGCAAATATTTCAGGTCAGGTCAGCAGGTCAGGTCAGGCCAGACGACGTAATATCGAGAGATAGTTTGACTAACGTCGAAGAGCGCCAACAATAATTATAGCCGTCTCCCCGATGAAACAAGACACATGTTTCGTGATCGTCAAAATAGAAGCGCCGCCGACGATATTCTTGTGGCAGCTGTCGCACGTTTTAAATAGACATCGCCAACGCTCGCCGTTATTCAGTTTCAAGTGCTCACGATTCGAGGAATTTATTACTTTTTCTCCTATTGGCTGCATCATGCAGTAGTGTTTGGTGTGGTGTTGTGTACTGCAGCTTAGTGTTGTGTTGTGCAGTGTTATGTTGTGTATACAGTGCCGTGTACTTTAGCTTAGTTTGGTTAAGGGGAGTGCATTCTGATCTAATCCTATCTTGAAACTTATGTAGCGCCGTTATTATGATGTACAGCACATTAATCGATGTCTTATGGTTTACAGTATAGTGTATTGTCTTATAATGAGGTTGTGTAGTAATGTGTAGTGTGCAGCGTAGTGTAGAATATAAATGTGGTGTAATGTAGTATCGCGAGTGGGCGTTTCGCTATTAAGTTATCTTTCGCTACGGTACCGGTACATCTCCGCAGGGGGTCCACTTCAGGGTCCAGTTTGTCAAAAAAGAACCAGAGGTAGGAAATCTATATAAATAATAAAAATTTACTAAGCCGCAGTTACGTTTTTTATTCGTTATTTTTAAATGTAGTTAATGAATTTCCGCAATACGTCAAGATTCTGCAATGACCAACAGTCAAACTATGATGCAAACATGACATCGAAAAATATTTTAAAAAATTAATTAAAATAAAAAATTAAAACGAGTTTTCAGTCGCAGTTTTAGCTGAAGTACTAACAGGAACAACAAATTGTACTCGTGAGTGTAAGACGTGACTAAATAATTACCCAAAGGTGACAAGGCAGTATTGCTTGCGATTGGTCATAATGGAGTAGTTTGATATATGGGAGTGTGGGTAATGAACTTGAGGGGGTCGGCCAAAGGCTAGAATCAGAGGGTCAAAAAGAAGCTGGGGTCCAACCCCCGACCTCTCCCCAGCAAATCGGACACTGGTCCACTTTCATTCTGGCACATCACAAGAAGTTACAACCATTACATTACAAATCAGCTGCTGGTAGGCCTAATTTCTCTGAAAAGCACAGAAAACGCATCTGCATGAATTTTGTTCTCTTGCAATCAATTCCGAGTCCTATCCAGCGACAGCGCAAGAGTGGCTGGAGTTCAGAGGGAGACGGGATCACAATTGATTACAGATACACCGCCAAGAACCATCTTTATCTTCCCGAATGTGTTGCGCTCGTGATCATCTACGGCAGACGGTCGTTAAGATGGTCGGATTGTATCGTGTTGTTACGCATTTACTGTTTGTCGATATCGTAGTCTTGGTATTTATACGGCGAAGTGCGTCTCGGATTTTTGGTTTTCTTTATCCAGCGATTCGTCTTATGTTAGCTTCATATCTTAGGTCACATTTGATATCCACGACTTTCCATATTGACACAGATATTTTATTGAGCTCGAGGTTGGACGACGGGTGGCATTCGGTGAAGTTCTGAGCTCTGTTGACGGCAGACACTGTCGTGACTTAAATAAATTGACATGAAGATTGCTGCTCGGCAATTTTGTAAAAGCTACCGGTAAAAGGCCAGAATTGGTCTCTTGGGGCACAAAAACATGATGAAAAGCAATAGAAAGATCTAAAGCGTGATGACTGGATTTATGGAAAGCACGACAAGGAGAGGAGGACAAAGCAGAGAATAGCAACGAACCCTTGAGCCCTAAATATGTCACTCGAGACGTAACTCTATTGCACTGTACGCCGTTAAAATGTGCGGGTAAACAATTTAATGCGCAATGGACATCTTCCGAAGTTCAGCAGACCAACAGAGATGATGACGGTGATGATGATGATGATGATGATGATGATGATGATGATGATGATGATGATGATGATGATGATGATGATGATGATGATGATGATGATGATGATGATGATGATGATGATGATGATGATGATGATGATGATGATGATGATGATGATGATGATGATGATGATGATGATGATGATGATGATGATGATGATGATGATGATGATGATGATGATGATGATGATGATGATGATGATGATGATGATGATGATGATGATGATGATGATGATGATGATGACGACGATGATGATGATTCTGATGCAGGTTTGGAACATTCCACACAGCTGGATAGGCTATGAAAAATTAAGACTATGAAGCAGGGAAGTAGAGAATCTGCATACACTGTTAAAAGCATCTGAAAACTGTTTTTTATCAGCAGAATTGGGGTGAGAGCACATATGAGTAAGTATCTCTGAGGGGCGCTATATAAGTCCTCCGAATGAATGAATTAAAAGGGAACCAGTATAGTTAAGACAGTTAACGTTGTGACTGGGACATTGTTGTTTAAAAATCAAATAGTTATGAGTAACAGAGCGGAGTAGATCGTTGATCAAAACAGAAGCACAGGTTATGTTGTCAGTGAAAAGACATTGAAACACAAGAGAATAACACAATAGGACGATGACTTTAACAGGTCAAAATAATATCTCGCTACTGGTTGTATCCGATGAATGCTCCTCGTGTCTCCAAGCATGGCCTTTAAGCCACGTCACGCTTTATGACTCGACGTGGAAAGGCTGTAAACCTAAGAGCATTGGATACGGTACTGAGCGAACGTCACATGAAACTGAGTAAGAAACACGAAAGAGGCACCGAAAGAAAACGAAACGACAGAGAACCATCGGCTGAGATGAGTGAGAGACACAGACAGAGAAACACATGAGCAGACTGAGACAGGGACATCTAGAGATCAAGCAAAAAGATTTATGGGCAATAACTTAGGATAATATGATTACACGAGGACCAGGTCGAAAAGGCAGAGGTGGATGCGAAAAGGTAAACGAAAATTATATGATGATGGATGGGTTCCATAGACGGAATAACTACGAAGGAGGAAGGAGGGAAAAAATGAAGGAAGAAAAGAATGAAGGAAAGAAAAAAAGAGGGAAGGAAAGAAGGAAGGAAGAAAAGAAAGAAAGAAGGAGGGAAAGAACGAGAGGAGGATGAAGGAAACTTTCAAATCTCAATCGGTCGTTCCCTGTCGTTTTCTTTTCTTTTTCTCGCTGCTCTTTTGTGTTTCTAACTCAGTTCCATGTCCAATGTTGTCAGGTTTATAGCCGTTCCACGTCGCGTCATAAGGCGTAGCAGGGTTACGCTCTTAAAGGTCACGCCTGGATACACAAGCGCATTCAAAGAGAGGAGAGGCGGATGGAACTTTAATTGAATATGTATGTACTGTGTATACATGTATGTAGGTATAAGGAACTGAAATGAATATATGTTTGTACGTGTGCATGCATGTATGATATGCCTTCGTGAGGCTCTTGTAAGGCGCTATATAAATGGCAATATCCAAACATACATAAATATGCATGCATGTCTGCATGTATATATTCTTTGTACACTGTGTCCCGATGAAAAGTAGACTCCAAGAAAAAGTGTCATAACTCGGTCAAAACTTTTAGCATTTGCCTGAAATTTTAAAAGCAATAACATTAGCCATATTTCCACCAAATCGTAACGCCGTTTAGAAATGTTAGTGAGTTTGTAAAGTTTATGAACGTTTGAGCTGCAGTACTGAAAATGGGAAATTTCCAACATACAAGAGCCATAAGGAAGTGAAGTTCAGCTACAGCTGGTGTTCAAAATGTCCTCCTTGTTCACGGGCACACGACCGTAGACGTGGACGCCACTGTTTGATAGCCCGGTCGATGATCACGTGGTCAAACAGCTGCCACTCTTCAATCAGACGAATGCGGGAACGATAAACGCGCTCCTCCAGTACACTCCAGATTTGACAGTCAACTGGATTGAGGTCTGGACTGTTGGGCGGCCACAGCTGCGGGGATATGAAGTTGAGTGTCTCCCGGGACAGCAGAGCAATGGTCTCACGTGCTCGGTGCGCAGGGGCACTGTCTTGTTGAATGTGAAGTAGCCGCCCGATGAAAAGTAGACCCCTAAACGTTTGTCAAAAATTTGTATGTTGGAAATTTCCCCTTTTCAGTACTACATCTCAAACGTTGATAAACTTGACAAACTCACAAACATTTCCAAACGGCGTTACGATTTGGTGTTAATATGGCTAGTGTTGTTTTTAAAATTTCAGTCAAATGCTAAACGTTTTGACCGAGTTATGACACTTTTTCTTGGGGTCTACTTTTCATCAGGACACAGTGTATGTATGCATATATGTATGTATATATGTATGTATGTATGTATGTATGCATGTATGTATGTATGTATGTATGTATGTATGTATGTGTGTATGTATGTATGTATGTATGTATGTATGTATGTATGTATGTATGTATGTATGTATGTGTATGTATGTATGCATGCATGCATGCATGAATGCATTAAGAGCCTCACAGAGGTGCTGCAACATGGTTACCTAAATCGCTCCTTTCCTGAGTCTATGTCCATAACGGTCAGAATACTGTTGCCCCACAACTTTAAATCTTGGATCCGCCGCTGTCAATGACACTACGTTGCGCTGCTTGAGTTTGATGGATTGTCGCGAATGGTCGAGAGCCGAGTTAACGGATGTTCTTGGTAATCGGATAAGCTATCTCATGAAAAGCAACACTGAATCTCTGCAGGAAGCTGAATCATGTTTGATATTCATGAAAGGCAACTGATGCAAGACTTGAAGATCTATTTCAGGTTATTTATATAGGGCCTTTTGTCAGTTTATTGGAGTAGGTTGCGGACGTAAATATGCACATTAAATGCACTAAAAACTGAATTCATGCTCTTACTAATAGAGTAAACTCTTTATGAATGTACCAAGTTGTGGCATGACAGCTTTGTTTTCCACGAATATTGTATTGTATTGTACACTTATAGGCCTGCGTGACCATCTCAAGAAAATCCCAGATACCTCTATTTCCCTCAACCCTGACTGTGTATACATATGTATACATACACATATAAAATTTGCGAATCGTTCCGCAGCCATAGATGTTCCACCTATCTGGAACAATACATACATACATACATCCAAAGCATATATACATGCAGACATGCATACATAATTACATATGTATGTATGTATGTATGGATATGGCCATTTATATAGCGCTTTACAAGAATCTCACGAAGGCGTATACATACATACATGCACACGTACAATGTTGTTATTAATTAATTAGGTCGCACTTCCTGAATTTAGACACCTCCCAAATAAACCACATTCAGGCTATCCAGAATGTTTCCACTCTTGCTGTCACTAAAACCCCGAACACGATCACTTCTGTCCTCAAATCACTCACCTGGTTTAAAATACCAGCCTAATGTTTGCAATACGAGATAGGAAACGCTGGTCAATGTCGACCCATTCCTGTAGCCTACCATCGCAAAGCGACGACGGCGACATGACATGACATATAATATAAAGTCATATCACTTGCTTACAACATATCTTAATCCTCCGAACCCTCCTATCTTCGTCAGTTGTTCACCGTCCAACCGCTTCGCTCAACCCGCTCCTCTTCCGCCTTAACGCTTCTCCGCTTCCGCAACCTCGTCACTACAATTTGCGAATCGTTCCACAGCCATAGATGTTCCACCTATCTGGAACAAACTCCCGCCAGTATTACGACAAATACCTTATCCATCCTACGAACTCACCAAAAACCTCACCTCCTGCCATCTCTCCACTGGTCTTTCACTCAAAACTGAAACACTGCTCTTCCACAAATACTATCCCGATTCTTCCTCTTCTCCTTACCTCCCTACTCCGTTTCAACCCTAAACACCACCCACCTTAGCAGTCTGACTGTCTGCCTGCCTTAGCCTTTGGATCTTGACCTGGAATTGATTTAACTCCTCGTCTATCGATTATGTTTTGGGCGCTGTAGAGATTTCGCGATTACTATTACGATTACTATGAACAAAATGCCTCTGCATCTGGATTTGTGTGTTCCATTGTGCAGTGTTTGGCTTTGGCAGACGAGGTGCTTCCTGGCTCAATTTAAGGTTACATGTTTACATTTACATGTTTATTTATTCCGGATATTTCTATAGCGCCTCTCGAAGTCAACTACTACTCAGAGGCGCTCCCGAATACAGCATTTGATACTGTGCCGGAATTTTCACGCCGAAGCGCCACGAGCAATTGCGAGTGAAGGACTTGCCCAAGGTCCGTACGCAGCGGCTAGAGTGGGATTCGAACCTGCAACCCTCCGGTCACAAGACGCCGAACTTACCACTGAGCCACCACGCCCCACGATTCTAGTATTACCTATGGCCTTGTGTAGTTCAGTCTATTGTAGTTCAGACTCAGTCTAGTGTAGTTCCGTCTAGTGTAGTTCTGTCTAGTGTGGTTCAGTCTAGTGTAGTTCAGTTTAGTGTAATTCAGTCTAGTGTAGTTCCGTCTAGTGTAGTTCCGTCTAGTGTAGTTCAGTCTAGTGTAATTCAGTCTAGTGTAGTTCAGTTTATTGTAGTTCAGTCCCGTGTAGTTCGGTTTGGTGTAGTTCAGTCTAGTGAAGTTCAGTCTAGTGTAGTTCCGTCTAATGTAGTTCAGTCTAGTGTAGTTCATTCTAGGGTAGTTCGGTCTGTTGTTTCTATTAGTGTAGCGTATAGACTATTATCTATCTATACTAGTGTAGTACCTTGTAGTCTACGGTACCCTTTCATCTACGTAGAGGGATTTAGTCTAGTCTATGAGCAAGTTAATGCTCAGTAGACTAGCCTAAGCCTATTTTAGTCTGTAGTCTAAACTATAGTTTAGTCCAGGGCTGTAGTGGTAAAATTAGAGGTGAGTACACGCTACCGGTTAGTTTTCCGAAACAAATTAGAGGTGAGTATACGCTACAGTATTTTGTGAGTATATGCTACAGTATTTTAACATAAATAAATAAAAATATTTTGTGAGGTGAGTATACGGTCTCTAGAGGTAATTACACGCTGTATACCCGCGTATACCCTCGACTACAGCCCTGGTTTAGTCTGTAGTCTAGTTTAGTCTAGTCTTGTCTAGCCTAGTCTAGCCTTATCTTATGATACTTTAATATTATCTGAAGACTAATGTGGCACCGTTTTTGCGTCAAACAAGGGCAACGACCGATGGAACAAATCCCGCAATCATAATGTTTTGGACTGATCCAGTCGAGGCCTATGATGTCAGACCTCAAGAGATCTCATCTAATCAGAAATTCAGTCATTTAGTCAGTATACTGACCTGCTTGTCTTTCTGTCCTTGTGTCTGTCTGTCTTTGTGTCTGTCTCTTTTTGTGTATGTCGTTGTGGCTGTCTGTCGTTGTGTCTGTCTGTCTTTGTATCCTCCCTGTCTTTGTGTCTGTCAGTCTATTAGTCTGTCCTTCTGTCTGCAAGTCTGTCCTTCTGTCTGTAAGTATGTATGTCTGTCATTCCGTCTGTCGTTCTGTCTGTCTTTCTGTCTGTCTATTTTTCTGTCTGTGAGTCTGTCTGTCCTTCTGTCTGTAAGTATGTATGTCTGTCATTCCGTCTGTCGTTCTGTCTGTCTTTCTGTCTGTCTATTTTTCTGTCTGTCCTTCTGTCTGTAAAAGCTGAAGTAAAACTTTTAAACGAATGACAAAAATATTCAAATGGATGGCTAAAATGTTAAGGGGATATCGGTCTGTCTGTCTGTCTGTCTGTCAGTCTGCCTGTCTTTCTTTCTGGGAGACTGTCTATCAGTTAGTTAGGCAGTCAGACTGTTTGTCTGCCTGTTTTTGACCTAGATAAAATCTGCAAATCAGATTGTTTATATTGTTCTACTGAACGGAGAATCCAACAGACTTGACCTGCATTACATGGGGTGAGTAGCCTATGGACTACTATATCAACCAAGCGTTCATCCTCAATAACAGTTATGTCTACAACAATCAGACACAGTCGTGTCTAAACATTTATTTGGCGTCTTTTTTCTATATCGGCTGCAGATGAGACTCTTAAACTATGACGATAACGTTGAACAGAAGAACTAAAACATTCAAAGGACCGTCTAAACAGTTCCAAAATATAACTAAGCATGCTTTTAAAATTTGAAAGATGGCTAAACCGTTCAAAAGAATGATTAAAAGTTTCAACTGGTTGGATGAGGCGTTCAAAAGATGAGCTAAAACTTGTAAACGAATGACTAAAATATTCAAATGGATGGCAAAAACGTTCATGGGATGAGAAAATATTCGAAGAGAAGTAAAATATTCAAATAGAAGTAAAATATACAAAGGGATTAGTCTAATCATCGGCTAAGGACTTATTTTAAATACAGCACTCAATATATAAAGTTGCCACATAAAGTGATCAGACGAACGTGACTGCTTGTAGGCCACACTGCTGTGTCCTTTGATCACTAATACCTTGCAACGAGAAGGCGATATCATTCTGAAGTGCGCAGCTTCTGAATTACCACGGCTCATCGGTCTGGCTCCGGCTCCCATTTCGACCCAGCCATGGGTGGGTTCCACTGGCCAGTTCTTGGTCAGGCCTTAAATCAGTCCTCAGTCAGTTTTGGTCAGTTCTTGGCGGTTTTTATAGCGATCGACCGGTACGTTAAAATATTCTTCAGAAGGCGCCATGTCGGAAATTTATGATGTAATTGCAGGAGAAAAATCGGCAGAACGCAAGGTTCTTAACGGAGATTTGACGAGATGGTGGGGGTGGATCGAGTGGAGTTTGGTCGGTGGATGATGGGCTTGTGGAGCTGGAAACATGAGCAATTAATGAACTGCCTTGGGAATTTATTTGAGACCAACGCGTGTATGGTACAGTGATAAGGATGACTGTTAACGTGGATTCGTCTAAGTCTGAGAAATGCACAGTTATAAAAATAGATACGAGCGACTACATTTGATTACCGCAGTTTCTAGATTCTTTATTATCATCGTCGTCGTCGTCATCGTCGTCACTTGTGGAGGATAAAGTAGACAAAAAAAGAAAGCGAATGTAAGAAGGAACAGAACAAGAATAATAAGCAAAGGAAAATTAGAAAATAATAGAAGAAAGTAGTTAATAATGAACGAAAATAAGAACAAGAATATATATAGGCCTAGCGCCAGTGTGCGTTCATTCTTGAAATGGCGCTTTATAAATGTCAGATTACAGTTACAATTACATTGGAAATATAGTAGGCCTACTGATGGTGGTGGTAGTAGTAGGCCCTACTAATAATAGTGATAGTAGTGGCGGTGGTAGCAGTAGTAGCAGCAGCAGTACTAGCAGAAGAAGAAGATGACGAAGAACAATATCAAGCGGAATAAGAAGAAGCAGTAGCAGGAGCTGGAACAAAAGCTACAGCAACAGAAGAAATAGCAGCAGCATAA
Source organism: Allolobophora icterica (assembly GCA_963556255.1). Classification (NCBI taxonomy): domain Eukaryota; kingdom Metazoa; phylum Annelida; class Clitellata; order Crassiclitellata; family Lumbricidae; genus Allolobophora; species Allolobophora icterica. Next base: position 20,660,582 of record OY744609.1, on the reverse strand, counting down.
GCAGAGAAAGTAAGACCACAGACACTATGATAGTACTTCCTGAAACTGTCACAGTGTAACTTGGAGGTCATGCTGCAGCGGACATAATGAGAACTCAGTCGTGACGCTGCGACGGAAACCTCTAGAGTCTAGACGATGACGCCGATGAAGCTCTAGAAACGCATTAAATTTTATATGGGAACAAATGCTTCGCTTTTAATCAACATCAACAGCATTGGCAGCACCAGCAGGAGCAGCCTTGACAGAAGTGAAAAGGAATCTGCCTGATGCATCGAAGGACCCACGAACCGACATCTGTTTCCTGCCATGAATCGAAGTGACTGTCAGTGGCAGCAACCAAGACGACAAGAGAACGACTGTCATAGACCGACAGCGGTGAAGAGTCGGAAAGATATGGAGTCAGATATATGGAGAGATCAAGACAGACACACACACACAGTCAGTGACAGAGACGGAGACAGAGTTAGAGATAAATAGAGATGGAGAGTCATCATATTTATTATACAGGCAGAAAGAGCCACCGCGGCAAAGGAGAGGACAGAACATAGGCAACAGAACACAGAAAGTCAGTTCTGAACATCGTTCTAAACTGTTTTAAACGGATATAATTATTTTGGCCGACGATAATCGATTTTATATTATATCAACTCAAATCAATATAATATTATACAGTACAAATAAATTATATTGGATTGAGTTAATATAAACTGTACGATCATGTATACATATCGAACGATAATTTCTCATCTTTTTCTTCTCACATAATAATAATAATAATAATAATAATAATAATAATAATAATAATAATAATAATAATAATAATAATAGTAATAATAAAAATACTACTACTGCTACCATTACTACTACTACTACCACTACTACTACTACCACTACTACTACTACTACTACTACTACTACTACTACTACTACTACTACTACTACTACTACTACTACTACTACTACTACTACTACTACTACTACTACTACTACTACTACTACTACTACTACTACTACTACTACTACTACTACTACTACTTTCTCAAAGCCCCTTGCTCTGCCTCTCTGTATTTCTCTGTCTCGCTTTCTCTGCGTGTGTGTGTGTGTGTGTGTGTGTGTGTGTGTGTGTGTGTGTGTGTGTGTGTGTGTGTGTGTGTGTGTGTGTGTGTGTGTGTGTGTGTGTGTGTGTGTGTGTGTGTGTGTGTGTGTGTGTGTGTGTGTGTGTGTGTGTGTGTGTGTGTGTGTGTGTGTGTGTGTGTGTGTGTGTGTGTGTGTGTGTGTGTGTGTGTGTGTGTGTGTGTGTGTGTGTGTGTGTGTGTGTGTGTGTGTGTGTGTGTGTGTGTGTGTGTGTGTGTGTGTGTGTGTGTGTGTGTGTGTGTGTGTGTGTGTGTGTGTGTGTGTGTGTGTGTGTGTGTGTGTGTGTGTGTGTGTGTGTGTGTGTGTGTGTGTGTGTGTGTGTGTTCGTACCTGTCTCGTATTGGGATCATTTGAAAACTTCTTTCTACTAAAAACATGTATATTTGCGGCTCGAAAATTATAATTTTTTCTTTGGAAGCGTATAATCAACTTGAAATTGCCTTGAAGGCATTTTTGAGATCGAAAATCACCGTTCTTTGCCTGTGGTGTATGTGTGTCGGTATTTCTCCCTATGCCTTCTATTCCGTCTGTGTGTGTAGGCCCCTATATAACTTTTTAACAATTTGTTTTATGGCATAGAGTGACGTTGATGGCACAAACAATTCAAAATCATTTACAATTGCTCATTTATCTAGCACACATGCTGGGAATCTGTCACATTATTACATGTATTTTTTGCCACTCAGTTCATCAGGCCTGGATAGCTTTATCGGTATCGCGTCGGGATACTCTGTGAGAGGTCTTCCGATTGCTTCCCATGTTGATAGTTGTACGCTGAGGCTGAGCTAGCGATTCGTAATGTAAATCGAAATTCTGCACTAGTTCCTCTTCAGCATATTACGTTACATCTGAACTCTGAGTGAGTGCAAGTGGTAAATATTCTAGCTATCTGAGAAATGTTTGCCTACTTATGAACGTTTTTTCTGAATAAATGTTAACACCTGTTTAAGCCACCATGGCGACCTTGCTGTGCTTGTGTGAGGTGGGCCTACTAAGAGGTTCTACAAGAAGTATCTAAATAATACCAACTAACTATTTGTCTCAAGGAGGCTCACACTTCCGGGCCTGTGCGCAGGTTTTCGTTCCTCGGTACACATCTACCTGGCTGTATATCCATCCAGATTTTCCAGAATCCAGCATAGCAGCTTCCCCTTAGTCGATCAATTTGATGTTTCTTCTTCGCCTCTAGACTCTGTATGTATGCACCCAGCCAATTAATTAACATAGTCTTTTACAGTACCTCATAAAAGTTCTTCTTTTTTTAGCTTAACTGATACTAAAACACATTAAGAAGAAACCCTTAATGTGTTAGCAAACAGTGCTCAGATAGTTAGAACAGC
>OY744609.1:20625608-20653108 GCA_963556255.1 Allolobophora icterica | reverse complement strand
GAAGGAAAGAGCCACAACGACATAGGCGCAGATAAAGAAGCTCAAAGTCCGGGGCAACTCGGCGGTGACGGTGTGAAGTTGAAACGTTTTGTAGGAAACACTGGTCACCCCTTTTCTTCCAGCAAGTTGGCTTCAGGCAGTAGCTACGGCAACAGCCCATGCCCCGATGACTATCGCTGCCATCTACCGACCTGGATCTCAACTGTCGCCGTAAGCGTTTATCCAGGTGTTTAGAGCCCTTCTCGAAACGTGATCGTCTATAATAGCCAGCTGATCTTGACAGGAGACCGGTTTCCTCTGTCGTCCGTGAATCAGAGAAAGCGGTAAGCGCGTTAATGAGGATCTTTGACTCCTTAACTGTGCATTCGCAGTGGCTTCAAGAGATGCGGGTTCCATGTCTCCTCACAATGACCGAACCATTAGTTGGCAGCACATGTAGTGCCGTTTGATCGATGCATGCACGTGCAAATCTGCATTCATCGGAGGAGCCTTGTAAGGGCTTTCGTGGAAGGAATGAAGGGAATGTGGAAGGAACAAATTACGGCGGTAAGAGTGAGGAACGAACGAACGAAAAAGAAATTAGAATAAAAAGGGAAAAAGAAAAAGATGGATGGTAGAGAGGCGATGAAAAGTAAGGAGTTATCGAGACGGAGTAATTGATCCACGAGGATCGGATTGTAGAGTTTATACGTATCCCGGTGCCTCTTCAGAGGATGTGCTAAGCGGGTTGATGGAGAGTCGCAATCAGCATTGCCTTAAACGAGAGCCGGTGTGAATCGAAGGAAATCAGACCATGACGCTGAGTCTTGTTTCGTCTCTCGAGAATCGCCTTATAGATCAAAGATGTCTTCCGCAGTTGAAAGAGCTCATAATGGCATGTGAGCCAACGGCGTTTGACGGACGAAGAGGATGCGACAAGATGTAGGACTATTCAGGGATGAGTGTACAGAGTAGCGAAGCTTCTTCGGCCGATGGGGTGTGGGGTTAAGGCTGCCTTTGGCAGGGGAGGGAGGGATTCTGTTCTTGCGCTGCAGCTATGTCAGTAGTAGCCTATGTAAATCGTCTGTTCTCGCAGGCGACGTGAGATTCGGCTGAATCCGTCGAAAGTCGTTTCATGTCGAGATTGGAAGATTAGCCACGCGGTTCACGAATAACAAATAGTCGGATCAATGGCCGGAAATGGAGACGGAAGGAAGGATGGAATGAACGACGGAGGCAAGGAATGAATGAAAAAATGGAAGGAGAATGGAAAGAAGGAAGAGATAAAAGAAATGAATGTCTAAATGAATGAATGAATGGAGGAGTAAACGGAGCAAGGGAGGGTGGATTGAAGGAATGAAGGAAAGAAAGTGTTACGGATAGGTGGGCGGATGGACAGAAGCGGGCATATTACATGCATACAGATACAGAGGAAGAATGGGATGCGATCTAGAGCGAATAGGGACGGAAGTGGTGAACATGGACACCGTCGTTACCAAAGGTGATTGGGGTAGATATAAAATTATAGATTATGATGTAGGGATCAGTTAGATAATCATTATGTGCAGACCTTTTGTGAAGTGGTTTAAATAGGCTCTATAGTAAGTGTCTTGATACATACATGCACGCATAGAAATACATACATAGTACATATACACAAAAATACATACATACATGCTTAAATGCATACATAGATACGTACATGCACAGTTAGCACACATACATAAATACCTACATGTGCACATGCATACAGTCCTACAAAAGATGCACACATGCATAAATGCATACACATGGATGTATAAATAAATTTATACATACAGGCATGCACATAGGCATACACACGTATAAAACATATATACATATATGCATGCATGTGTACATAAATATGAACCCACGTGTAGGCCTATATATATATATTTCAACACACAAATCTTTATAATACGACGGCTTCGAAAGGGCAGGGTACAGGTCAAGGTCTACGAAAGAAGACCTGATCAGCGTCAGGAACAATTATCCGGTTTCTATACCTGCAAAACAGAATCCGCTTAGCCACCGAACAGGAAGCAGGTGGAGGATGAGGATGAGGATAATGAGAAGGAAGATGAGGAGAAAGAGGAGGAGCGCTGCAGGTGGGTCTGTGAATCAACGGGGGTTTCGCTCTCGGATACTCTTCTCTGTCAATCGGAGTTATTTGCACGAGCGGCACGATGAAGCATACAGCAGGATATGGATTGGGCTTCTTCTGTGGCCGGCCGTGACAACGAATGACAGTGACAGTCATGAATTGAAACCCGAGGAGAAAGGAAATAAAAGGAGAGGACGAAAAACCAATAGTATTTTAATAAAAGGAGGAATAGCAGCAAATGATGATATTTTTAATAATAAAAGTCGAAAGAAACAATATAATGAGAAGAACAGACGCAAGAAGAAAGAATACTGCTGGTGATTACAGGAACAAAGATCGTGATTATGACGATTACAATGACAGCGACAAATAGAATGATGCCGAAGATGATGATGACAATGGTGATTGTGAGAATGATGACGATTGCGAAACTGACAGTGGTCATCACTGTGATGATAATGACGACGATGACCACGATTACAGAGTAGCGTAACTGTGGGTATGCAAGGTCCAAGAAGCGGAAGCAGGTCCGATTCTGAAATAGGGGCCCCTCAGAGCCTGTTAAGGTACCAACATTTTACGGTATGCGGACGTTTGGTCAAAGGACGGTTGGTCAACGGACGGTTGATCACGGACGATTGGTCAATGGACGATTGGTCAAGCGGACTGTTCGTCAAGAGGACTGTTGATCAAGGGTCCTTTCGTCAAGAGGACGGTTGATCAAAAGTTTATAAAGCAATCAATGAGGTTATAAAGTTTATAGTTTATTAAGTAAACAATGAGGTTATAAAGTTTATAGTTTATAAAGCAATCAATGAGGTTATAGGCATTGTTATTCCTCAAAATAATACACTTTAATGTATCAGTTTTTATCTCAAATGTAGTCAAATAGTTAAAACACGAAGGTACCTAATTGTGAGACAAATGTGCAATAGCACGAAAATATATTAGCACGTTCGATCTTCCATATCCCCCAATATATCTGACTTTTCCGACCAAGTCACGAAATTTGTTTTATTTGTGTACATGGGCTACGCTTTGCTGTGCATGTAAAGATGCCTGGTTTTGTAATGGCTTAATTGATCGGCCGGTTCGTCTGTCTAGGGATAATTAGTGGTCGTCGATTTCGTATATCTGTGCCAGTGCAGTTGTTTGTACTGATAAGAGAACTGACATATTTTAAAAGCGTCTCTAATATCGAAAATTTAAATTTTTGATCAACCGTCCTCTTGACGAAAGGACCCTTGATCAACAGTCCCCTTGACGAACAGTCCGCTTGACCAATCGTCCGTTGACCAATCGTCCGTGACCAATCGTCCGTTGACCAATCGTCCGTTGACCAAACGTCCTAGAACCCATTTTACTATTCTCTGCGGGAGGACCGGAATTTGAAGTTGCGCTATTGTCACGATGATGACGATTGCTACGAACACAGTCACCGTTGTTACCTCTAGGGAGTGATTGATCAACACGCCAGCAAAGACACTGGAGGATCTCGAAAAACAGAAGATAAACTCTCACCTAAGACAAGCACATAGACAAATGGAAGGACAACGAGGAAGGCGTCTTAAGTAATTAGCGTAGAATAACTTCTCATTACGAAACAAATTGAGGAACGAACGACCTGTCAGGCTGTCCTCAGTGCTATATAATCAGAAGAGCCGCGTGAAACTTATTCACAGAGGGCCGAACGACTGTTTTACGTAAGGCAGTTAAACTTAAAAGCAAACATTATCGTCCCGTGCGGAATATCTGGCGTCAGAGAAACAATTACCGTCCCTCTTCGTTACCTTTGTGCAAAGGTGCGAGAAGTATGAAGCCGCAGACATGTCAACGTGATGGCTTGGCACTGTGGATATATGGCGAGGACAAGAACAGTGAAGACAGTCCAGATAAAAAAAGACTCTTTCTCGGTCAGTGTAATGGAAAGGTTTTAAAAAACAATACTGTATTGTGGATTGCTGCTGTTATAGTGTTTTCATCGCAGCAGACGTACCCTTCGAAATCCAGGACCCTCTTCTGAGGGGTGTTTAGGCTCTATAGCAATGTCTAAGCTTGACCTTTATGTATACGTTTATGGAAAGTTTCAAATATTCTTTAACGATAGGTTGGAGAGGAATTCATTTTCTTTCCCTATTTGGGGTGGGGGCTACGCGGAAAGAGATCAACACAGCCTGTTTAATTTTTATTTATTTATTCACCGCATTTCGACTCTGAGGCGCAAGACAAGTACGTGCAGACACATTGCCCAGGCTCGTAACACAGATTCCGATCAGCAATCGTTGGATTTCAGAACCATTGCGCTACCGAATGGGCCACAGCGCCGCACGATTACGAGGCTGATGCATAGTCCCGTCTTTCATTAAGACTTACAAGTGTCTGTAGTTAGCGTTAAAGAGTGGCACTGAGACGCAAGTGCTGCTGCACTTGAAACACAATGTACGCAGTGTTGTTGGTATTTTGCGTTCAAAGACTATGCTAGCGCTCTATCAGTTCGACCTCCGTTCACCTGCAGCTGGCCAATTTCATGTTCAACTCGGTTGTTTAGTAATGTAATGTAAAAAATTCACACAACACCTTTTACTATAGTCACTCAAAGCTCTGTTTACAGGCTGTCTATAGCTGACCAAAACAGTCGCCACTTAGAGACACAGAAATGTATGTTGCGATGAATTCATGGAAACAGTGCGTAGGCCTATGTGGAAGATAGAAGATTGTTCCAAGAGGAAGCGATGGATTAGATCAGTTCTTAAACTTTTACAGCTAGGAACCAGCGCCATCTTTATGTTGTTTTTGGCGAACCACTAATGGCAAGCGCGGGATCGCAACTTGGGGGATACCTACATAAAGTATGGGGGATTCATGGGTTTTGCTGTTAAAGTTGCTAAACCAAACTAAATCGATTTTTACAATTTATATTATCATGTTGTGATTCACAGTTTCACATTATTTCTGAAGTATATATCCTATGGCATTGAAATATTTCACCCCTTTGACGCTGTTCGTATATTAATTTATGCATGGATATAGCTCAAGTGAAAAGCTATTGGCAATGGTTTGAATAAGTATAAACAGTTTAATTATCTAATAACTGTTAACAGTTAACAGATAGGATAATGGTTCGTTTAAGATTTGTAATGGTTAAGCTTTTGCAAAATACTTGTATATGCATATAAGCTCATGACAAAAAATGTTCTGGGCTCTTTTCATCTCTGGCAGAAAAAATCCATAGTTTAAGTATTCGGGGTCACAGTTTCGTATGAACGGTCGATTCTTCATCGGTTTAGAAACTCTAGATGTTTTATCCAAACCGGACCCCACTTGGAAATATTGCTCTATTGTTCGCTCTCAGAGCCAGAGTGATCAGGTTTCTTTGCTGTTTTTTACTACTTACAAAACGGTCCAGACTGGATTGCCTTTGTTTAAAAGGATTAATTTTTTTAGAATTCTTTATTCGTGTTCATAAGGATTAATTTTTTTAAAGAACTTTGTAATAACAAGCGTCTGTTCTACTGTGTCTACTTAATTACCGCCCTTTTGACGATATAGACAAAGAACAAAAGGCTACAAATGAACATGAAATGTTCCTCGTTATCTTTGCCAGATGGCCAACTTCGTAGTGTTTCCTAGTGCCAAGTGCCAACTGACGAATAAAATTGAATGTTTACTGACTATTTTTAAATATATAGAACTTACAGATTTATTATACTGTAATATTTAATTTTTATAATTTTTAGATTAAATTTTATCAATGATTAGGGCCTACTGATTTTAATTAAAATACGTTTGAAATATTACACATTTGCGCGAAAGAGTTGAAAATTATGAATTTTTTATAACTGTTTCACGGACCGGTGACCAGAGCTCCGCGGACCGGCGCCGGTCCGCGGACCATCAATTAATTTTAAGAACCGCTGCATTGGATGATCCCGTATACGTGAAAGCGCGAAACCTGTAAACCCCCACTGGCAGAAAAGCGCAGTGAACGATGACAAGACTAAATCGTAACTGGAACTCACAGCAGATGCATGGAATATTTTGATGTGATGCATTATGACTTAATGCAACGCAATGTAATTACATATGTAATGTAATGTACGCCTAATGTAATTTAATGGAATGCGATGTAGACCAATACCTTCTGGTCATCATATGGAAACAACAACAAAATACAAGTGCCGGCGAGTTAGCAAACCTAAGCCTCATCCGTTCCATTGCAGCGCGATAACATTTAATGCGATGCAAAACAGCGTGATTTTATGTAACCTAACCGTACTGTAGTAATAGTAGTCTTATTTTTCCCAGTGGCTGACGACTGCGGCCTAAGACAGAGGGATATATGCATTCGATGGAAGAACGAGAACCACAATCGCATTCCAATAAGCAGGAAAAGCCTTTCCCTGCGGACGGCATAGCTCAACAACAAATTGCCAATTCCGCATCAGGCGCCGGGATTTTATGGCAAGACATCTAATGCGTAAAGCATTGGTCGCTGGCGCGCCAAAATCTCTACTGCCGTGCGTGGTTGCTATCCGGAAGAATAAGAATAGTCTAGTAGCCAACACCGTAGATGTATTGTGAGTATAAATCATTATATAGCGCCCTGTTGTTTATCTACTCCTACCCAGGCCCTGTCTACACGCCAGTTACGATAGCAGTCTGTTGTTGAGACGAATTTAGTGTGTCTAAATATATCGTAGCTGTGGCTAATAGATTATGGCCGCGTTTATTGGATAAGTAGTGGTAAATGATGCACAAGAAGATGCAATGGTAGGAACATAAAATAATGCTGCTGTAGAAGAGGAACCTGGCGCTGCATAAATTGGTTTTGGTATTCAGCTTGGGCAGATTCCCCATGGTGCCTGGATGGGGTCATTCTCATTCGATTCGGTCAAACTGGTGTCCCATCTTTTTCAACCGTGTCTGGAGTCCTGGATGAAACCACGTGACCATGCCCACGCGGGGAAAGTCTACATAAACTTAGAACCCAAGAAATGAGGCATTAAACTCCCCCACTACTCGTACTCTGGTAGTGCCAGTCCTGCGTCTGGAGAACGGATGAGGGCGACGCAAATCATCTTTGTAATGAAACAGTGTCGTTAAACAGCATTTAACCAACCAAATACGGCATTCAGCTCCACTGTACTTATCATCTTTAGTTACACCAGGCGAAGTCTACGCTCAGCATCAAAAGGATACTTTGTAGTCCAAAGAGCGAATCTACAATTTGGAAACAGGATTTTCGAGGTGCTGGTCCAGCCGAATGGAACTCTCTGCAGACTCTGCCAGAATCAGTTCGAAGATTCCCTTCGATAAATAGGCCATACTTTTAGAACTAAACTCATTTATTCTCTAAGTACTATGATGTAACGCGTCCTTTGAGTGAGACTCGGGTTAATTAAGGCGCGTTATAAATATAAGTTGTATTGTATTGTATTTGTATTGTATTCGATGCGGGAATCATGTCCTACTCGAATCGTTGCGTGGCTGATGAACATTTTCATGTGATATCGTATGAGAGTTTTAATTTGTTCTCCGTTCTCGGAATGTGTTTTTATGGGTTTTGCATCTTTATTTTATTATTACATTTTCATTTACCTGTTACTGGACTTAATTTCGCCCACTGAATTACTTTTATGCTTCGATCGAGTCTATTCTATTTAAGAATTTATATATTCTCTTATGGGATCTAGCTTCCCCGAGCAAGCAATATAATGACTCTCGAGTTATTATCGTAGATGTCTCATAATAAGACGAATAAATGTTGTAATAATAATAATAATAATAACAATAATAATAATAATAATAATAATAACAACAATAATAATAATAATAATAATAATAATAATAATAATAATAATAATAATAATAATAATAAATTACACTAGACTAATATAATAATAATAATAATAATAATAATAATAATAATAATAATAATAATAGGCTACTACTACTAATGATAATGATAATGATAATGATAATGATAATGATAATGATAATAATAATAATAATAATAATAATAAAAATAATAATAATAATAATAATAATAATAATAATGATAATGATAATGATAATGATAATGATAATGATAATGATAATGATAATGATAATGATAATAATAATAATAATAATAATAATAATAATAATAATAATAATAATAATAATAATAATAATAATAATAATAATAATAATAATAATAATAATAATAATAATGGCAATAATAATAGTAAATCGGTCTAACCCAGACTAAACTATAGACTCAAATCTACTACTATTCCAGACTAATCTATGAAAGATTCTAGTGCAGAAAACTGAACTATAGGCCGCATTGACGAAACTGGACTATGCTATATTACAACATATGAATTAGATGAGACTATTGACTAATTAGACCAGATTATACTAGAATAAATTACACTAGATTAAAATAATAATCTGTTACATAAAAGATTGCAAACAAATATAAAAGAATCGAATAGAATGAGACTTAATAGAATAGGACGCAATAGACTTGAATTTATCAGCCTAAATAGGACTATACTGGACTAAAAGGCCAGTGGACTACTCTTGAAACAAGATGCATATGGAGACAAACTGAATTAACGTCAACACATACCAGAGGCGAACGAAACCACGATCGCATCGAATATAGAACATGGCAGATAGAAGTGCATTGAGAGAGGCAGGCAGAGTGGCAGCGAAAGAGGCAATGAGAAAGGCAGGGAGAGTGGCAGAGAGAGAGCTAGCGAAAGAGGCAATAAGAGAGGCAGGGAGAGTGGCAGAGAGAGAGCGAGAGCGAAAGAAGCAATGAGAGAGACAGGGAGAGTGGCAGAGAGAGAGAGAGAGAGAGAGAGAGAGAGAGAGAGAGAGAGAGAGAGAGAGAGAGAGAGAGAGATGCAGCGAAAGAGGCAATGAGAGAGGCAGAGAGAATGGCAGAGATATAGGAAGAAGAGAGAGGCAGCGAGGCAATAAGATAGGCAGGGAGAGTGCCAGGTACAGAGCCGTACAACACGCCATTATAGCACGATGAGGCTTATACGACGTCATTTAATATGATGTAAGGCGATGCTGCGCTATTTCATTTAATATTTAGAATGCAATATAACTGAATGCGAAAATCGATACAATTCGAGGAAAGTCCGATTTTCATGCAGTAAAATTGTACAGCAACGTAAAAATATCAGATACTTTCGAAGAACCTCCGATCTCCATGTCTGCTTATTTAACTTAGAATAAGGTTGGAGAAGTCTGCTTGCAAACGCAGCGTGGGATAATAAGTTGAGTTTAGGCAAAGTAAGGTTATTTCGGTTGAAGGTTTCGTAGGAAAATGGTAAGCACATGGATAAGACGAAGGGGCAGTTACATGCAGGATTGGTTACGGTAAGAGACCGTGAGGTAAGTAAAGTCAAAAAAGGCTGGTTAAGGTAAGTAAATGTAAGCATAGGCAAGGCGATACCAACTGCAAAGAGTGGCACAGGTATGGCATAGTTTTCTGAGTTGCATAGGTATACGTTTCTGAGTTGTATAGGTATACGTTTCTGAGTTGCATAGGTATACGTTTCTGAGTTGTATAGGTATACGTTTCTGAGTTTTATAGGTATACGTTTCTGAGTTGCATAGGTATACGTTTCTGAGTTGTATAGGTATACGTTTCTGAGTTGCATAGGTATACGTTTCTGAGTTGCATAGGTATACGATTCTGAGTTGCATGGGTAAATGGTTCTGTTTCTGGTCGTTGATGTAGTGCATATTCAAAGTCTGTCTAACATAAGTGATGAAACGTTGTAGAAGGCATTTGTCTATATTTCATCAGATCTGAAACACGGCATGCAGCACATGCAGTTCTCTGTTTAATCTCGATGGCAACAAGTCAACAGAATTTGATTAATGTCGGGCAGGTCATCCAGACGACTACCGGAGCCGGAATGTGAAGTTAATCTAATGGCATTGCTAAGTATAAAAAATCTGTTCTTCAGAGTTGATTGCATCCGTTTAACTACTGATGTTGTCCAATTTTGGAACAGCCTGTATATAAGCTCTTTATAACAGCGTCTTAAATAATATGTTAAAACACACGCGTCCGGGTTCTGAAGCCCAGAGTTTCTCCAACCTAATATTGATGCTTTCGAGATTATCCATAAAAGACGAAGTCATGGTAAACACTGCTCTCCTGTCTGAAATATGTAAAAGTCTACGAAATTTCGAAAACACCAGTTTATTCGCTGGCTAGGTCTATAGAGCCTAAACAGAGGCCGCAAGATCTGATGCAAGAAGTGCCGTGGGATTTCGCAGTGTGGCGAAGAGCAGGAATAGTAGTCGCAATCGTAAAAGCTAAATCTCTAGAGCGCTACATTAAAGCTAAGCGCATGGCACCAGAGTATATATTCACGAGCCCAGAATCAGCTTACACACACCCACACACAGCAACACACACACACACACACACAACATTGTGTACCCAGTAATAAATTTAGCTAATTTTATGTTCTGTAAGCGATCCTTTACGTTGAAGTTTCAGTTACCTGTAGTTAACTTTGATGGGCGACACACAAAAGCAAGGGTTGGAAATACAGTGTGCTTTTCATGTTCAAAGGCTCACATAAACATGTCTCGTGGCTTGTACATGTAAACAGATTAAAGATGACCTCAAAGAGCTAACTATATATCTGACCAAAATTAATCCATGGTCGACAGCGAAGTCGACGAGAACAAGCAGGGTCTTTGCCGTGTTGTGCGGCTAGAGTTACCCTGTCTGAGGCAATTTGCTTTGCGAAACGTGTCGGGGTAATTTGCGAGTGATCTTATACATACACACATACATACATATGACCTACATACATACATACATACATACATACATACATACATACATACATACATACATACATACATACATACATACATACATACATACATACATACATACATATGTCATACATACATACATACATACATACATACATAATTACATACATACGAGTACATACATACATACATACATACATACATACATACATACATACATACATACATACATACATACATGCATACATACATACATACATACATACATACATACATACATACATACATACATACATACAAACATACATTGACATTATAAGCACCTACATCTTCTTCTTCTTCGTCGTCGTCGTCTTCTTCTTTCCTTCCTCCTTACTTCCTTCCTCCTTCCTCTTCTTTTTCCTTCTGCGCCTCTTTCATAGTTTTTGTATTCTTCTACTTCTTTTCTTCTTCATCTGTTTCTTTCTCTTTCACCTTCGCAGTCTCTTTCTAATATTTTGTCGTAACATTCATTTTTTGTCGTATTAGGCCTACCTCATTTTATTTCTCTTTCCTTGTATGTCGTTGAGTAGTTCACAACTCATTCAATATCTTGCGAGTCTTCTTTGTCCGCTTTGTTTTTTCTTTATTTTTCATCTTCTTTCACCTACCCTGATTTCCGCCCGTCCTTTATCTTCGGTAATTAGTCGACCCTGTCTGTTCATCGCTCTATTCAACGACATCACTCAGACCAATTTACACCTGTGTCTGAAACCTGCTTTGGTCAACATCGTTCTCTCCTCATATATACTCTCCTAATCCATTACCATCTCCCACGCGCTTCTGATGCTGGCAGAAGACGTATCGTGAACTTGTTTACCGTCAAAATTCTATCCTCTTTCCAATCTTATCTTCTCTGGCTTCATTAGCGGACAGCAAAAACCATCTGCGCGTCTCAGGCCATATATCTCGTCTCGGCGCCTTCTGAACTTGGAAGATGCGACGTCTAAATCAACGGAGGCTGGGCGGTCCATCTCTTCAAGAGTATAATCGAAAGACCTCTAAGCCTCTTACTGATGCAGCGGTTGATGATATCGCCTCGTTCTGTCCCGAAGGAGCGATGACTTTGTATTGAATCCGGCCTGAAACATACCACAGGGGAGGTTCGCGGACCTAAAGCATATTTACTCCTCTCCTGCTCGGCAAATGTAATGCCCACAGACGTTGTACATTAAACCGGCCATAATTCCGAGGCCGCGCACAAAGTGTTTGGCAATAAAGCAGTCAGTGTGGTTTACAGCGAGACAGTTAATAGAGTGGCCATTCGTCACATGCGTCCATGTCAACATTAGTTACCAGAGGCGGACGTCGTCCTAGAGGCCCGTGGATATTTCGGCCCACGCGCGTACATGGAAATAGCAATCCAATATCCCGACAACCTTCCCTTACAAGTTCTTTTGAGTTTTATGTGAGGTTTGTTAAGTGCTTTTCTTATACGTTCTTAAAAGGCTCTATATTAAGTACCTTCCACCATTCATACATACATAAATACATGCATGCTTGCATAGAAACACTTCCTGGTTATTGGTTATCAATTTCACCGGGAACCGGGATTCGAACTGAGAACGCAGAGGTAAATGACAACCGCAGCCATCCTATTATGATAATGAAACAGTAGTTAGGAAATACTCATTCTACCAACTTGCCTAATTTTGTGATCTAACTCGAGTCAACTTGTTTCGCTTTGGCCAAACAGGCTTACAGACGAAGATTAAAACAAAATAAATCATCTTCGTCAAGTACGTGTCCTAATTTTCCAGGGATTTCTTGGAGATGACATCAAACCAGATCGATCACTCTCGACTTCATTAGTATACACAGTCTAATGCAACTATAGAACTATTATCCAACAGGAGTAAGAGCTTAAAGGATAGAGAGGAGGACGACGACGAAGAGAGCAGCAGAGGCGGGAAAACAACAAGTAAGAAGAAGGAAGAAGAAAGAGGAGGAGGAGGAGGAGGAGGAGGAGGAGGAGGAGGAGGAGGTAGAGAAGGAGGAGGAGGTGGACGAGGAGGAGGAGGTAGAGAAGGAGGAGAGGAAGAAGAAGAAGAAGAAGAGAGAAAAAAGAAGAAAAGAAGAAGAAGAAGAAAAAGAAGAGAAGAAGAAGAAAAAAAAAGAAGAGAAGAAGAAGAAAAAAGAGAAGAAGAAGAAGAAGGAGACGAAGAAGAAGAAGAAGAAGAAGAAGAAGACGAAGAAGAAGAAGAAGAAGAAGAAGAAGAAGAAGAAGAAGAAGAAGAAGAAAACTGTGGCATAACAAAAGATAGTGACGATGACTAAAGGAAGAAGGCGGATGAAAAGGAATAAATGGGGGACGAAAGAACGAAGTACAAAAGCAAGGTGGTGTTATGACGATGAAGAAAAAGAAGATGAAGGCGAAGACGGCGATGTTCAGGACAATGACAACGACGATTGTTACTGAGAAGATATAGAAAAATGAAAAAGAAACGTGAAAACAGAGAAGAATGAAGACAAACAGAAGAAAAGATAAGAAACAAAATAAAAAAACAAAAACAGGAAAACATGAAGACCGTAGAGTCTCTGTATTCTGGAGATAAAGACTTAGTTTATGATTGTTTACCCAGATGGCAGGATCAGTCATATCTGTCTATATCATATCACTTGGTTTTTAAATGACTAAACCAAGCGCCTGAGGGATCCAGATAAAACGAGACAAGAAAGCAAGTCTAGGAACAAACACGAAGAACAAGAAAGAAATTAGAAGAACGAACTCAGCATTTACGACATTGGAACTTATAATAACCAATCGATCCATCGACTCCGAGTGCTTTGTTCTGTTATTTCATCGCTCGATCCATCCATTTATTATTCTTCCTCTGATCCCATACATCCACTCAAGCTCGTCCATCCAGCTACCCATCCACCCATCCAGTCATCTCCACAAATCTGCCCATCCATCCGTTGACTCATCTGTCAACCTATCTACCTCCCCAACCATCCGCCAACACAGCATCCACCACATCCACCAGCCCATTATCCACTTACCCATCTGTCTACCCATCATCCACCCCATCTGCCAACTCATCCATCCGCCAACCCATCATCCACAAACCCATTCACCTATCCATCCATCTACCAACCCATCATCCATCTACCAATCCGCCAACCCATCATCTATCCACCCATCCGCCAATCTATCCATCCATCCAATCCGCCATTCATCCAGTCATCCACCAACCCATGCGTCATTTAACTAACCCGTTGAAGACCTTGATATGTCATCATATCCGACAGCGATAGCAGTCATCACCATGGCGACCGCAGCTGCTGAAGCCGGGAGCATCTTCATCGCTATCTAGACCTCGTCAGTCGATGAAGCTGTCAGAGAAATGACGACCTTTCCATTCAGACGGAGAACAAGAAGTCATCACACGAATAATCATGGCACACACAGATAGACGGACAGAAAGAAACACGAAGAGAGATCGCTTTATATGGACCGATGCAATGATTGCTCCATCCTCCGCCTGCCTTGCTTTCTATTAAGTCCACGCACACACTCGCCTCAACGCATAGCTCGATGCATAGCCTCTGTTATTCTCTTTTTCGGGCCGCTCGTTCATCCAGCCATCCACCTACCATCAATCCGGCTTTTTCACCATCCATCTATCCATCCATCCATTCATCCATCCATCAAACCATCAATCCATCCGTTCATCCATGCGTTTGATACACTCAAGATACATTACTTCAAGCTGGCTTATACTGAGCCGTGTTGAACTTGTCAAAGCTCCCTTGTAGCGGCATGTGTCGTGTTACGACGCTGTAGAAATCGTCGTATTCATCATCATCATCATCATCATCATCATCATCATCATCATCATCATCATCATCATCATCATCATCATCATCATCCGTTCACCTATAAAGTATATATTTATCCATCCATCCGTTCATTAATCCACTGGTAATCCACTTTTATATTTCTCTGCCTACCTATCTCGTCCCATCAATCCTTTCATCCCTCTCTCTCTTCTCTCACCTTTTCCATCTATCTAATTCCGTCCTAAAGTAGTTCCCTCCTTCCAGTGGATAAAGTGGTTTTGGTGAGCAGTGGTAACTCCAAAGAAGAGTTTTATTGGAAGGCATGCCTTACCAGGGTCTTTCTATTGCATTGTGAGCAGTGGGAACGCAAGCAAAGCATTTCGTGAGTAGCGGAAACGCCCTCTCCCACGCGTTCCCACCCACTTTAAGCGCTGCCTCCCTCCATCCATCCCTCGATCCGTTTCTCTCCACATTCTTCTCTTCCTCTCTTCCTTTTTCTCCATCAGCCCCTTCTTCAGCCACTCTCAATCTTTGCCTTAATCTTTACGTATAGTACGTGTGATTGTGAGCTTATTTCTCTGCGTCCTCGTCCAGCGATGGTCCCAGTGTTTCTGATCGATTAACCATAAGTGTTAGTCGAAGCAATTGTTTCGCGAATCAGAAACAGCAAGGACTTGGTTAGCTACATTGGTCAAAGCTTACGTCCCATGCACCTCTGTGCGCGAGGAAGCTGGTTCGCGTATCAATTGAGATTTGAATCGCGGGCTACCACGGTCTGTACACGGGGACCTTACATGCTGTGGCACTCATTAAAATGGGAATTGCATTTTAATTCAAAATCTTTTACTGCTACCAAGTGTAATTACATGCCACAAGATATATCGATGAACAGGTATCAAAGGGTGATCTCAGAAGGAACAAAAATGTTCCGCTAGTATGGAGTCCAGTTTGGCAGCAGTGATAAAGGATCTCACCCGATCAATTCACCGAAAATGAGCAGGGTCGAAGCTATACAGTGCACTGTAGAAAAACATGTAGATTAACTTGCCCATAAGCAATCTTCTTGGGAGAAACCAGTTATGCCAAGAGACACAGCGATGTTGGCCTCTTTACACAACAGTGCTTACCACCAGGCACGCTGGAAGGTAGTCTCGGCGCCACACGCGGGTTATTAATATATACTTCATCTCGCTCAAAGCAGAAACACGAAGATTAGAACAACGCAAAAAGACAAAAAAGGAATAATACGAAACTACAGAAAACACAATAACACAAAAACAGCAACTCAAGCTAAAACTCCCCGTAGGCTTATGCCGCATTATAAGCCTGCTTAATGGCCACTCCAGCCATGCGATGTCGCTAAACGCTGAAATCCACAACTCTTCGGATAATGTTCTGATCATTGACTCGTATATAGGCGCCTACTCAGTTACTCATATTTGCCGAATGTTTATGTAAGTGCCTGAAACCCAATGAAAAATTAATTAATAAATACGGACTTCTGTTACTGTGTTTGCCTTTGGTTCATGCAGTCAGTGGCGGCGCGTGACGGTGCAAGGGGGTGCGATCGCACCGGGCGGCCACTTGAGGGGGCGGCACTTTGACTACCTGGAATATTTTTTCCGGTGCTTCCTGTGGTCACCGTAGTGTTTCATTTGGAGTTATTACGTAATTCGTTGCTACAAATTTCAATGAAACTTTAGTATCATAATTCAGTGAACTGTAAATCTTCACTGTTCATGCGAGTTTCAATGTATTTCTTAGTTTTAAATTGATTTAGATTTTAGTTTATAGCAGCGGCGTAGCTAGGCTGTTTTGAGCCCGAGGACGAACTATGAATTTGGCGCTCCCTCGCCGTTTTACTATTGCACATTTTCCAATAACAGAATGGCAATTTTAATTTTAATAAAACAAAATATCAAAAATACAGATAGTACATGCATGTTGCACCTTATTGCTGAATGGGGCGCCAAAATCATTTCTGAGAACTGGTTTGTAAGTAATATGGATATAACTGGAAATATGGGCTCCGAAATTAAATCATATAAATTTATTTGGAACAAATTAGTTAAAACTGCATCAATATTAGGAGGAAAAATTATTTTATTTTAACCCTCGTTTTGGCGCCCCTTCCCTTGGCGCCAGGGGACAAATGTACCCTCTGCACCCGTAGCTACGCCTGGTTTCTAGAAATAATGATTTCGCTTGATTATTTTGAAAATGTGGCATTACTTTTGATGCACACCTCTCCTTCTCTAGCCACATCTCCAACCTCCCGAACTCCTGTTTCATGCACATTCGTGACCTCCGACGCATCCGGCTCATGCTCGACCTTAAAACTGCCTCCACCAGTGCTACCTCTGTTGTTCATTCAAAGCTTGAATACTGCAGTTCCTTCTTCCTGAATCTTGACTCCACCCAAATCAAGCATCTGCAACTTATCCAAATCTCACTTGCCAGAGCTGTCACTAGAACGCCCAAACATCATCATATCACTCCGATTCTCAAATCATTCCATTGGTTAAAAATCTCTGAGCGAATCCACTTCATTATATTACAATAACCTACAACTTTCTACAATATTCCCGGCCCAAGTACCTCAGTGGTCTCTTCACCATTCAGACAACGCGCTCCACCCGATAATAGTCCTATCTCAGTCTTTCTCGACCGCCAGTCACAATGCTCATATCAAGTTCTCCAACCGAGCCATATTCAACACAGCACCACGCCTATGGACTGATCTCCCCTGAATTCCGCAGCTTCTCAGTTCCCCCATTATCATTACAACCCGTCCTTCATTCTCCTCCTCATGGTCCTCAATCACCATTTGGCTTTCCACTCAAAACTGAAATCTCAACTTTTCAGGTACTACCCTGACTCATCTGATCCTCCGCCTTCAAATTCTTCTCGCAATAAACGACACCCGCCTTGACGGCTGCTCTGCCTCTTCTCAGGCAGAGCAGCCGTCAAGAGACCCGATTCCAGTTTCCCCGTGGAAACTGGACTCGGGTCTCTTTTGAACTACTTTCTGGGGACCCATTCTAATTTGATTTGACCTTCTGAAACCGGACTCGGACCTCTTCTAGACAACTCTCTGAAAAAAAACCTCTGATTTGATTTGCTAATACTAAAAGTACTTTAAGTGTGCAGTATACAATGATACTAGTAGCGGATCTGCTTCATCTGCTACTGTGCTCTATACTAGGCTAAGGCTACTACTAACTACTATCATAGACAGCACAGACAAAATTTCCCTATACAGGCCTGACGCCTTACGGGGGAGGGTGGCACACTAATGCTTCGCACCACCTTTGAAAAATCCACGCGCCGCCACTGCATGCAGTAGGCCTCCTACATCAGAATGCACTGATTCCTGGCCAATGATAATATAATAAACTTCTGTCAATTCCGTTCTGTTGCGCTGACAGCCTCGGTTGTCAGCTGTCAGCAGCTCTTTAGACTTTCTTCGTTGTTCCTCCATCCGCGTATTATTGTATTAGCCAGACTCGGATCTTTTCCTGGAATAACATTATTTATTCGTCTGCTCAAGGTCAGTGGCAGTGCCGCCTATGTTTGTTGTACGACTTTTGCCGTACCACTTTTTAAGGTTTTACGACTAAAACATAATTTTTCCGTACACTTTTACCCAGACCCTTTGATTTGCCGTACCACTTTTCAACTCGTGGCGCCGCCACTGCTCAAGGTTAGTAAATGTAAATGCGAGGCGTGAGACACGTGTGTGCCAAGACCTTGTCCAGGCTTATTACAGAGGGCACACTCAACAGGCAGCAACAGAAATCCACAGAAGAATCTACCGCTTTCCTCCACCACTGGAGATAGGAACGCAGCGAAATATAGACTGACAAATGCACGCAGGCCGCGATCAAGGCAGAAGAAGTAGTAGATGGACGAGTGGATTGACTGACCGACTTGAGGGATGGATTGAAGACATAGCTCGCTATCGGATGGACGGACTACTATTGTGACGCACTAATAGGGCACTTTGCCTTACATCCGACGCTTACTTTGATGCAGTATCCTAAACGGAACTGTATTATCTCTCTTAATATGAGCGCCTCTGAGTAGTTCTGTTGAAAAGGCGCTATATAATTCTACGAATGAATGAATCGACTTGTACAAGACGACCATTTTATCATCCATCTTGACTAGCCTACATTGGTCCTCTTAATCGGGGGGGGGGGGAAGACATATGTATGGTGTGTCCCCCACCTTTAACAGTGGGGGGATGGGCACACCATTAATTAGTCCCTATATTTTGAAGAAACACCAAAAAAGGTCAACGAATTAAATTTTTAAACTCTTTTTTGACCAGATCAGTTCAAAAGTAACCCCCCCCCACGTGTCAAACAAGATCACCGCCAGTGATGCTAAGAGCCATGAACTGGATTTTTGACTGCTCCTGCACATTGCCTAGAGTATTTCACACTCCAACGCGCAACTTATCCCAAGTCTCTCTGCTTTCCTGTTACTTTGAATATCTTACATCCCATTTAATTTTTAAAATGTGTTTTCTAATCTTACAGTGGCTTCTCGTTTACTTTCAAAAAAATTACTTTCCTTTAATTCGCTTAGTATTTCGTTTATCCTTTTGTCCTATCTTAGTTCCCTACACCTAATGAGCTGAAATTGCGTCTATTTTTCAAATGTTATGGAAGTCAGTTTGCGATTCGAACATGCTTCAATCTTAAAGATGACCTCGATATCAGAACCGAAGTCAATAGTCGATGGCCAATCTCAGATGCGATCCACTGCTTATAGACGAACTCAAGAAAACGAATGAAAAGGAAGAGAACGGAGATAGAGACTTCTTAGACATGATCTATGTGACTGCAGAACTACTATGGAAGCTTACAGTGAGAGATACCTCATTTGTAGATACACTAACGTTAGGCCTAATGATTGAAATAAATGCTATGTATGTATGTGTGTATATGAATGTATGTATGTATGTATGAATGTTTGTTTATGTATGTATACATGTGTGTTTGTATGTATGTATGTATGTATGTATGTATGTATGTATGTAAATATGTATGTATGTATGACATTGTATGTATGTATGTATGTATGCATACATTTGTGTTTGTATGTATGTGTGAGAGAGATATTTTGCCCCTATTTAAGCAATGCAAACTAGCTATAAAAATATAATTATATTGGGCGTAATGTAGACGAATTCAATGCAGAATGTCGGACAACCGGTCCAACTGAACGAGATATACTCGGTTCAGATCTAAGGAGAGAGAATGCGATGACCGAATAACCGAATGCTCGGATGCACACGCACAAAGGATCCAGACATGGATGACCCACGGTCGGAAAGTAGACTTCAGAACGAGCAAACAAGGACGAAGACAGACAAGGACGAAGACAGACAAGGACGAAGACAGACAAGGACGAAGACAGACAAGGACGCGTAGAAACACTGACAGAGGATAGCAGGAACACACAGACACACACAGACAGATACGGAGACGTACGGAGACATATGGAAGAGGTGACCAAGCATCCAAGACGGACATGTTCTAAGTTAGCCAGGCGCCAGAAGTTGAAGGAGACGTAGCCTACTAAAGGGAGCTGTGCCGATGGGAATCCAGTAGCACAGCACAGATATCGGCTGAATCCTAGCATGAGGTGATCGCCAGATATTACTTCTAATGACATGGAAATTTATGCCAACCCTTGGGAAAGGCTGTCTGGTAGAATGAGTTAGCACCAATACCCTATAGATCGTCAGACTGGAGAGTGAAGGAAGTGACCAGGGAGGATAGGAGATAGTTGTGCCGGGTGAGAGAAAGATTGCTAGAGGAATTCTGCGGTTGAATTCGAACAGTTCTCGCGCTTGGGTGCTCGCGAGCAGTGCACAGCATTCTTGACGAGAATTGACTTAGACAGACGTTGTAGAATCATGTCTAATATCTAGTCATACTACATCAGTTGTCTCGTGTAGAATATTAATTCGTTGTAAGCTACGTCGTAATCGTCTCTGTAGTATAGCTTAATTGCTCTTACGCATTCGAAAAAGTGTAGGATAACGTTGAAGTGTCAGTTTTGAAGACAATGACAAATAAACGAGAAAAGGAACAGTCGTGCATAGTATTGGTCGGAAGTAATGTCACTCACATCTAGACAACAATATACATGAATGTATGTATGTATGTATGCATGCATGTATATATGTATGTATGTATGTATGTATGTATGTATGTATGCATGCATGTATATATGTATGTATGTATGTATGTATGTATGTATGTATGTATGTATGTATGTATGTATGTATGTATGTATGTACGTATGTACGTATGTACGTATGTATGTATGTATGTATGTATGTATGTATGTATGTATGTATGTAAACATGTGTGCTTGTATGTATGTATATATGAATGTATATATGTATGTATGTATGAATGTATGTGTGTATGTATGTTTACATGTGTGCTTGTATGTATATATGAATGCATGTATGTATGTATTGTATTGTATTGTATTTAAACATTTATAAAGCGCCTCTAGTAGGGTGAACCGTTCAGAGGCGCTCCCAGTGCGCAAGGCCGAGAGAAAAGAAATAAGTCTTGAGAAAAGCAAAAGAAGATGAGGGTTTACTTATTAAAATTTGAGAGCGAGTAGAAGGAGACAGTGTATTCCAGAGAGAGGGACCAATTGAGGCAAAAGATCGGGACATATGTATGTATGAATGTATGTGTGTATGTATGTTTACATGTATGTAAGTATGTTTGTATGTATGTATGTATGTATGTGTGTGCATGTATGTATGTATGTATGTATGTATGTATGTATGCATGTATGTATGTATGTATGTCTGTATGTATGTATGTATGTATGTATGTATGTATGTATGTATGTATGTAAACATGTGTGCTTGTATGTATGTATATATGAATGTATATATGTATGTATGTATGTATGAATGTATGTGTGTGTGTATGTAAACATGTGTGCTTGTATGTATGTATATATGAATGTATGTATGTATGTATGTATGTATGTATGTATGCATGTATGTATGTATGTATGTATGTATGTATGTATGTGTGTGTGTATGTATGTATGTATGTATGTATGTATGTATGTATGTATGTATGTATGTATGTATGTACGTATGTATGTGTGTGTGTGCATGTACGTGTGCCTGTATGACTCGTGTCATTGCCAACTGAAGAATAAATAATGACAATGGTTGACGTCCGAAGGTTAACGCGACCTTGAGCGGAATATCAATTGAGGTGGAAATGCATTTATATTGGGACAACTGTCGTTTCCTGACAATGATTGATGATCGTAATCTGCATAGATGAAGCTTTCAAAGGGAATTTGATCAACGGACCAAGAAATTGTTTCGAAGCGGTGCTGGTCACTTTTGAACCACAGGTCATCATTGTCTCGTTTCCTCGTCTGTTATCGGTACCTCTCTTCGTGCACTCTGACCCCATCTATACCTCCTGTCTCTCTCTCTCTCTCTCTCTCTCTCTCTCTCTCTCTCTCTCTCTCTCTCTCTCTCTCTCTCTCTCTCTCTCTCTCTCTTCTCTCTCTCTCTCTCTCTCTCTCTCTCATCTCTCTCTCTCTCTCTCTCTCTCTCTCTCTCTCTCTCTCTCTCTCTCTCTCTCTCTCTCTCTCTCTCTCTCTCTCTCTCTCTCTCTCTCTCTCTCTCTCTCTCTCTCTAACTGTCTGTCTTTCTGTGTGTCTGTCCGTGTGTGCCTGTTTTTGTGTTCGTTCATTAATTCTGAGCATTTATATAGCGCCCTCTCCCAGGATGACTACTCAGAGGTGATCCCGACCCAATCTCGGCGGAAATAAGTCTGTGAGATACAGATGTAGTGATCGATGAGCGTGTTTTTGTGACACGTACAGTGTCACAAAGGATCGGATCGATCAAAATGATGAATAGCCTGTCGACATCTGGCGATTGCAAAATGACGAATAGCCTGTCGACATCTGGCGATTGATGTGGCGTCAATAATATCCAGTAATGAGACGCCAGATTTTGTTATTGTGGGGCTTTAAGTAAAGCGAAGATAATAATAATAATCTTTGTTAATTCAAACTGACAAGTATGCAGTAAGATTACATTGAAACATCAACATGACAGTACAATTATCAAGATCTTAATTAAATACACGTATTGGCAGCCATGCAAGGTTCCCGCTCTAGATTGGACAACCCCTCGGATAATTCGCAGCGCTGTGAAATTGTGGCGCTTTAGAAATTTGGAGATTACGACTACGATTAGAGGAGTTACGGATATCGATTAAGAGCCTAATGCTCTTCTGGCCATGAGTGTTACCATTCATATATCCTCCCAGGATATTCACACGTTAAGGTTTTGCGAAATATTCTAACTTGGATATGCAAATTAACGATTAAACTATTCAAATTATCGATGAAGTTAGATTCCTTGGTTTAGGTTATAATATTTGATTTGCGACTGAACTACAGAGAACTGATCCATCACTTAGTAGGCCTATATATAACAGCGGTGATTGCAAGATAAAGTCTTACCGATTAGACGGGTTGCAAACAGGAGATAACGGCTATTATTATTAGGCTACTACAAATATTTTCAACGCGCAGAGGGTCGCACAGAAATGCGAATGTGAGGCTAGGTTACTGTAGTTAATCGCCAGGTGAAGAACTGTTAGTAAGGTATTCAAATGTTTGACAGCCAATGAGAAACAGTGAGTTTTGAGGCGTTTAAGAGTTAAAGAGTTTGAACAAGAAGATGCACATAATACCACGCTTTGGATGCTTTGAAGCCTGTTGACTTTGTGATCTGATAATACCTGCAAGCACAGAGTTGGAATAATCGAGGCCAGAGCAGACGAAATAGCAGACTATGGTCTGTGACATGTCTTTGATAAGAGCAGACCTTGACTGACGCATTGCTCTTATAGGATAGAAACAAGATTTGCAAAGGGTTGTGTTGTGGGATTCGAATGTGAGATTACTGCCCAAAGTGATCCAGAGTGTCTTGACAGTCTTGGATAGGCCCCTAGTGGAACAACAGGGCTAGCAAGGTCAACGCTGGAATGAGAAGGGAAGAGCGCAGTCGCTGGCGTGAGCCAAACATGACTGACTCAGATTTAAATAGAACCAGAATTCGGGATTGCGTCATAAAACTCTGTAACCTACGGAAAGTAATCGTCTAATCGGGACAAAGGCAGATTAGTTAGGCTACTGGATGCAGGCTATAGGGCACTGCGGGACAGATCATTATCTTTTTAAATATAGGCCAGCACGCAGCCGTATAATGTGACTTCTGAAGCACCCAGAAAACGATAAAATGCTTCCTGTCAGAATACAAACACTATAACTTTATGGTCCAGTCCGCAGATTAAACAACCTGCAAACTGGCTATCAACAATGCTTTACTAATCGTAAATTGCCACCCCCGCCCGTTACCAACATATATGGCCTACATAATATGCACAGAGCCTACTAAAAATTTTGACACGGTGAATAAGCTAGTCACCCTGACGCGGCTTAGTGTGGCGTTGAGATATTTACAAACAGCCTCATAAGAATGCTTGAGCTATTGTTAGCATTCTTTGAATTGCCTGCAAACAAACCATAACCAGTTTTAAACAACAGCAACAATGATAATAATAACAACAGAGATTTAAGTGCCATTATTCGTAGACAGTTGAAGAGAAATCGATGCAGCGATTCAGCTCTGAAAAAGGCTCGTAGATGGCAAGTATGTGAGAAGTTGCACACAGGAAGCTCTTCCAGAAATCGCTGTTCTTTGCTCACTGCACTCATCAGTTCTTGCCACCTCCTCGTGAGGACAAGTACTCACTTCGCAAGACAGGACATCCTTTCATGCTGCCTCTTGTTAAATCTAAATTGTTTAAAAGCAGCTTTGTTAATCGATGCATCTTAAGTTATATTTAGTTGTGTATGTGTGTGTATCAGTGTGACTTTATAATCTGCTCCTGTTATAGTTTATTTTCAAATGCATGCAATCATTGTATACATGTAATGCATGTGCGCTTGTCAGATGCAAATAAAGGCTACTTACTTACTTAGTTAATTATTTTTTATTTCTTACTTAGTTAATTATTTCAGAACTTCAGATT
Organism: Allolobophora icterica; assembly: GCA_963556255.1. Lineage (NCBI taxonomy): Eukaryota > Metazoa > Annelida > Clitellata > Crassiclitellata > Lumbricidae > Allolobophora > Allolobophora icterica. The sequence goes on along the minus strand of OY744609.1, from coordinate 20,628,256 downwards.
GCGAATTTTATATATATATATATATATATATATATATATATATATATATATGCAGATTAAACTGTGTTGCAGGTTTTATATTATACTGCAGGTTATACATAGTACATATTTATATGTATGATGTCCTGCAACATTGTCTTTAAAATCCTGTTGCTCATCGGTTTCTCCTTGTTTGTGATATCGGTGTTCTTATAATTATTTATTTATTAAGTATTTTTGGGTATGTAATTCATTGTGAGACTTGATCCGAGTATCATTTCAAATTTCGTTCACGCTTTAGAGAGCTTGGTTCATTCATGCGTTGATGTTAGAGTCACTATAGCATTCTGATTGGCTTCTACAAACGAAGGCAAATCAACAAGTGTATTACCATTGCCGTTCAGCTTCTGAAGTATGGGCACCGATAAATATTGATCAAGTGCCTCTCCCTGCCCTCGAGTGCGGACACTCATGTTCTGAAAAGTTTTCACAGACGCTTGTTAAAACGTTTGTTATATTTATGTTTATGCTTTTGACTTTTTGAGGAGTCTGTGTAGAGCTATGTAAACAAACGTATTACTTTAACCTTTTAACTTTGCTGCAACACTGCAAAGTCGAAAACATGTTTAGAAAAAGTGTTTAGAGCTCCCTCTGCACCTGGAATGGTCCGTAGACATTTTCGCACAAGTAGGCCTAACTCTTATGCAAATTAAGCTATTTTCGAAGTTCTTGTTCAAATATTTGGTGCTAAAGGAATCTGCTCTCCGTCAGACGTAAGGTTGATTTACGCGAAAACAAGCCTTTGCTGATGTAGACCAGTGAGAGGCAAAAACGAACTGCTTGTCTTGTTCAGATCATGCCGAAGACTGCAATCAAATCTACTGAAATCAAAGCTGATGGAATCTAATCCCACCCAGTCCAATTGAATCCAGTCTTATCTAATCTATTCCAGTTACTTAAATCGCGCAATTAATTATATCGTTACGTAAATTAAATAATCTAATTTATTCTGATAGCTTATATAGCGCTGTCTTAATGACACACAAGGCATCAATCATCGTTGTTATTATTTTATCCTGTTGTCATCATTGTTAATCCTCTGTTGGTCGGAGGCCCAATTGTCTCCTTCCGTTGTCTTAAAACTACTATCTTTTCACTAGGTCTTTCGCACTGGGAGCGCCTCCGGTTGGTGAACACTATTAGAGGCGCTTAATAACTATACAGATACAATACAATGCAATACAATACAATACGTTCTAATACAATCGTCTACAGTGCCATTATCAATTTATCACAATGCATAAAACATCGGTCGATGTCGCTCCAAGTGAGGTCGCAGTCGAACCTTATGATCTGTGGAAGAAAAGAATGTACAAGAAGAATCCGTTTAACCGTAATAGTAGCCTCTTTATGGTCGAAGCCTATAGTAGTAGTAGTAGTAGTAGTAGTAGTAGCAGCAGCAGTAGTAGTAGTAGTAGTAGTAGTAGTAGTAGTAGTAGTAGTAGTAGTAGTAGTAGTAGTAGTAGTAGTAGTAGTAGTAGTAGTAGTAGTAGTAGTAGTAGTAGTAGTAGTAGTAGTAGTAGTAGCAGCAGTAGCAGCAGCAGTAGTAGTAATAGTAGTAATAATAATAATAGTAGTGGTGGTGGTGGTGGTGGTAATAGCAGCAGTAGTAGTAGGTGTAGGAGTAGGAGTAGTAGTAGTAGTAGTAGTAGTAGTAGTAGTAGTAGTAGTAGTAGTAGTAGTAGTAGTAGTAGTAATAATAATAATAATAATAATAATAATAATAATAATAATAATAATAATAATAATAATAATAATAATAATAATAATAATAATAATAATAATAATAATAATAATAATAATAATAATAATAATAATAATAATAATAATAATAAGAATAATATGCCTCGGGGCATAAAAAATAATAATAATAATAATTAACGATAATAAAAAGAATAATAATGATAACGACATTTTATATGGCGCCGTACGCGGCCATGCCGCTACAAGGGCGCCTTACAACTACTGGGCCGATGTGTGTATTGACCCGAAGCCTTCAGCCTGCATGGATGTGTTCATTTGAGGAATGCAAAGGCTATTATCATAGCCCTCTTGTTAGAGTTCAACACAACAGATGCGTCGTGTGCGACGCTATATTCGAAAACCCAACGACTGCGGATACAATGGGTTGTGCGCAGAGCGTGAAGAGTCCTTTAACGGGGTAGGAAAACATGTCTAATTGATTTATGACCTTCCAATGCGTTGAATTGTGCTTTTTCAACAGTTTATGATCTGCCATAATAGCTTGATCCATATGACTCTGCAATTTTTTTTAGCTCACTGCACAGCCCTGCGCTCCATGTTTTAAACCGTTGCATAACACGCTGAAATGCCACAATATTTCTTATTGACGGATTAATGGAGGCTCGCCCATCAGTTCATTTAGTGTTCTGGTTCGATATTCCTCCGTCATTATGTATAGAGCATAATCAATGCCTGTCATTGATAGTTGCACTACCGTAAAACGAACTGGAAAAATGAGAGAGGAAGGTCTAATCTACCCCTGTAGTCTAATCCGGAAACACCTGAAGTCCATTTTATTTGTTAGTGATGGCGCTGATTTTGGTCGGGACCGCCTGTGAATCGTTGAGTGGAGCCTTTACATAATT
>OY744609.1:20550608-20620608 GCA_963556255.1 Allolobophora icterica | reverse complement strand
CTACATGTGTAGGCCTGTGCATATGTATTTAGGAGTACACACAAATGTATATATATAATTATATATATATATATATATTTGATAAATTAAATGCAAGGGTGTATACATACAAAGGGAGTTTCCTTGTCAGAGGCGATGGATGTCAGGCGGTATATCAAAAACATTTCTACAGATACAAAAGGCATTTCGTCAGACAGCTATTTTAATTTTTTTTAATTCAGCAATGAATGAGGACCATCGAAATTAACTGTTTGGAGTTTGCCTTAAAAACCGGTTACATTTAAAGCAATTGAGTTTTCACTTTTTTGTGAACGAGAATTGTTTAATTAAAGTTCAGCTTGGGCTTAAAATCAAAACCGTTTAACCAACTTGATTACCATAATGTCATCGATTAAAAGGAGGTGATTCAAAAATGTACTGGATTGATTGCATCTTATGCAATGTGACCAATCCTTCAATCAGCACATACAATGTGGACGACACTATAGGGTCATTATCCGAAATGTTACAAATTCCGTCTGCGAAAAACAAAAAAAATTTTTTCACAAAATTGGTTGTAAGTGTTTTTTTAGTCACGTACATAGTTAAATTTAACTAATTTGAAAGAAATCCACTATATTTGTAATCATAAGTTAATTTTTTTCAGAATTTATAAAGTCAAAACGCCTCTTTTTTCATTACAGTCCGACCTTTTCGTGTAATCATATTTAATCACAGGGACCTGAAATATTCCTCTGGGGCTTATAAAATGGCAATTTCCTAAAAGTAGAAGATGCCCGCATTAAGTAGGAATACAACAGGCCTTTCCTTCGCATAAAATATTAGTCTGGTGTCAAGAAATTAAGACATTTTTCGAAATTTAAAAAAAAAGAAATTATTTTTAGCTGCAGAAAAAAATCTGCGCAGCATTAGCTAAAACTGTATGTTATATGCATTAGATACAAGTTGAACAACATTTTAAGAGTTGCTAGTAAATTCTAATTACATGCAATTTATTTTTATATCAAATAATTCAAAAAAATACATGTAATTCACTCTTAGCAATGCGTCATTACCATCCATGGCAAGATGCGACTGCCATGAGAAAATAGCAGAAATCTGATGTATTCGGATGGTAATGATAAAAAACCACCGCTGGATGGTAATGACAAAATGATGAAATTTATGACAGCCGTCAAATATTTCACTTGAATTACTCTATCAGATAAGTAATTTAAATCAGTTCAACAAGAGCGATAAATAAAATAAGTTATCAATGTTATAATCTACCTAAACCAGGAAATACAACGCGAGATGGTAATGAAACAGAAATTTACTTTTTTGTAATTTGGAACACACAAACTTAAATTAAAAATAAAGCATTATGAATTTCAACTCAAATCTGTGTGATTCCATTAATAGTTGACAATATCTTGTTCCTGGTGTTTTTCTTTAAGTAAGTAAGTACGTTCTCTAAAAATTATAGGCTTCCCAAAAATTGGGATGGCTATGATGCTTACTTCTATGGACAAGTATAAATAGGCCCAAAAAGAAATAAATCTTACGAAAATGAGTCTAAATGTTTAATTATTGCATATGCTAGCTACTAATTAATCAAAATAATATACCTTTGTTACAGGTTGTAATGGAATAAATTTGCGTAAAAGCTGAATTTAATGCATTGTACACCGTCTCGGACAGCGGATGGTAATGATATTTTGTATACATTTAGTAATTTATTTCTAAATTTCAAAAATCTAGCAGCTATACAATGATGGGAAATGTTAATCTGCTCATTCTTTGAAGGATAGGCAAAAAAGATTTGAAGAAATTATCGAAAAAACTCAAAAAACCAGCATGGGACATCAATTCTGAACTTTTCGGATAATGACCCACTAACATCTAATATATTCGAATATGAGTACTTATATATGATGATGGGAAATGTTAATCTGCTCATTCTTTGAAGGATAGGCAAAAAAGATTTGAAGAAATTATCGAAAAAACTCAAAAAACCAGCATGGGACATCAATTCTGCACTTTTCGGATAATGACCCACTAACATCTAATATATTCGAATATGAGTACTTATATAGCGCCCTTAAATAATGCATGGCTTATCAACCGATGGTCAACAGTCTGCATTCAACGCGTGAAAAGCACAGTTGAAATGCAAGAAACCAGGCTCCCAGTTAGCTCAGGTCTAAAAATAGCTATTCATACACAACAACATTTCTAATTTGTGACCCCAAGTCAACTGCAGATATCTCGCTGTTCTTTTTCCTACTTCCTTACAATTTCTTCAGTGGTTTGGATCTGACCTGCTCCGTTAACATATTGCGGTATCACTGCATGTTCGGTCAAGCGTGACTGGAACATCTGGGACATACCGTGCTGTCGAAATGCGGGTCAACTACGAGTACAGGGTCTTTGCCAATAGTTTCATCACCTGATGAAACTATTGGCGACGTCTCTGTGCGTTACCAACAGTTTCATCAGGTGACGAAACTATTGGCAATGGCCCTGTACTCGTCTAGTACAGGCAATCGACTGATGCCATTCGCGGAGCTCAGAACGGAGCATAGAAATTGCGCACGTGGTGTAAAGTTGATGCTTTTTAGATCGTACGCCAATGGAGATTAAATCTTGATCGTGTCTTCAGTTCTTAAACGCCAGCTGTGACGATGATGGCAGTAGTGATACGAAAGAAAACCAATACATGTGTAGGCCTACGTGTGACATTGTGTGTATGTAGGCGTATCTATGCATGCATCAGTGTGTGTACATGATTGTAGGTATATATATATATATATATATATATATATATATATATATATATATATATATATATATATATATATATATATATATATATATATATATATATGGAGTTGACGTGATATATATATATATATATACATATATATATATATATATGCATGTGTGTGTGTGTCTGTGTGTGCGTGTGTGTGTATATGTGTGTGTGTGTGTGTGTGTGTCGAGACATTTAATATAGCGCCTTTTAGCAACTCACAATGTGCGACAGGCATGGCTATCTAGTCGATCTAAACAAGTGTCAATCAATCAATTAATCAATCAATCAATCAATCAATCAATCAATCAATCAATCAATCATAGAATTGAATCAAGTGTCTTGTAAGACAGTTTCAAAATATTTATTGTGCAGAGTCACGTGCGACAGAACTGAAGTGCAATGAGAGACTATTTCCAGGAGGATGGTCCACTACTTGAGAAGGTACGATGGGGTTCGAGGCAGGGACGTATCTAGCGTTGGGCTTGGGGGGGCTTAAGCCCCCAAAACGAAGTTGAAGCCCCCCAAACAAGTCAAGCCGTTGTATGCTTAAGGCTAAAATTCGTACGAACACTGTATAAATGTTGCCATGTTCAAGGCTTAAGCCCCCCCCCCAAACGAAAAATCCTAGTTACGTACCTGGTTCGAGGTGAAGCATGGAAACGCGGCCCCTGCATATCTCTACGACGAGCAAAGCGCAACAATCGCAAACCCACTTTATTTGCGTCTGAACACAGGTCTCATGACGGGCAGCGCCGACTACCGAGGTACGTGACAGCAAGATGATCTTAACAGAAACTGGCTTGGCTTAGAAGTAGCTTGCTACCAACGATGCTATATAAATTGTCGTAATTAAAATTACAATTCGCAATTCGAACTCAATGTTACGTCTCTCGCATTCATTCGGATATATGCGAATATTTCGGTCCATGGGCTACGACTCGGATACCGCAATTATGGACAGATTGGAGCTGGTGGAAACGGAATCCTGATAGGCTCGCAAAGATTTAATTGCAATAATCCAGGCACGTTAAGATAGCCGAGCTAGTAATGGTAACTGCAATGCTAAATGATAGACTGCGCCGTATGACCCCTCAATTGGAGCATCTGCTATAAGCGGGACCTGCGAAGGAAGTTGACGTCATCCGCCATTGATAAGTCTCCGCCCAGAAGCACTTCCGGGTTGCAATATGTTGATTCAAATCAGGGAATTGCAACTTGATCTTACTATCGTTAATGCTTGACCGAGCCTTGCGTGTGCCAACTGCCCAGTCAACTATACTCTGTCTTGTCGAATTCAGCCGCAGTCGATATGCACGTATACAGGTATACCTGTATGTATCGGAATCTACTGGAGCATAAGTATCCATAACAGTTCTAAGAAGTGTGCCTTAATTTTAGCATATAAGAGGCCATTTACCGCGCTTCAGATTCGCATTTCTGTGCGACCTTGCGCGAGTTACAATGTTTTTACAATAATATATGAATACAATAAGTTACTATATTAATACACTTTGTCTGCGGTTATTCTTAATTTATTCCGGATATTTCTATAGCGCCTCTCGAAGTCAACTACTACTCAGAGGCGCTCCCGACTACAGCATTTGATACTGTGCCGAAATTTTCACGCCGAAGCGTCACGAGCAATTGCGAGTGAAGGACTTGCCCAAGGTCCGTACGCAGCGGATATAGAGTGGGATTCGAACCTGCAACCCTCCGGTCACAAGGCGCCGAACTTACCACTGAGCCACCACGCCCCACAAATGCTGTGTATTTACCATACTTAAGTGCTGTGCATTTACCATACCCATGCGCAAAAGCGGGTATACTTTGGTTTAGTCACCGGCATAAAATATTCCCATAACTCGAATCACGAATTCCAGCGCAGTGACCCGATACATGCTAGTATTCTGTTGAGTTCTAGATATTGAACTCGTTTCGTAACAGCTCGAGCGATACTTCGTTTTACATTACAGCTTTTGCGCATTGTGACCACGTCAGCTTTGAATCTGGCTTTCAAGCAGTCTATAGCTATAGCCCAAGAACCCCGAATTAAGCATGTAGGCCCTATTATGTGTCTGATGCAATGACGATTGATGGATGATCCTGAGTTCGTCTTTGTCTCAGGAGCAACTCCCGCTCCAAAACATCTCTGCGGATGCATCTGTTGCCCGGTGTTTAGTCCCCTTGTGTGTGTATGCGTTTATGTGTGTGTGTGTGTATGTGTGTATGTGTGTGTGCGTGCGTGCGTATCCTTATATATAGTCAGACGTCCATCAATACTCAGTGTATCACCTGTGCTTCATGCACAGGCTTTAGTCTCTGTATACACTCCATCTGTATACACTCTTTGTTAAGCCTAACAGGTCCATCTCATCTCCATTTTATTAGCTTAATATATATATATATATATATATATATATATATATATATATATATACACACACACATGTGTGCTACTACATGCATGTACGTATGTGTGTGCGTATGCGTCCATGTGTATAAACTGGACATAAACGAGTGATTCTGTCGACCACGCATGTTCCTGATTCTGACTGTTGGTGCGCGCGAGTGATGGATGGTCTGGGTATGTTTGTCGCTCAAGCGTGGAGCCTGGGTTCACAAACTGGGACTCGGTCGCCTATAACAACTGGTGCGACAAATGCGTATGATCGTTAACGCCGGCTGCAGTCGAACGAGTCCAGTGACCTGCAACGCTGTGAATGACTTTTGATCTTCTTTCGTACGCTGGTGCTTAGATCGAACGAAAACGCAGTAACATAACTGTCTAGTTATTAAGACTCAACGCAGACAAGGTTTATTAATATATGTTACTGAACTTGCGCATTATTATTATTATTACAACATTTTTTACGTACTTTCATGGTTTATAGCTCTACTTAGAATCCAAGAAAGTGTAGCGTTTTATTGAATCGGCGGGAGTAGATCGTTGTAAAGAAATAAAGGTCATTTAGAAACGGTGGAAACTGCGATCCAGAAACCTCGCGTGGTTTGTTGATCCGACGGAAACAGCTTCACGGTCGACATTGATCAACCTTGACGATGACAAGTAAGAGCGTTTTCATATCTCTGTTGCATTCGGTTTATCTCAACAGCTAAATTCAGCAGATCCTTTTGTTTTATGCTTTCGTTTCTTATTGATCTGCGTGACAAAATAGTCGATTGGTCTGACCGCTCGCCTTGTAATGCGCAGTGCGCGGGTTCGAGGCCCCTCTGTGACCGCTACGATGTGTATAGGAACCTTGAGCCAGCCCTTCACACATACCTGCTCAGATTTGTGCTTAGTCATTATATATTGCCTCTCTGTTGATACAGAAATAATAGTAATAATTAATGTGGGCTAGATTATGATTTACCTTTGTATTTATTAATCATTTGGAGGGGACAGGCTTCACCTGTGAACATGGGCGGCGATCCCGGGGGTCGAGGGGGACAAGAGGACCTACTAACTCCTAATCAATTTGGATTTAAATCTAATCATTCCACCTTCATGGCTCTTCTAGACATTCAAAATAACATATCTGAGGCCATGAATAACAATAATTACTCTATTGGAATATTTTTTGATTTAGCAAAGGCCTTTGATACAGTAGATCACTGTATCTTAATCACGAAACTTCAAAGTTATGGTATAAGGGGTATGGCAATCAAATGGCTGAGTGATTACTTAACTAATCGATCCCAATATGTTACTTATAGACACATGTCCTCATATGTAAATGCTATAAACTGTGGCGTCCCTCAAGGATCAATTCTGGGTCCCCTTTTATTCTTAATTTATGTCAATGACCTGGCCTCATCCTCTTCCGCTTTCAAGTACATTCTCTTCGCTGACGATACCAACGTATTTCTCAATGATAAATCCATTACCAACCTATTTTCTAGAGCTAACTGTGAACTAAAATTAATAGCAACCTGGTTTAGAGCAAATAAACTTTCATTAAATCTTTAAAAAACAAATTTTATAATATTCCACTCTAAGCGAAAACCCCTTCCCCCACCAAATCTATCCATTTTCATTGATGACGCTCCTATTGAGCGAGTAGACTCCACTAGGTTCCTGGGCGTCATTATTGACTCTCACCTCAATTGGAAACCTCATATCATGTTAGTGATGAAGAAGGTAGCCAAAAACATAGGAGTTCTAAGAAGAATTAGGCATTGCCTGCCCACTGCTATCTTACTAAATTTGTACTATACATTAATTTTTCCCTATATCGCTTACTGAAATATCTCTTGGGGGTCAAATTATTTGACTGTTCTTCACCCTCTAAGTAAACTACAAAAAACTGCTATACGAATGGTATTTAACACTCATTGGAGAGCAAGCACTAAGCAAATATTCGTTGATAAACAAATTCTGACCGTTAACCAAATAAATATATTTCATGTTAGTCTTTTCATGTACCGTTATCATAATAATTTGCTGCCTTTGTCTTTTGTTTCTTACTTCGGGAGGGGCGTAACCATCCATCACCACCAGACGCGTACCGCCCTCAATTACCGCCCTGAGTTTGCCCGTATCAATGTAAAAATGTTCTCCATCAAATGTCGGGGCCCCAAACTATGGAACTCCCTACCTGCTGTACTAACCACAATTCGGCCTATTAGTCGATTTAAAACACTGCTAAGGTCCTATATTATAAGCAACATGACCTCATAAATTGCCGATATAATATACTCAGGTTCATTGTTATCTGTTTGATTGTAATTATTACTACCATTCATTGAATGATTAATCACTTAAGGTTTTAAGATAGTAAAACATCTTGGATATGAATATGTCTACTTTCAGTGGATGTTAAATGTTACTTGTTGGCTGATTAGCCAAGGCTTGCTTTATTTTAGTTTAAATTTTGGCTTACTATTAGTTAAGATATATAAATTTTCAACCAGATACGCATCTATACTGTCCGTTTCAGCCCGTGAACTCCCAGGGTGTCCCATCTTAGCGGGACTCGTCCCTTAGGGGCATCCTTTTATAACACTCAACTGGTAAACTGTTTGTTTGTTTTTCTGTCACTGTTAATCTGCAGTTTGTTGTGTGTTTAATAAAAACGGATTTGATTTGATTTGATTGAAGAGGACCTTTAAGAGTGGGGGGACACGCCATACATCGGACCCCCCAAATTTTGAGGAAACCCCCAAAAAAGGTCATCAAATTTGTTTGGACCTCTTTTTTCACCAGATCAGTTCAAAACTCTTTTTTCACCAGATCAGTTCCAAAATGTCCCCCCCCCACCTGTCAAACAAGATCGCCGCCACTGCCTGTGAAGACCTCAGTCTCTGTAAGACTTTCTGTTCTTTTATGCACATTATGTACATATTGTCGTGACATTGTAAAAACTACCGTTTAGCCATGCAGTAACGAAATGTTAGACCTATCTAAATTGAAGAAAACGTGTACATAGCTAACTTTATGAGCCGTTGGAATATATGAGCATTCTCAAACAAATCTCTTATGTACATAATGTCTTTCATACACATAGGAACCCGTTCGGGCTAGGATTAACTTTTGCTTACTAAACTATTAATTATTGCCGTGCATATATTGTAGTAAGTATAATATGAAATGACCGTCGCCTTAAATGTCAGCGGTCAAGCGTACGGCGTGCGAAGTGGCAAATATTTTCTAGGCCTACCAATTTTAAGGCGAAAGGTCATCTCTACAACTTGAGTGTATTTGGGCTGGTCTTTTGAACACGGCAATCAACTGATTTTCATAGGCCGTTAACTGTAAGTAGGCCTAGTCTAATGTTACTGCGACTTATAATTAGTGTTTCGGAAAATGTCTGTGAATTAAAGTCTTTCAAATTCTAAAAAGACATCGGTTGGATTGCTGGCCTGCACATTTGTTCGAAGTTAACATCAGGCTCAGTGTTGGGACAGATATTTAAAATTTTCTTCTATTTTATACGATACCCACTAGAACTGTATTTGTTATAACCTTCCTTCCAAAGCTGAGAAGTGCACAAGGCTTTTTATGCACATTATGTACATAATGTCGTGACATTGTAAAAACTACAGTTTAGCCATGCAGTAACAGAACATCGATGGCGCAGAACAACTGTGCGAGAAGGACTTGTTCAAGGTCCTTACAGTAAGTGCCTTGGGCGAGGCTTGATACCCTCCTCGTAACAGGCCGAGCGCTCTAACCAATCACTACTTTAGACTTTTCTAATGCCCAGTAGTGTGAACTCGACCATGACTAGAATACACAGACCCTCGATATGAATTATACCTGAATGATTTGAATACAAAGTCTTATTACTTACCGTCCGAACCCTCCTATCTACGTTAGCTATTTACAATCCAACCCCTCCGGTCAACCTGATTCTCTTTCGCCCTAAAACTTCTCCGCCGTTCAGTCACCTCATCACTAAAATTTGCAACTTGCTTCATAGCCATATCTTTCCACCCCTCTGTAATAAATTCCCGTCAGAATTACAATTATCTGATCCACCCTACAAACTCATCAAAACTCTTCCTTAATCTGTGCAGGTCTTTCACTCAAATATGAGAACAATCCTTTCCGACAAATCCTATCCCTATTCCACCTCTTGCCATTCCTCTCTCGCTGTTCCAATTCTAAGTACCATCCACCGTAGCCATCTGAAATCAATGTCTGCCTGCCTGACCTTTGGCTCTTGACCTGGAACCGTTTTTGACTTTGACTGCCTGTGAGAAAGCGTTGGTTCCTGCGACTTAACTTTCGTTGGGAGCTATATAAATCTCGAGATTACGATTACACGACTACAACGTCGCTTGGAGGATCCGACTGCCAGGAAGAGGACTGGGGCGATTGCCGTCCTTATACGCTGAGGCTAAGGAATAAAGGCGCTAACTCTTCACACCCCTGCCAGCATTTCTAGGGGCATTAGATCGGTCCCATTTGAGCCTATATATGGGTCCCATATGGCAATATGGACCCTATAGGGGCTCCATGTGGGCTTGCAGGAGGGGACCCGTGCATGACTGTAGCATATATTCAAAGAATTAGTGTGGCTCTGTCGTGATAATCAGACTGTGACTCAGAAGAGCGTTGATTTATCGCCAGACAAGATGTGTTTGTGCGCGCATTCTATTCTGCGTGGAACAGAAGAAAGTGCCCTGATGTTGTGAAGCAGTTTATAAATCATTGGATTCTTTTCTTATGGGTGCGAATTTGACGCAGAGGCGAACTTGATGATCTGCCACCTCAGGCCAAGCTTCTCTTGCAGCCCTTACTATTTATGACTCCAAGGGTTTCAACCAGTGTCAGTATATTTCTATTTGTTCATTGTTGTCTCGCTACCGGTTGAAATTTAATTTAATGTTCAGTATTTAATTTTTAAATTATGCCTCCCTCTGGAATATTCCGCCCATACAGCCCCTGTGAGTTACTTACAGGGCGCTAGAGAAGTGCTCTGATGCATACATACATAAATACAAACATGTTTACATACATACATACTTATATACCTACATACATACATACATACTTACATACATACATACATACTTATATACCTACATACATACATACATACATACAAACTTACATATATATACATACAAACTTATATACATGAATACATACAATCATACATACATACTTATGCACATACATACATACTTATGTAAATACATACATACTTATATACATGAATACATGCAATCATCCACACATACCTATATACATACATACATACTTATGTAAATACATACATACTTATATTCATGCATGCATACTTATATAAATACATACATATTACATACTTATATACATGATACATACATGCATATATAAACACATACATACTTATATACATGAATACATAGAATCATGCATACTTATATAAATACGTACACACTTATATACATGAATACATACATACATAATACTTACATATAGACACTCATACACGCACACATATAAATAGGCCACGGCCTCGTTTGTTCGGATAATAAATCCGCTAATGCTGAACGCAAAGTAACTGCATTCTATGTGGACCAGCGTCTTCACTCGAGACAGTTCATCTCAAAACAACAATAAGTATTCAACGAAAGATTCTTTGATTTCATTCAATCCACAGAGGACAAGCCGTTCCTTGCGCTGTTGTGGACCAGCGCATATCCCTATTCAATTCATATGCTTCTGGATTTCTCGATGTCTGCCTGTCTCCCTGTTTCTGTCTCTCTGTCTGTGTCTGTCTGTCTGTCTGTCTGTCTGTCCCTCCCTCCCTCCCTCCCTCCCTCCCTCCCTCCCTCCCTCCCTCCCTCCCTCCCTCCCTCCCTCCCTCCCTCCCTCCCTCCCTCCCTCCCTCTCTCTCTCCGTCTCTGTCTCCGTCTCCGTCTCCTTCTCCGTGTCTGTCTGTCTGTCTGTATGTCTGTCTGTCTATCTGTATGTCTGTCTGTCTGTCTGTCTGTCTGTCTGTCTGTCTGTCTGTCTGTCTGTCTGTCTGTCTGTCTGTCTCTCTCTCTCTCTCTCTCTCTCTCTCTCTCTCTCTCTCTCTCTCTCTCTCTCTCTCTCTCTCTCTCTGTCTCTCTCTCTCTAGGCACGACTATCTCCTATCCTCACTGGTCACTTTCTCCACTCTCTACTCTAGTCTGACGATCTATAGGCTATGGGTGCTAGATTTTAGATGTTGGGAGACCATTACCTTGTGTGTTGGGCATTGTTTCACGTTGATCGCGGTCCATAGCTCTCTGCTCATTATGCTCCACATAATATTAGAATGTGATCCATTTAGTATACGCTGCTAAATGCCTACTCGTCATCCTCGTTGAAGTAGAACAACAACAGTCTGATGAAGTGCGCAGCTGTAAATTGCGTCCCTTTTAAGTGCTCTGAATTCAGTGTCAACAGTCCAATTAATTTCTTTAGACCTCCTATACGAATGAATCTATGGAATTGAGTGAGTTCGATTTTAGCTCTGCTGTGTTGTGGCTATCAGTCACTCTGAATTCCTGGTGTTTCTGACATGCAGTAGATTTAAGCGCTCTTCATACAGAAATATGCATGGTTTTATACAAACTAATAAATACATAGATAGGCCCTATAATTAAAATAGATAACTGTAAAATATCTACATATACAACCACAGGTTGATTTTATCATGATGTTGTGATGACCAGAACTGGTTTGACTTATTGTCCTCTTTGAATGCAGGTTATTTTCCAAACTCCGACGAGAGAGATCGTCAGCATGGCAATAACAATGATATCAAGGACACTTCGGATGAAACAGAATCAAACGGCCAATACGAGCAATTGGACGAGAACGGTTCGCGGCGAACTGCACCACCTGTTATCGAGGCATTCACAGGTAACCAGTCGGGTCGTAAGTTCGCGGCTAAATACTCTCGCAGCGTGTAAACAGCACAGGATTACTGTTAATCGTAATCTCGAAATTTCTAAAGCGCTTTTCGAAAGCTAAGCGCAGGGCACCAGGTTATTCACGAGTGCTGCTCGTATTAGAGGGCTGTCCAGAGGTGTCCAGTGGAAATCCGAGTACCCGGTAATCATTGTTGATCGTCGGTAAAGCTGAAGAAGAAGAAGAGGGAGGTTAATACAGTGTTCCTGCCGTTTGCACCAATTATGCTGTGTAGATTCGTATTCTTGCTCGGCTGTTTGTGCTATACGTTAAGTGGCGTTAAGATGGGTTAAATGGTTGCGTCATCTAGTCATCGTAATTATCATCACCTTCGTTAAAAACAGCAAAAACAATTAGCAAAGACTCTGCTTGTATCCGAGAATAATAATAATAATCTTTTTGTTTATTAATTCAAACCGACAAACGCAGTAAGATTACATTGAGACATGACAGTACAATAATCAATATCTTAACTAAACACACGTTATGGCAGCCACACAAGGCGCCCGTCCGAAGGGGATTGCGGGAATCGAACCGCGTAGGCCTACTGCTGCTCTCCTGCTGCTCTCCTGGCCATGAGTGTTACCATTACTCTATCCCCCCCCTCTAACCCCCTGGAGCCCTCCAGTCACCTGAACTCTGCTTTTGACAAACTTTATCCTATAATGAACTTTAGCACAACTTAGGTCTGAATAGGCAGTGCTTTGTAAGATACTTAATAATAATAATAAATAATAATAATAATAACAACAACAACAATAAAAAGAAGGACAATTTCTAAGGTACCATATACGCGCAACCGTGCCGTTAAGTCCATGGTTCAATGAAGGCCTTGTACTAAATCTCAAGATATCTAATTAACTAAAGTGTATCAATGTCGCCCGAGATGGAAGTTTCACACCGCGACTTCCTTTTGATACTTTCTAAAGGCGTTGTATAAACCAAGATTCTCCTTATCCATCTCATCGTCGTCGTCATCATCATCATGAACATGATAATCATGAACAGAGAGAACTGTACCACTCGTAAATAGAAATGTTGCCCACTGATTGGATTCGAAGTAGTCATTTAATTCAATTTATTAATAAATTGAATTTTTTAATGTATTGATAAATTTAATTATTCAGCTTATTAATTAACTTAATTATTCAGCTTATTAATTAATTTAATTTTTCCGTTTATTGATAAATTGCAATTGGAACCATGGTTTAAATGCTAGCAATGTTTCGACAGAGGAAAGGTTTTTGGCGAAAGGTGCTCTGAACCCTGGCTTCGAAGCGGACTCTGGACACGGAAGTGCAGCGTCGGAGGCCAGTCCGGATGTGGCTCTGCCAGCGATCGAGAAACAAAGGAAAGAGGAAACAAAGGAAAAGTCGAAGCAGAAGCCAAAAATTGTCAGCCTTCGACAATTGGTAATGCCTCTCTGCTTCGGTCTTTGACTCTCTCTGTCTGTCTGTCCGTCTGTCTATCTGTCTGTCTGTCTCTCTCTTAGTCTTTTTCTCTTTTCTGCTGTCTCGGTTCTAATTGTCTGTTTATGTACGTCTGTTCTCATATATTGACTGTCTTTCGGTAGTTGTTTAAGATGCCGAGGGCGTTAGGACTTTCAAAAAGCAATAGAAGTTTTTAACACTTGTTCTGACGGTCGACGTTTTAAAGCACCGCGGACATAGCGCCCTACATTCATTGTGGCATAGATTATTGTAATTACAATTCCAAGTATAATTATAAATGCAATTGCAATTTGCAATTACGGTTAAAATTACAATTACTTTAGCGTAAGAGGTTGACGTGTGGTTTGTTCATGCATCATTGCTGATGACGTGGTTCCGTTTGGTTTAGTTTCGCTTCGCTGATCGGATCGACGTCATCCTCATGATCTGTGGAACAGCATGTGCCTGTGGTCATGGAGTTGCCATGCCAATGCTTCTACTCATCTTTGGAAGCTTAACGGACGACTTTGTGAACACGGGGTAGGTCATAGTCATGAAAAATCTCTAAATAAATCTATTCAGAGAAAGTACAGGGCTGTAGTCGAGGGTATACGCGGGTATACAGCGTGTACTCACCTCTAGAGACCGTATACTCACCTCACAAAATATTTATATTTATATATATTAAAATACTGTAGCGTATACTCACCTCTAATATGTTTCGGAAAACTAACCGGTAGCGTATACTCACCTCTAATTTTACCACTACAGCCCTGGAGACAGCGCCAGTAAATATGCACTTTCCTGCAAAATCTCATAGATTAGACCTCTTTTGATTCCATAGTATGTTATTTTAAACGGTAGCCTATAGGTTTGAGTGTTCGTTTTTTAACGTGCAGTGGCTGGTTCGATACACCCCAAACTGGTCACTTCATGTGTATGGACCTTAAGCAAATCACTCACGCACATTTGCTTAGCGCCATCGATTGATGCTTTGTCTTTAAATATAAAGACAGAGAAATAATGATACAAGAGTGATAGTCGGATGTTACTTTAAGTTATGTGCAAGGTTTTGTTACGCAATATTCGAATTTAATTAATGTTTTTGCAATTTTGTTAATTAACTATTATGACTAGAGACCATCTAAACCCATGCCTTTAAACGACTTTAACTCCATGCGACGAATTGGCAGTAAAGTATTGCAAGACCACAAGTATGCCAATGCTGTTGTTCGTAATAATATTTAGTATTTAGTTCTTCCCGTACAGTTCTGCGCATCCGACAATGCAGCTTTGCCACTTCGCCATCTCTGCTCATCGCCAGATCTTAATTACAATACGACTGTTGCTTATAGATTATATGGTCTTGATCTGTGTTTGCTACAGGACCTCCAACGCTGGAGCAAACTTTACGTGGACACCGGAGTCACAGGATTACTTTTTGAACCATATAATTCGTCCGAAGTGCATTTACTTTGTCAGTACGTGTTCATTACTGTTTTCAAGTTGTAGTTTGCGTACTGTCGGTTGGTGTAGGCCTACTTCATTGATGTATACTGCCTGATCGGCTTGTACAAATGGAAGTCATTAATTGGTGCATCAGATAGCACCATCCATGCTCTCACGCAAGGCTGTAGTGGTAAAATTAGAGGTGAGTATACGCTACCGGCTAGTTTTCCTAAACAAATTAGAGGTGAGTATACGCTACAGTATTTTGTGAGTATACGCTACAGTATTTTAATGTAAATAAATATAAATATTTTGTGAGGTGAGTATACGGTCTCTAGAGGTAAGCATACGCTATATATACCCGCGTATACCCTCGACTACAGCCCTGCTCTCACGTATATATCACTTGCAAAAAAAACATAATTCAATGACATTTCTTTTCCCAAAGGCTGTCATTTGAAATTGATCTCTAAAATGATAATTCTTGAAGCAATAACTAACCTTAGCCATCGATCTGACCATATGATATGCATCTGGCTGTCTGAAACGATGCATCCCAAGATTGTACTCCAATTTAATTAGAAAGTTGCATTTCAGTGTCTCATCAATGGCAAATACGTTGCTTTCTCCATGGGGACTATATCTAGAATTTCAGGGCGTTGAGCAACCTGTAAACATTCATAGATTACAGTAAAAGTTTGGTGTATTGTTCAGAACAACCAAAGGAACAAAATAATCTACTATGTCAGCTAATCAGGAAAAAAATGTTTTTCCCATGGCGGCGTGAATCACCCTACTGTTGGTACCATCTGACTGTTATTTCATTGACTAAAGAGAAGATTTAATCAAGACCATAATATTAGGGGAGCGCCTCTGAGTAGCCTCCTTGAAGGGGCGCTATATAAGTGCTCAAATGAATGAAACGAATGAATGAATTAGTATTATTAGGGTGTCTTGCTCGTGTTAATTTTCTGTGACATTTTCGGGTCCCCTAAGTTGCGGGCCCTGTGCGACCTCACGGTTCGCACGCCCCTAAGGCCGGATTGATTTTCCGTTAGAGCTCGAGTGACGAGAATATAGGGGTTGCACGCAGTAATTTGGCCCAACTAACTGAGATGAGCTGAGAGATAAGATACACCAACATCATATTTATGAGATGAAATGTTCAATGTTGAGATGATAAGAGTTGGGTGGAAAATGGAATAGACTATAAGTTAAGATAGATACTATAAGACTCAGGTGAGATTAGATAGATGGTACACGGTAGATGATAAAAAGGTAAGAAAAGGTATGATAATGAAAATATTGTATGACTTGACAACGAACGTATTGCTAATTTCAAAAGGCTCGCCGCACCATTGTTTTGCGCCCACAGACACCACTGAAGATTTCAACGAATCGTTGCCTTAGATTTCACGTGCTGTGATTTGTGCGATGTTGTAGTTGTCGGTATCTGCGTTCTGTTCGTCGCTTATGGGCAAGTATCGTTTTGGCTGACGACTTCGCATCGCCAGACGAGAAGGATACGACGCCAGTACCTTCAAGCGGTCCTTCGTCAGGAGATCGGATGGTTTGACACCAACGATGCGGGACAAATCGGCATCAGACTAACAGAGTAGGAACAGGTTTCTTTGTTGACTGTAGCCTAGAGTTTCTGGAACAAAGTTCCGGAATAAAGTGAGTGGTGGCGACCGAGTCCTTGCCGGTATATATGCGAGTGTCCAGAGGAGAAGACCCTGCAGGGTGGAAGACGGAACTCGTCAACGCTACGAGACGTGTCTCGAGAAAATACCGAGAGGAAGGCAACGGAAGACCACCTCTCTATATATTCCGAGTATATGAAATGAAGCCACTGAAGCAGGAGTGGCGATGTCGGACGATTGAACCTGCCAGAGATAAAAAGAAGAAGCCTAGCGTTCAAAAACTTTCAATTGACATTTTGGTTAGCACAGACAGTAGCAAGCTGCTTCACATAGCAGAAACCTGATTGCAGATTTGCAGCCAAAAATAAATAAATAAATATTTTAATTGTAATCTTACATTTAAAAAGCGCCACTTCAAGAAAACAAGTCATCAGTAGCGCTCTCGACCCAAACCAGTAAAACCTACATTTTATATGAGTAGTGACAAGTGGAATGACTATTGGAAAATTATTGTTTAATATTTTAATCCTAACTACACGAATTTTAGCTCAATGATTGCAGATTCAGTTGATGTTTTACTATAAGTCGAACCCTGTCCAATGTTCTGTTTAACTACAGAACTCGAACCACCCTTAAGACGGTTACTGTGTATGGACCTTGACATCTGTTGATGTCTCATCATTAGATGGTGGCTCTCACAAACCTAGTAATAACAATCCAGTGACATTATTGACCTTTTTCAATTAACGCTTTAATAAATTAACGAACGATTCGGTTCTTATAAATTGTATATTTATGTTATTCCTTTATAAACTTCGCCTCGCAGCTAATAGCCATAAGATGAAGTAGGTCTATCATGACGTAAGCATAACTTTGTATATGTTACAGTGACATTAATAAGATACAGGCTGGAATTGGAGATAAATTCGGATCTTTCTTCCAATATCTGTGTACATTTATCGTTGGAATCATCATTGCACTCGTCAAGGGATGGAAACTGGCTCTGGTCATTCTGTCAACAACTCCGCTGCTGGCTGGCTGCGCAAGCGTCATGATGTTTGTAAGTTGGTTTGTTTTCATAGCTCGTTGTTTATTAAGCTTTACGAAACTTGTTTAGTGAAGAAAATACAGATTGAATGATGCTGGATTCCGGTTAGGGGTTTCTTCATTTGGGGATACGGAAATTTCGCCCCCGGAAGAATCGCCTCCGGAAGATTCGCCCCCGACATTTCGCCCCCGGGAAGATTCGCCCCTCGGGAGTTTCGCCTCCGAGATCTATGATGAAAATGTAACTAAGACTAGAAGCTGGATCGACGGGGGCGAAACTTCCGGGGGCGAAATGTCGGGGGCGAATCTTCCGGGGGCGAAATGTCCTAGAACCCTTCATCTGACTGGTTCATTCGACATTGCAAAGTTCTATTAACCCATTTACTGAACTAATGAGTTAATTAATTAACGAACGAATGGTCAATTGACAGTGCGAAAGTACTTTTCTGTGAGTGAATGAACGAACAAAGGAAAGAATGAACGGATGAATAATGAATTGGAATGAACGATCGAGAGAACAAGCAAAAGAACGAGTGAGAGAACAAACGAATGAAAGTTCGATAGTGAGAACAAAAGCAAGAGCGAAAGAATAGCCGACTGGCTGAGTATTAATGATTGAATCGATCTTTACAATTACCTGACAGCTGATAACGGCGTCGACGAAGAAAGAGTCGGAGGCATACGCAAAGGCTGGATCCATCGCCGAGGAAGATCTGTCGGCCATTAGGACTGTGGTCGTCTTTGGCGGAGAAGAAAAGGAATGTAACAGGTATTTTTATGCCAACGCATATATGTTTTCTTACAATCATCATATCTAAGACCTTTGCGTATTGATGCCTATATAAGAGCAGAATATATAATGAAATATATTGCTTAATGCGTTTCCGTTGAGACTTTAATGTCTTTTACGGTTCAAATATCTGGGCAAATTAAGTATAATGATCTTTAGTTGCCATAGTTCGGTGGAAACAGACTTCTACCTAAGTCGAATGACAAGTCCACAGTATGTGTTAAAGTCGTATTAATGGACAGAAGCATGTATTATCAAAGTAGGCTATTTAATATATATATATATAAATATAATATATATATATATATATATATATATGCACATCGATGTGTTTTTCTTCCACTCTATCGTTCAAGTTTTTTTTACTTGGCTTGGCCATGGCAGTGTAACGAATCGTAATCGTAATCGTAATCTCCAAACTTCTAAAGCGCCACTCGAAGGCCAAGCTCAGGGCACCAGCCTATTCACGAGCGCTACGTCAGATCAGAGGGGGTTCCAGGGAGTAGTCCAAAAGAGGTCCAAGTCCGATTTCCAGAGTACCAGGTCAGGGGGTTTCCAGAGAGTGGTCCAAAAGAGGTCCAAGTCCAAATTCCAGGAGGCTAAACCAAATCAAAAGGGGGTTACCAGAGAGTAGTCCAAAAGAGGTCCAATTCCGATTTCCAGGGTACCAAATCAGGAGGTTTCCAGAGAGTGGTCTAAAAGAGGTCCAAGTCCAAATTCCAGGAGGCCAAACCAAATCAAAGGGGGGTTTCCAGAGAGTAGTCCAAAAGAGGTCCAAGTCCGAATTAGTTCAACGCTGACAGCACGCAGCTATGGCATTGCGGTCGTCGATCAGACCCACATGCTGCAGGTCTTTGCTGCTTGGGGGACTTTTACCAACGATGCCAGAAAGGACAACCACTATGATGATGATGACGATGACGACGACGATGTAGTAGTAGTATTGTTGTATTTCAGGTACAACGATAACCTGAAGTTTGCGAAAGTCTACGGAATAAGGAAGAGTATGATTAACGGAGGAGGTATGGGAGTCACATACATCATAATATTCTGCACCTATGCACTTGCGTTTTGGTACGGTGGTACGCTGACAGTACCAAAGAAGGACGAGAACGGCGTCGATCATGCAGAATACACAATCGGTCAACTGTTGATTGTAAGATCAATCATCGCTTTGATTAAAGCTAATCGATTCTGTAAATGTTATTTAATATATATAGGCTTAGGACATTACCTCGAAACAATACATTCTCTTGAAGTAATATAGGTACATAATCATCGTTTGTCGTCGGGGTCATCATAATCATCATGACCCCATGGTCTAAGGCCGGTGGCGCCAATGAACATGTTAATCGCTTCGTGGATCTTGTTTGCAGGGTGACGTCCAAACCAGTGTTATGGTTTTGTGATCGTCTTGAGCCATGGATATTCGTCGTCTTTTTTTCTTTATAGGCGACGTATCTGAACTCATTCATCCGACCCTCCCTTTATTCAGACTTGATAATGGCCTGTGTATCCCATTATCGGGTTTCTGCCTGCAATGGCCAACTATTTTTGGATTCCTATTGAGCCTGTCCACCTCGCCTGACGCCCTATATAGGTGGTACGCCAGGCATTCCCTTAGTTGTTGTCCATTCACCACGATGAGGTACAAGTTAGTCTTTGACAACAAACAAACGAGCTTATGTAGATTATTTCAGTTGTGGCCGGAGCTAAATGTTTATTGTAGGCTTTATTGAAGTCTTCGTCTGAAATGACAGACGTTTTGCCTGTCACTTCAAAAGAAAGACTGTCTGTCATTTTAAAAATGGAACACTTTTCTTCAGGTCTTCTTCTGCTCTGTCTTTGGAGCCATGTCTCTCGGAAACGCTTCTCCTAATATCGAGTTCATTGCAACCGCAAGAGGATCGGCTTATTGCATCTGGAACATCATCGACAGGGTCAGTCATAGTTACGTCAGTTGAAAATTGTCCATCTGGCCGATCGAAAAAATCTTTTCTCTATTGATCTTCCGTATTTCGACTGACTCTCTATGGCAGCATAACCCGCATGTCGCAATAACGAAGAAACGACAGGGCCTACTTAATTTTGATACTATTAGGAAATAAGACTTGTGTAGCCTTTGAACAAACTCTTTTACTTTAATAAGCGTAGCATGCACAGTTTGCACACTCTGTGGAGTAATGTCACGAAACAGTGGGCACTAATGTGTTGAAGTAGTCGGAACACAAAAGCTACATAACAGTCTTTATGTGAACATAGGTAATGTTCCTTCGAACTCATCTCAAGTTACATTGTTTTCTTATCTTAGATCTTTTAGACAATCACAGTTTTGAGAGGTAATCAAAATGCGATATGAAAAGCTCAGATAGTGCGAAGCTCGGATACAGTCTCTCATAGAATCAATAGTTTAGCAATAAAGCACACTCACTGGTCTCTGGGCCTCTGGCGAGGCATTATTGGGTCGTGCTCAAATGATCATGCAAAGCTACCAAGCGCAGGCGACAGAAATATACTTTGTTCCCAAACGACATTAATGTCTTCTTTTATGAGATATTATCTCTAAGACTGCAATAGTCAATATTTTAATTTAAAGCTTTAAATGATGATTAAAACTAGTCACGAATGGCATTAAAATTTTTGATATCAAATGTTTGCAATTGCTTTCGTGTGTTTCGCTCTGTGTGGCTCAGGTGTCTGAGATCGACAGTTTGTCTGACAGTGGACTGAAACCAAGCACTCTGACTGGAAACATCGAAATCGCTGACGTCAAGTTTCTGTATCCGTCCAGGCCTGACGTTAAGGTTGAAACTAATTTATGCTACTTTGCAGAAGCAGAATTTTTGATACAGAGAGGGGGCCCGATAGCGCATTGGATAACATCTGGCGTAGAGTGCGAGAGGTACAGAGGTCGAGTCCCATAGGCGGACATGCTTTGTAGGCTGCAATTTGCGCCGTGTATTGCAGGCTGTCTGTTCTGTTAGTAGTTAAGATTTATCGCGTAACATGTACATGTACAGCGCAGTGCGTTTGCAGGCGCTTAATTAAAGAATAAATATTATTATTATTTCAACTCTTATTATTTATTATATCATTAATCGTTAGTATATGTGATGAGACATCAATCGAAACAACCATCTCTGCCCAAGCAATACTCTACCATGGTACTTTTTGAAAACTCGAAACCTTGCATAGTAGAAATAGCGAGTTTAAATTTAAGATTGAAGGTTTGTGTATCTGCAACTTAGACCTACCTGAAGGATATATTTTTTATTACGAATTTAGTTACTGTTTCTGCCAGATACTAAACGGTCTGAGAGTGAGGATACAGAGAGGTCAGACGGTGGCTTTGGTGGGGTCGAGCGGGTGTGGCAAGAGCACCGTCATTCAGCTGATCCAACGCTTCTACGACCCACTAGAGGGCGCCGTTATGATTGACGGGACAGACATTCGTCAGTTGAATATCAAGTGGTTGCGCCAACACATCGGAGTCGTCAGCCAGGAGCCAGTGCTGTTTGCGACGACGATCGCTGAGAACATTCGATACGGCAGAGACGGAGTGAGTCAGGAAGAGATAGAAAAGGCAGCCAATGAAGCAAACGCACACGACTTCATCAGCAGACTGCCGCTGGTAGGTGGCGCTAACTGACGTTTGTATTGAGATGGTTAGATTTCAATTGGAATTGAATATTTATATAGCGCCTCTTTAAGAGCAAAATAAATCAGCGGCGTTTTCAGCGCTAGCCTTTATGATGTTAAATGTTATGAGAATTAGAATTTCATCAGTTGCCAAAACAATGCACAATCAAATGTTAAACTAGAAGAAACTATGATTGTAGGCCCTATGCATTAATGATTAATGTAATGAGGGTGACCCTGACAGCGGAACCTTATCTTCCTTATGGGTTTACCTATTGGCGTCATTTCCTTTGACTGTCTGTAAATGTATTTGGCTACATGGTGATCAATGAAACGAACTGAATGAATGAAAAAAGAAGGGTTTCAAGTCGTGACACCCCCCGCACACACGTAGAACCCAACAAACGGATTCCCGTCAACAGCTGAAAGATGTCATAATGTTCAGATATATGTATTCGAAGTTAGAATCTGCACTCTTGCACTACTTAAAATTAAAATAGTGAAAGATTTATGTTGACTTTAAAAGTGCTACGGTGACAGAAGGGCTACGGCGGCGGCTTTTCGCCTCTGCGTCGCGGTTTTCAAACCTAGGTGTGACATGTGATTCGACATGGATCGCATGGTCGGACTGTACATTTCCTCGGAGGCCATCACCTTTAATATGGGTGCCTTCTTAAATTCGGAAGGCTGTGTTTCATTTGATTTTCTCCTCTGTGTCCGCTCCCCAGTGCATAAAATGAAAGAGATGATCTGCTGTTAGCCTATAAAACCATTTGTTGGATTGAGATGACCTTGCAATGCTCATGGCGACCTTCTCTATATCTTCCTGACACAAAACATTACTTTCTAATCGTTTCACTTTATATCTTAAAAACTTACAACGGTCAACAGTTATTCGATTTTATTGTGATGAAGTTTTCTTGTTATTTTCGAGCAGAAATTCGAGACTCTGGTTGGCGAGAGAGGAGCCCAGCTGAGCGGAGGACAGAAGCAGAGAATCGCAATTGCCAGGGCTTTAGTTCGTGATCCGAAGATTCTGCTTCTTGACGAGGCAACGTCTGCTCTCGATACAGAATCAGAGGCAACGGTTCAGGCGGCTCTCGACAAGGTAGCGAAGTCTCTCAACGCTCAACGCTTGTATCTCGGCGCAGTAGCGTTTAATAAGCCACTCGATAAGCTTCCGTGATCGTAATCGTAAACTTGAAATTTCTAAAGCGCCACTTCATAGCCTTCCGTAATTGAACTGCATGGATTATTATTCAAGCTAAGTTCTATGGCTGTGATGAAACTAAGCAACAAATAAATTATTGATCAATTAGTGATGCTTTCAGATTTTAACATCTCAGATACATCTGAACTTAAAATGATGTCCATTAGGTGGAAAAGTAAAATAGTTTAAGCAATTCATTTATTGCAACTGTGAATTTTGCGGTTTATAGGCCTATTCGTCCCAAAGGAGCACTATGCAACGTTTATGTGCAATTATTCTGATAGTAACCTTAATCTAAAATGTTTTCATGCTATCAAGATTTGTTTTAAAACACTGACTGACGAGTTGCAGCGACGGAGCGACTTGATTCCTGCCACCCTATTGGAGTCAATTCACTCAGATCCAAGTCACTCAGATCCAAGTCACTCAGATCCGAGCCACTCAGATCCGAGTCACTCAGATATGTCACTCAGATTCAAGTCATTCAGATTCAAGTCACTCGAAGTGACTCAGATCTAAGTCACTCAGATCCGAGTCACTCAGATCTAAGTCACTCGGATCTAAGTCACTCGGATCTAAGTCACTCAGATCCAAGTCACTCAGATCCAAGTCACTCAGATCCAAGTCACTCAGATCCAAGTCACTCAGATCTAAGTCACTCAGATCCAAGTCACTCAGATCCAAGTCACTCAGATCCAAGTCACTCAGATCCAAGTCACTCAGATCCACTCAGTAATTACTGGTTCCACAATATGCAAAATTTGTAAATCATGTGTGACAAAGAATAGTTTTCTTGCAGGCTCGTCAAGGAAGAACGACCATCGTAGTGGCGCACAGACTGTCAACAATTAAGACAGCAGATATCATCTACGGTCTTAAGGACGGAGTTGCACATGAATGTGGCACTCATGATGAACTAATGCACCTCAAAGGAATATACTATCAACTTGTCATGAACCAGGTTAAATTTATACAGTCCTTTTAACATATAACGGGTACTGTAGCGTTTGTCTGAGTAGAGCTCATTCTTTCATTCGTTCATTTATTCGTTCCCTCTATTGCTCGGTCCATAAGGTTTCAAGTCTTTTTCATCACTAACCAGGTCTTTGAAATAATCGACTCGTGTTTTGGACTCAGTCGTAGTTAACTTGATCACACCGTCATGATAGCAAAAAGAAGCCTTGATTTTTCTTTTGTACATTTTTCGTGTGAGATCAAAAAGAAAATTGTGAGTCATTATCTGCTGTTCTTGTTTCTGTAGCAAGTCACAGAAGAGAGTGAAGACGAAGGTGGTGTTGATGACGACGATTTAGGTTCGTACGAAGATTCTTTCTTTGTTCTCTTCCGTTTTCGTTTAAGAGTAGGCTTTGAGACAGACAGGCAGGCAGACGGGCAGGCAGATAGGCAGATTTACAGACAGAAAAAGAGCCACAACAGAGGTTGAAGAAGAGTCACAGTGTCTGAGAGAACGCTGATCTAAGTTAGTTTTGAAGTATTGTAACAATAATAGGGCCTAATTATTGTAATTGTAACTTTTTTTCTAATCAAGTATTTATGCCTATATCGCCGCTTCAAGCAAAACAAATCAAAGGCGATAAGTACAGTTGCAATTATAGTGTAGCCTTGTAACCGAAGGGTTGCAGGTTCGAATCTACCTCAAGCCACTGCGTAGCGACTAAGTGCCATCGACGTTCTATCGAATGGTCGTGTGCACTTCTGAACTTTGGTAGGAGGGCCGTATAAAAAATAAAGTTCTATTATTAGATTGTATAGGCTCTAGGTGGGAATGTTGGCGGGGTTATAAGTTTAGGAAATAAGGAACCAGTTTTTCATGATTGTACAGATGATATACCAGAACTGAAGCCAGAAGTCTCACGATCGAGTATCAGACGAAGCTTGAGACGTCTTGGATCGACCGGTAGCCGAACATCAATGCGGGCGAAGGAAGTTGAGATCATTGCCCCAAAGGATGTATGTCACGATTTCACATTACCCGTAATCACACTCCGCACTAAATCACGACCGTACTTTAGGCCAACCAGTGATCACATGTCGTATCGAGTCACAACCGCAAATCATCAATACCAATCCTTTCCACGCAGAAAGTCTGCGTTCTCGGAAGAACGAAGAAGGGAGCTATAACAATTTGTTGATTATATTGTTTCAGTGCCTAGACTTTCACAGCACATGGTTTGAAATAATAGAGGATATTTTAAGCTGATGGGGATTTTGGTTTCAGGAGGAAGAGGAGGGTGATGCCTCGATTGGCAGAATCATGAAAATGAATCTGAGCGAATGGCCGTATATTGTTATCGGATGTCTGAGCGCCATTGTCCATGGAGGAGGCCATCCAATATTCGGAATTATCTTTGGAGGATTCGTTGGAGTAAGCTATTCCTTCCTTCCTTCCGTGTTTCCAGGGGCGTCTACACCATAGAAACCTTGGAGCAAATGCTCCATCCAAGAAATAGGGAGATCTGTTAGTGTGTGTGCCACCATTTTAGGGGGAAGGAACGGGGAGGGGGGAAGAAGAGGGGGGAAAGGGACGTTGCCCCAATGACTTAGGGGGGGGATAGACGCCCCTGCGTGTTTCCTTCCAACTTACCTACTTACCTAAATTTAAGGGCGTTTGACGAGTAGCCAGAGACATGCATAGTTACATACATACAAGGTTAGGATAAGCAATTAGCTTTTCTTGGCTCCTGTTGCACTGTACTTGTCGACCCATGCCTGTAACTGTAACACCTGTTCTTGTGCAATTAACATATCGTATCATGTACACGCATACTCATGTACACGCATACATGCTTGCATACATGGATGCATGCAAAATGAAGTCGACCTATGTATAATATCCCTGCGCAGTTTCGTGCCTATACCAAGACCATCTAATCTATCTAAGCCGCGTATACCTACTTAGTGCTTACCTAAAGGTGAAATTTAAATGTACACATTTTCCTATGACAAACGTATAGCCTCGATTCTGCTTATTAGTATACCTGTTCGTTAGCTTATCTAATCTACCTATATATATATACATGTTTCTTAGTACCGAATTAGCTATTTATTTACAATCATGCATAAAAACATGCATGAAAAAATACATGCAGACGCACATGCCTACTCTATCTAGTCTGGCCCTCAATCCGTCTATTTATATACCTGCGAACTACCTTGTCTACCTGGTTAACCTAATTACCTACGTGTACCTACCTACCTACTTTCTCTAATCTAAAATAGTGTCAAATATGCATTATGCGGTGCAACTACGGCACTTCTTTCCAGAGAAGAATAGAGAATAATTCCAGAAATGGTAGAAGTACTTGCATCCTTTTAAGTTCAACTGTGTATTTTTATTGTATTTTTGAAATGTAATTGTTCATTTAGATCTATAATCTGCTAGACCAACCTGACGAAATGATGTCGCAGATCATATTCTACGCTCTGATGTTCATCGTCATTGGCGCAGGAACTGGAATCTCCATGTTCTTTCAGGTGACATAAATTCATTTCAAATGAGATAAACAAGTAAATTATATAAAATTATGAAATTTAATGTAACATTAATTAATCAGTGTAGATATTAGAAGCTTTTAATGTAAATGCTTTTCAATGTAAATATTAGAATGTGAATTAACACAAATAGCGTCTAATGCTGCACTGCAATTGTGCAGTGTCGTGATATCCAAAATTGTTAGAATTATAATTATTTTATTGACAAAAATACGTTATTTTGAACAATTTAAATGGGAGCGATAGGATGGGCCTAATGCCTGAGAACTCCGATCTATTCCTCAGCTGTGTCCCTAATATATGAACAATGGGATCTCTTTCTTAATTGTCTTTGGGAAGGTCTGTTTAAATGCGATAGCATTACAAGGTTGGTCATAGACAGAAAAACAATGGAAAAGATGTGATTTTCACATTTTAATTTTAATGGATTCATTTTAATTTGAGTTAAAAATACACGTGAAAGTGTAGCACTTCTCATAAATTGACAGTCGTGTGATTCTATTTTTCCTATTATTTAACGGATTTATTAGCTGTTTTCTGATTCAACAGTTTTGGATGTTTGGCATATCTGGCGAAGCACTTACAATGCGTATCAGGCAAAAGACTTTCAGATGTCTACTTAAACAGGTATTCAGTCAGTCAGTCAGTCAGTCAGTCAGTCAGTCAGGCAGGCAGGCAGAAAGCCAGCCATTCATTCAACGAATCAGTGAATCAGTCAGTCAGTGATAGAGCCAGTCAATCAGTGAATCAGTCAGTTTATCAATCAGTGTCATTTGTGTCATTCAGTCAAATCACTAAATTTGGCTAGTCCATTCAATTTAGTCAATCGATAAGTCAGTAAGTCTCAATAAGTCAGTCAGCCAGTTTCTTTAGAATTTCAGACAATGCTAAACAATGTCAACTTCCTGTGCATACCTTAATTTCGCCCGAAGTCAGAAAATGTTTGATACAGCGGAGCATCATGTAGTACGAAAGAAATATCAAGAGCATAATTATGTTTTAAAAGGCTTCGTAAATCTTGCCAGTGATATTAGATTTGAAATTGCAGAGAATGCTGAGTTCAGGATCACAAGCAGATTGTTCACCATAATAGCACCATAAAATATCTATACCGTAATGTGTCAATATTTCTTGCCGCTGTGTAAACAAGTTGCCTCGTGTAGCCTGCGACACGAGTCCGTTGCCTCTATTCGTTTGCGATTGATACTATTCCACTCCGCTTTGGTTTTGGTTGAATCAATTTAGCTGAGACCCTCTCCTATAAAGTGCGATAACGATTAAGATTACGCTTCTCTGAATTCAGTGTATTTTATCGCTTTCCTTAGGAAATCGCTTACTTTGACGATCCGAAAAACAGCGTGGGTGCAATGGCAAGCAGATTGGCTACCGACGCATCTGCAGTTCAAGGAGTAAGCATCTGGCTTTCTTAGTCGCTTGTACATACGGAAGTGGTTATAAAGCGTCCTCTGAGAACATGTTGAGGGTACTGTGGCGAACCTGGGCCGAATCAGCTGACCAGGATGGCCCAGCCCAGGGTTCGTGTCCTGACTCTATTCCGTGGGGTTAGGCTTCCTTTAGTCAAGCAGAAGACTGACCTCTGGTTTCATACTTTATTACCCGATCAAACACAATCGACTGCCCGTCGATATAATTCAGCTAACATAATGTAATGAGTTCACAGTTAAATCAGTTTCTCAGTCCGACGAGGGCAGAGTTCAAGAACGTACTCAACCGGAGGATACGACTCCGGCGACGCAGACGACGACTGTCAACGACAGCAACTGATGACTACCTGCACATGTCAGCGACGACCTAACAACGACGAATTTACGAAAGACTAGCAGAGTCAGTGGTACAAGCGACGCAACAACGACGAAGTAACTGAGCACTGGCGACGCTGACTCTGAACTCAACTGTCGAACTCAACTCGACGCTGACGAACCTTCAAACCTCTCTCCGTTTCTGACTCCGAGTAACAGACTAACTGTTGAGCTGCGCACCTCTATATATAGTGTCCCTTGACGCAGCGCAGTGTCACAGAGCGCAGAGCGCAGAGCGCTGACGCTGACGCAGACGCAGGACGCTGACGCTGACGCAGGACGCAGAGCGCTGACGCTGACGCAGTGCAGTACGCACGCGCAGAGCCCAGTCGCAGTGCACAATGACGCAGGACGCAGACGCTGAAGCAGAGCGTAGACGCAGTGTACAAACGACTCAGCGCAGAGCGCTGACGCAACGACGCAGAGGTCACTTGGTGCAGAGCGCTGACGCTGACCCAGAGTCACTGGCGCAGTGCAGCGTCATGTCGCAACGTCACCAGGTTTAGACGCAGTCCAAAAAAATCAAAGGGCCCAAATCGGCACAGTACCATAAGATAGGTTGATAATGTACAGCTCTTCTCTATTACATGATCCATTTCACGACGCCGGCAAACATTGTTCGAATTGTATTTTGCAATTATAACTAGTAAAGATCAGTAGATCGAATATGAGGCGCGAGAAAAGTCTGCGCAAAACAACTTGTCCGTGGTCGAACCCGAAATCGTTAGGTTACAGACTCAACGCGCTACCGAATAGGTCGCCGGCTCGAACAGACTCGGAACAGTAGACAATGCCGCGCAGTGATTCTAATGTAAAAAGAAATGATCTGATTCATTCTGTTACGTTATGTGTTCTGTATTATGTTGTATTTATCAATGTATTTAAATGACGCATTTAGACAGCTTTTGTCTTATTTGCAATACATTGCATTCCTGTGTTGTTCAGGCAACGGGTGTCCGATTGGGAATGATGCTACAGGCCTTTGCTTGCATCGGTGTTGGTCTCGTCATCGGATTCATCTACAGCTGGAAGTTCACGCTCTTCATCCTTGGTGTTGTCCCTTTCATGTTAATGGCAGCCGTTATTCAGATGAAACTGGCCAAGGGATTCTCCGGAAAGACCAACTTGGCCTTGGAGAACGCGGGAAAGGTAGGGACTCGGCAGTAGGCCTAACTGTTGTTTCCTTCACATAAATCTATTGAAAAATTGCAGTTTAATGCAATATAATGTAATGCAGTGCAATGCAGTGTGATACGATGCAAAGCAATAATTTAAAAAAAATCAGTGCCGGCTTTAGGTATAGGCGATGTTGGCGGCTACCTAGAGCGGCATTTCTCAAAGGGCGGCAAATTCCGGCAAAATAAAACTAACATCATTAGTTAATAAGAAATTAAATGGAAATATATGTGCTGAGTAAGAGGCGGCATTTTTGTCCTTGCGGCTTGCCTACAGTGGTCCATAGCACAAAACTGTCAAAGGCCGGCTCTGTAAAAAAATACAATATAAAACAATGCGAAAAGCCTTTCGTATTTTCAATTAGTTTCATAACTTATACCTGGCGTTTAACCTCCATTAGTATTAATTCTCGACTCGCCTTGATTTCAAAAGGTTTTCTTTCCTCTCAACCGTCCACCTTAACTCGGATCTGTTGCAATTAGTGTTTTTTTAGTTTATTGGACCCACGTGACCTTAAAATTCAACCAGAACCGTTTTCATTTATCTGAAGTTGCCCTTTTATATCGTAGGATAGCCATGCTTTGCCGTAGTTTTGAAAGAAGCTGTATATAATATCCAACAACACAAATATACACGTATAACAGGCTGTATATTGTTAATTAGTATTTTTCTTAAATCCAGGTGGCGAACGAAGCACTAGGAAATATTCGAACGGTGGCCTGCTTAACGAAAGAGCTTCAGTTTCTCGAAGAGTACACGAAACTCAACTATCCGATTCACAGGTACGAAACACACCTGACTAGCATTAAATCTGTTTTAGCCAAGCTGATGAAAGTGTCTTTTATACGATGAATTTTTGTCCTACCGTTTAGTGAATTCCAGTTATAATGTGCGGTTTACCTGCACTTTGACCTCATCTTGCTTAATAATAACATTTAAACTCTAATTGACGTTGGGTGGGCTTCTCAATCTAGGCAAAGAGAAAGCAATCGCTTATTTATTGCCCCTCAACAGCAAGGTCCTGGTTTCGGGTGAAGTGCAAACCCAACAAAAGGTGTATCCTTAACCTCTTGTATTGTTATTGTATTCCCTGGATCACACTGCGTTGTATTGTTTGTACTGCATTGTATCTATTACATCTTTTATTTGCATTGACTTCTGTATTGCATTACATTGCATAATATTGTATGACATCACTAACCCTTGTCATTATTTTGTATTTCCTGCATTGAGTTGTATACCCGCAGTAGTTTCTATACTGTATTGCAATGTATTGTATCGTATAAATCGCGTTGCATTTTGTTGCATACATTTCCCCTTTTGCGCTGTAATGTTATCCATCATTAGATTCTTGTATTGCTACTGTGCTTCTTTAAATTGCAGGCAGAATCTCAAAAGCGCCCAGCTGTTCGGGGTAGTCTTCGCAATCCTCCAGAGTATGATGTTCTTCGCCTATGCTGCCATCTTCTACTTCGGCGCCTGGCTTATTGCACACGACGGCCTAGCCTACGAAAACATGTTCAAGTAAATAGCTCGATTATATAGCGCCATTGTATTTCTTCATATTCTGACCTGATGACTTTATGACGCCGATTGCTAATACCAGAGACATTAATCGATGATGCAAGTGAATGACTGTCCATCATACTAATGTCATCATCATCATTGTAGCTACACATGTTTTCTTCGTCATCCTCCTTCTCCGCCTCTCTGTTCTTCTCTGTGTTGGTATTCTTTCTTCTCTACCTTTACGGCCTTTTCACTTCATGCTACTCATTTTCATCGTTTCTCTTTTCCTTTTTCTCCTCCATCACGGTCGTCACCACCATCATCCGTATCAGCAACGTCACCGCAACCACCTTCATTGATCGGCGTGTTACCAACATCTGCCACCTCAAGTAAAATTAACTGAAACTAGAAATTTTGTTTTAGAGTCTACATTTCCATCATATTTGGTGCGGTCTCACTGGGAAGAGAAAGCACCTTCGCCCCCGACTACGGCAAGGCGAAGATAGCAGCTGCGAGAATCCTCGCTCTCTTCGACCGCAAACCATCGGTCATCGACAGCGCCTCAAAAGACGGGCTCAGACCGGTTAGTCCTTACTACTGGATTTCGACCAGGACCCTTCAGTGGATGAAAATCTTTTCACTATGATCTTAAGTGAAGTGACTTCGACTGATTCCTTGCGTATTATGATACTGGCACTGTAGAAGTCAATAGTTTAGATTATTTTATTCGGTCTTCACGCTCTTTTATGTTAATACCATTTAATTCAATATTCTGGTTTTGAAGAGGCGCAACCATGTCACGGTGCCGACTTCAACTTACCTTTATTATTTAATTAATTATCATTTAATAATAAAATAGTTCAAATGTTACAGTAGCATACAGTAAAATATACAGTAACATTGCATATTTGAGAGGTACACGAAAGGTATTAAATTATGTATATTGATGCATACATATGCAACTATATACCTATATCTATATACGTACAATCACATACAGGCACATATGCACACACGTAGATATTATCTTTAAGGCTAGTATGTCCATGTGCACAGGCCTTCTTCTGTCTTCTCTGGTATTGCCGGTAATGTGTTTATTCATTAGTAATTAATCGAATTAATATTATCAATTTATTGTTATATATATATTTCCGCAATGTTAAATGCCAGTTATAACAGTAGCCCCTGTGTTACCTGTGGGTTCTGTATGTCTCTCTGCAGAGTTCCTGCTCGGGATCTGTAGAATTTAAAGATGTGCACTTCAGCTACCCAATGAGGCAGACTGTCGCGGTTCTCAGAGGACTCAGCCTGAAGGTCGAACAAGGTCACACAATTGCACTGGTCGGAGCTTCCGGATGTGGCAAAAGCACCACAGTACAACTGCTCGAACGGTTCTACGATATACCACAGGGACAAGTGGTAAGTTCGGATTGTAACCGAAAAGCAATGGAAATCTCTCTCTTCCACCTCTCCTGCTTTCCACTCCAAACTAATGTCTCACCTCTTCAAGATTTCTTACCCAGCTCCACCCTGTCCTCTGTCTTCAGCTCTTTCTTGTTCCAGATGGAATTCGCCTAGGCAGAACACTGCCTCCTTCTTTTCCTGACCTTCTGGCAACCGGACTTTGACTTCTACTTGGTATCACTTCAACGACGAGCTGCATTGGTTTCCCAGTCGCTTTTGGTACACTCTTGTCGTTAAGTGATCTCTGGACACAACGTAGCGCTCGTGAATAAGCTGGTTCCCTGTGCTTTGCTTTTAAGTAGCGCTATAGAAATTTCAAAATTACGATTACGAAATGATCCAGTAGTGTATACTCAAGCACTGCTATGGGATAGAGACTGGAATTTCTTAATGCATCTTACAGTTCCAGTTTCAATATCGCACTAGAGAACGTTTGGTATTACGGTTTTATATTTAGTTGTTTTTGTGCATTGTTAATTAGATGATTGATGGACACGATGTGAAATCAGTGAACGTGCCTTGGTTACGGTCTCAGTTGGGCCTCGTCTCCCAGGAACCAACGTTGTTTGGATACAGCATCAGGGAGAACATCGCTTACGGAGATAACAGTCGACAGGTCAACATGGATGAAATCATCGCAGCTGCCAGACAAGCAAACATCCACAGCTTCATCGAAACTCTCCCTCAGGTAAATAAACTGCATCAATGTTTCTCTCGATTCTGTACAGCACCTGAACTTGAATAAAAAAAGTTGAAAATTCGACCTTATTCAAATATTGTTTTGTCCGCTGTCTATTTATGAATTCTAGACTGACCTTATTCTTGGCAGCTGTTATCTACTGATTTCAGATATGAGATTGATTGCAACGCGAAATGATAAGCATAATATGTATTGAAACAGAAACTTTGTATAGACTTAAACACTAAATAGGCTTAGACTTTTTTAGTCGATAACTTTTTGACAGCCTAAAAATATAGTGTAGTAACTGGAATTTTTAATTACAGTTGGCTCCTCGTAACGGGAGTCTATTCATTATCAGTTAAGTATACATCATCGATTGCGTTTCATTTGTGACAAGCAAGAAAAACAATATTTTCAGCGCAAACAAAGAATGCAGCATCCCTGCACTTGCTATGTCACAAGTAATAACAATCAGAGCAGTATACAAGGGTGTTTGAATGAACTTTGCTTTTAGGGTTATGAAACAAACGTTGGAGACAGAGGCACACAGCTGAGCGGAGGACAGAAGCAGAGAATAGCAATCGCAAGAGCTCTCATCAGAAATCCAAAAATACTTCTTCTAGACGAAGCGACCTCAGCCTTAGACACCGAAAGCGAAAAGGTTTGTAGAAACTGTGAGAAAGAGGTGCAGTCCAGAAATGATGAGGCCTGCTATGGCTTCAATGAGGATTTCTAGTTTTCTCTTGATTTTTATCAGTGGTAGAAATTATGTATTAGGATTTCTTGAATTGAATCAGAACTAAATTAGCTGTAACTACTCTCTTCGTTCCAGATAAAGAGTCTTCAAATACCGGTAATCTTCTAATGTATCATGTATGAAGGGCATACAACTATGCATTAATAAGTTGAACATGTTAAACTATAAGCAGAAGATGGATATTTTTGCTATCGCTGTGATACAGATCGTGCTAAGATGTTTAATTCATCTATGCTAATTTTAAAAACAAATTTGTCAATGGACTTACAAAACTTGCGACTGACAAATTTACTAGCATGTATGAGCAAAGCTTTTAAATTTGTGTTCACAACAGCAAATAATACTAACTTGTACGCCATCATTGGCGTGCACATTAGAAATACCTGTAATCCCTTATTTGGTATTTTCCATCAGTTGTAAATCTCAGAAAACTGGTAGGCCCATTACAGTCAGACTGCTAGTTATCCATCAGTTTAACAAGATCTAGCTTTCCTCGAAATCTTCATTTGTTGCGTGTATGATTGCGCTTTTGTGTTTTTTAAGGATGATTTTGCAGAAAGGTCCTTACCTCAGTGCCCATCACAGTGAATGTATGTTCCTTTTAGGGCT
The DNA here is from genome assembly GCA_963556255.1 of Allolobophora icterica. Lineage (NCBI taxonomy): Eukaryota > Metazoa > Annelida > Clitellata > Crassiclitellata > Lumbricidae > Allolobophora > Allolobophora icterica. The sequence continues at coordinate 20,585,703 of OY744609.1, read as the reverse complement.
GTGAGCATAGGATATGTAACATTCGCAGCTATAACAACAGACTTCTTCCATCCTGTCATATCGTAAATTGTCTTCTGTTTAATACAGATCGTACAGGAAGCTTTGGACAGAGCGCAGCAGGGCAGAACATGTCTCGTGATCGCACATCGACTTTCAACTGTTCAGAACGCCACTCAAATCGTCGTATTTCAACACGGACGCGTCACAGAACAAGGCACTCATTCGGAACTCATAACACGGAAAGGCGTCTACTACAAACTGGTTCTAGCCCAGGGCCATAAGAGATAATTAATCGTAAACATACTAAGACGTAATTGCGAACTGTTAAGTTTAGGCTCTATGTTGGTGAGGTATTGGACTGTGAAACCGTTTCTGCAAAACTACTCAAACTGAGTGACGCAACAACCAGTGATGCTGTGGATATACCTACCTGCACAGTCATCGATTAATTTCTTTAAATGCGCGTGCTTTCAATTAGGCTTGTTTTCATCGACAGTAAGCTACAGCAAGCGAATGTAAAAATTGTCATAGAGTAGGACAGATGTTGTCAATTTCTGGCTATTTCACACTTCTTGAGTTATTTAATTTGAAGCTACTAAGTGTGAAGAAAGACACTTAGCATGCTTAGGTGTTCCCAGGTGACCTAGTTCGAATTGCATTTGACTGAAGTAGACCTAACGTGTGAACCACGCCTCTCGCAGCTTACACCAGTGACGTATTGCTTGCTGTATTCCACTGCTGTAGAAAGCTGCATATAGTACGTGCTCTCCATATCATATTTGTAAAATCAAATTTACCTAAGAGACATGTTAGCAAATATTTATCGACTAGACACGGAAAACATGTGTTTTATTCAAGCATAATGTTTCACCACATAAGTCACATAAGCAATTTATTGCTGTGGAGAGGGAGAAAGGTGTGTGGGCAGTAGTAAATCCACTGATCTGAGGGACGCTATATGAATGTTCGGTTACAATTATCGGAACAACGGAACACCGTTTTAATAGTACTGAGTCTGAATTATTGGAATCAATTTTTAACTTCATTTCCTATAAATTACACCCTGCATGTATTCACACTGAGTTAACTAAGTTACATATATGTATGTATCTATCTATTAATCTATAAACTTATATAGCGCCCCTTCCAGAAATCTACTCAGTGGCGCTCCAGACCCAGGCCCGGTCAAATAGAAAGGTCTTAACAAGGCCATAGAAAGTACAACAGTGTTATTTCATGTATATACACATAATTATACAATATATACATGAAATTATATATTTGAATGTTTCATTTTATGACATTATTTTATGCTGTTAAACATAATTTATTGTCAGTTTTATTATGATATCATCACTCCAGTTACCGGTAGGCATAATAAATTTGTGACTCTGAAAAGATGTACATATTATACTGTTCAATTTCTGTTTTACCTGATCACGTGTTCAACTATTATGTATGCAGTAATATATTGTTATGAATATAAATAAAAGTGTTTCATTTTAGATGTTTAAGGCGACAAATAGGGCCTACTATATGTATTACAAACAGTACCAGACTGAATGACTTTATTCATTAAATATGACAACTTACAACACACTAGCAAATTAATATAATTGGCATTGAACTTGAAAGCATAAAGAACCAAATATGCCAAAATCAACGTGTTTACGCTATTTTATTTCTTGCAGACACCTTTAATCGTTATTTCAGACGCCATACATGGCCTAAATGATTTTCTTTCAATCGCAAGCTTCCTTCTTATGGGTGTCACGACAAATGGTTCACCGACAAATGGTTCACGATCATCCAGCTTTTAGTTTCAGTTATATATTCAACGATAATCTAGCAATTTGTTGGAAATGTGATCCGTAAAAGTAAGAGAACTATATAGAGTGACTCCTAAATCGCGAACACTAGACGAGAACACGAAGAGGGGAAGATAATTGCCAAGTCCAATGGAAACAATACGGTGAGAACCGTTAAAGAATCTTTTCCTAACGACGCCAACAGCCTTTGATGCCACAAGATGTCGATAAATAGCAGGCCTACTGTTGCTAAACCAAACCCGACCGTTCACTTGCACTTAGTCATCAGGCGTCTCTCTGGTCCTGCTAATCACTTCGATATGACACAGCGCTGTTAAACAGAAATTACGTACCGCCAAATAGCTATATGGATTGGGAAGGCATTGTCGACTTCAATGTCCTTGATAGGTATAAGGTCATTAAGCTATAGGCCTACTATTACTAGGCATAACCCATTTTACGTTTTTGTTGTGGTCTTCCTGGTATAAGTTGTCTGTTGGACATGAACTCCTCAGCCTCTCTTTGCCTCTTTTGCTCAAGCGCTAGAAGACCATTCTGTTCGATTGCTGTTTCATTGTGTTAGGTCTGGAACGACTCTGATGAGTCCTGTCTTTAAGTGGCGCTATATAAATTTACCAATACAATTACCTCAGAAAGGTGACGTCGTCGTCAATTGCTCTGGCATCTGTAAGGTGTATTTGACACTCGACAACTCAGACTACCAATGCGAGGCTCTGTTGAGACACCTTTAAATCGTATTTGCTCGATCTATGTAAGACCGATTTCCCACTATAGCGCAGCTCAAAAGGTTGTTCAGAAGGTTGGCGTATCGACCGATGTAACATCCACGTGATCATTTTAAAATTAATACTCAATTGTATTATCAATTGTTGAATCGCATGAGGAGTGTTGACGGCAGAAGGCTGAGACAAAAATAATCACGATTTTGACCACGGCGAGCCTGCTGCGAGCAGATATTCACGTTCAGACAGATAATAGAAAAGCTTTCGACAGTGTGCATGCATAGAGATTCGCTTTGGAGGATAATGATGAGCCGTGAAATTCCATCAAAGCCCTAAAAATTCTTTCGGCTTCTTAGATAATTTATAGGGCCTACCAGGCCTTAGCCTACCTGCATCCCCATTCCAAAGTTGCCTTGTTTGGTGCTGATTCAAAGAACTTCTCCCACTGTAGTTTTTCCTTTCCATAATCTTATAAGCTTTGATTGCAATTAGATGATATATAACGCAGTGGCGCCATCTGGCGATTTACATGAAACCAAAGATTTCTTCTTGTAAATGTCATTCTGACCGACTGGCTTGGGACTGACACCATCCGAGTACGTGCACAGTTAGCTACACTGGTTAGAGCGTACGTCGCATGCATCTCCGCCACTCACTGTCCGTACTCTGGTAGTGCCAGTCCAAAGCTGGAGACAGAAGGACGCCGCTAATCATCTTTGTTATGATAGTGTCGTTGCACAGCAACTAACCATGCATCTCTGTACGAGAGTGCGTGCGGATTGCGGTTCGCCTCCCTATGCTGGCTTTTCAGAGATTTAAATCTCGGGCTACTACGGTCCGTACACGGAGACCGTGAATGGTGTGGCGCCTATTTCAAACGGACAGCGGTTGGTGAAGGATCTCACCGGATCATTTCACTGAAAAATGAACAGGGTTGAGGCCATACGGTCGATAGGCCTATACAAAAACTAGCACACTTACATCTAACGCCTGGCGATTTACATTGAAACAATTAAAGCATTTTTTAACATGGTCACGCAAAGATAAGGACAGGGTCAGGGACAGGGAGGTATATATTGGTAAGAGATGGGGACAGGAGAAATGGGAGGGAGGATATGTTCGTGCGTCTGGATGTAGAAAAATCTTAGTTTGTGAAGTTTAGTGGCGTGCGTCCTCCACGCATTTTATAAACAATCTTTCGTTAAGTTTGTTTCTTCCTAAGCAACGGAGAATTGATATAAGAGATAAAGAAAAAGGTGAAAAATAGAAACCTTGGTGCCTTCACAAAGAGTCTGTGAGATTGATGTTCCCCGAGAGAGACGCAAAGAGATCAAGGAGAGAGATCAAAAATAGAAATATTAAAATATATCCTTTCCCTCCTTAGCAGTCGCAGCCATTTCACTAACTTCATGGTATCACATCGTCCCTGGCCAGAATTATGCAAGTATCATACAGGGCTCTGGCATGGGTCCTACCAATTTGTTAGGCTTTGCTAACAAGCAAGAACTAGATCATTTGTGCGCAATCATTCGTATAATCTTATAAGCTTCAATTAGATCTCCTCTGCTCCTCTCCAATGTGGACTAACAACATTGGAGAGAAGGAGGAGCAGAGGAGATCTAATGGAAGCTTATAAGATTATTACTGGAAAGGAAGCACTGCAGTGGGAGAGGTTCTTTGAATTCGCTCCAAACAAGGCAACTCGGAGACACAGGTATAACTTATTTAAGAAGCCAAAAGGAACATAGGGCAGAAGTTCTTCAGTGTATGAGTTGTAGACCTGTGGAATGGCTTGGATGATAGTACTGTCTCAGTGGACACAATAACAGCTTTTAAGAAGAAGCTAGGAAAATTGGGCTATTAAGCGTTCCAGGTTAATTTGCAGTGGTTCTGAACCACTTAAAACCCGTGTTATGTCATGTTATGTTAAGTTGGTTCGTCTTGGCTACCTCCCTCCTTTTCCAACTTTTGAGGAACGCTGCACAAAAGCTGATCGTGATCTCTTTAATAACATTATTAAAAACCCTAGTTACCTCCTCCATGACCTTATTCTACCTCCCGTTCTAAAGACTGGGTATGATATGCGCCCGCGTTCTCATAATCTGGTCTCCCTAGATTCCTGGGTAGGATGCTGTACAGTTAGGCTCTGTTGCTATTATTTCATTTTTGATCTAACGTTCTTTCCGTCTTTGTGTAATATTGTATGCAAAGAGATGTGCGTTTGCTAGCGTTTATTAAAGAATATACTTACTTACTTACATACTCATAAAGAGTCTTATGAAAGCGATGTTCGCACGTTTAAGCTAACTCCACTGGGTTGATTCGGTCAAAGTACACCGTTTCTTAACAGGTAGGCAACTCAAAACGGAACTCGGTTCGAAACAAAGTGTAATGAACCGAGATAAACCACAGTTTAGGCCTACGTACGATTCGTCTTTTTCAGTGTGAGGCTAAATTGTCCTAATAAGCTCATATGGCCTAATTTAAATAGTGTGTATTCCATATTACACATTATTTAGATGTAAGACCTACACTGTATAGTAGGCCTAACCTGGAATACGCGGTTTAGATATGAGTAGAATAGAGATACTGAAGTTATCGCTTAAGATACTATACCCGTTGTGATTGTCTAAGTCTCTTGAAGCAACAATCGCCAAATATGACATCATCGCGATAATGACGTAATTTTCCTTCGTTCTCTAATCGGTTTCGCGAGCAGTTGATTTATTTCTGTCAAAAATTGCAGACGAAAGATGTCGAAGAATATTGACATTTGAATATTGAAAACGATGAAAGAGACGACGAAGATATGGTTAAGAAGATAACGAACAAAAGTTCCCGAACTGAGCGGCAGTCGATCATCGAAGTGAAAAGGAAATCATTCGTATGTATGACAGAAATTTTATCATTGTCATTTCAACGCAGAATATTATAGAGTAGAGGTTTCAAACTTTTTTGGCCGGGACCCTTATTTTTCTAGGCATAACTCGCAGACCCAAGTACCTAAAACGTATAATTTATCACTTAAAATTTCAGCAATATTTCAGACTTTTTCCACAATACAAGCTTGCTTATGACGATGAGGACTATCAACTAATAATTTCCGATTTACGTTAATCATATTATAGGCGCCGACTTTTGCTTTGTCTCTGGGTGCATTGCATCACCGTTCAGGGGTCCTCCCTCTCTTTCCCCTATCCCCTTTCCCTTCCCTCCCTTCTCCTTTCTCACTGCCTTGGGTAGGTGAGTTTTAGCGGATCTTCGGAGAAAGAAGATTGTTTTCTTGTCAAGGGATACGAGCATAGAAAAAGTATTGAAAATCGGTGACGCTCGAACGCTCCAGTGTTATTATTTATTTTTTTTAAATTTTAAATAATAAATAAATAAATAATTTATGTACCGGCTGTGACTGAGATCATGCAATATTGGGTATTTTTGTTGTAGTTGTACTTCTCAAGTTGTAAGAATTAGGAGTAAAAGTTTGACTTTAAGGACCGAATTCTTCTGGGTGCGCCGCACCCACTGAACTTTCAATGCACTCTCTGAGTGCATTCGCACCCAAGGCTCCGAAGGAGTCGGCGCCTATGACGTAAACAATAATAATGATGATGATGATGATGATGATGATGATGATGATGATGATGATGATGATGATGATGATGATGATGATGATGATGATGATGATGATGATGATGATGATGATGATGATGATGATGATGATGATGATGATGATGATGATGATGATGATGATGATGATGATGATAATAATAATAATTTTCTTAATTAATTTAAACTGACAAGCCCTGTAAGATTCTGTCTGTTGCGTAACGTCGACTATAGGCTTATTTTGGCCAACCCCAAGGTCGCCTCATACATGGACTCCTCATGCACGCCTCCCTCCATGCCTCAATCTTCGGTGATTTTTTCATTTGAATTTGACTGAACCTTGGTTTGGTTTGTGCAGTTTAATAGTGTTTGTGCTCAGCGAATTCTGACACAAATTACTTATCCAAATAATGTTTTCCTTCCGTGGGTTTAGCATAATGCTAATGTGCTCTGAGTAGGCAATCTTGGAGGGGCGCTATATAAAACTGCTTTACTACTACTACTACTACTACTACTACTACTACTACTACTACTACTACTACTACTACTACTACTACTACTACTACTACTACTACTACTACTACTACTACTACTACTACTACTACTACTACTACTACTACTACTACTACTACTACTACTAATAATAATAATAATAATAATAATAGTAATAGTAATAATAATAATAATAATAATAATAATAATAATAAAAATAAAAATAATAATAATATCAATAATAATAAAATATATCTTTCTAAGAGATGGAAACTAACTCTGAAAGTAAAATCCTCTGTTCTTATTAAATGTTTAGGGTGTTTCTACGCAGAAATTACACCAGATAGACTCTGGCAGTACTCCAAGGAATTCAGTCAGCGTTGCACAGGAATTCACAGCCAGTTGAGAGCACACAGATGCTTGCTTCGCCTTCACGACAGATGCGCACCATGGCAAACACTGCCTCCCAGTTGCAGCTGCATCCAAGAAAAGCCCTGCTTCACAACCGCCTGGATTTCTTCTGCCATTGATGGCGGACAGTATCCGGTCTATTGGTTCGACCACTACCACGTCTTCCTGGTGTTTCGTATGGTGTTTCGTATCCACTGACAACAAGGAGTGGTGTCGAACTCGGGTAGATTTATCACCTCAGGTGCCTGGTGTTATTCAACTTTCACGTGATGAGGGAACTGGAGATGTAGCAATCCAGCTGGCAAAACAACGAACCTCAACCATGTGAAAAACTGTGAAAACTGTAAAAAAATGTGAAAAAAGTGAACAGACAAAAAGCATCACCATGTGAAGGAATGTGAGATGTATCAATCCAACTGACTAACGGAATTGGACATTCTACGTCAAGTTCACACAGTCAAGCGGATTTGAAGAAATGTCGCCTTCACCCTTGGAGAAACCCACTTTTCTCGTTGCTGAATCTGTCAATAAATCAGATTCAGCAGTATTGAATATGAATGGATGGGTAAGAGAAAGGAGGAGGAAGAGGAGAAAGCATGTCTTCTGCTGTGGTGAATTCTGGTTCAACTGTCCAGTTTGACTTGGTCTTTACAAAAGACAGGAAAACAAAGAGGAGGGCGAGCACCATCTCCACCAGGTATGTCTGGCTTTTTTGTTGCACTTACTGTTCAATGTCTTTTTCTGTAATGTAATCCGAGTTGATTCTGTCCTGAATATCATGGGAATTTGCTCAGTCAGAAAATCAATACGAATGCCCTTTCCATTCTGATTTTGTGGTAGGAATTTATTTTAATATATGTGCATTTTTACTGATATTTAATTAAGAATTTATGCATTGTGAATTATTAAATGCCATAGAAAGCTGCTAAAGTTGTTTTGAGACTATATCCCAATGCTACAGCAATGTGATATGACAGATATGTTGAAGATAGAACGAGAATATGACATTACATGCATTTCTATATGGAGCTCATATGTCCTACATAAAGGTTTTGATGTCCCATAGGTTGATGCCGTCTGCATTAGATACCGGTGCGATAGAAGTTACTAATTAATAATAATAATAATAATAATAATAATAATAATAATAATAATAATAATAATAATAATAATAATAATAATAACAACAATAACAATAACAATAACAATAACAATAACAATAACAATAACAATAATAATAATAATAATAATAATAATAATAATAATAATAATAATAATAATAATAATAATGTAGGCCCTTATGAAACGATGTTATATAAATTTGCAAATAACCGGTATATCAGGACTTAACAGAATTGCTTCTGTTATATGTATGTGTGTATTTATGTATGTATGTTTGTTTTCTTGTATCAAACCACTTAACATAGCATCTTTTAAGTCGGCTACTTCACAAAGGCACTGCATGCATTACTATCTAACTCATCTAGATATTTAAGTGCATTTTTAGACATTTTGGAAATGTTTGCTGAACAGAGCTAAACGCAACAGCACGTATGTAAAGCTGAAGACTGTTCCTAGAGTCAGAGATCCGAGTCATGATAAGATACAATGGGCTTGAGTTTATATATGGATGCGAGGCACCTGCATGTCTCCCCATGCAGATGAGCGCAATGATCGCAGACCTGGTCGACTTAAGACTGGAACATAAAACTTCTTGACGTATGTCAGTGTGATGCCGACCAACAGGGCTCGCCCCAGAAAAAGACTTGAATTTTGTTTCATTTCATATTACTATTTTGTCGTAGCGTGTAATAATAATAACCTTCGTTATTTTATTGTGTTTCGATAGGGGCCTTTTGGAGTTTCTGGCCGCAAGTTTTCTGCTCGAAGGGCGAAGGCCGATGGGATGGTTGGACTATGGCTCCGAATTGTCGCGATTTTTTGTGGGTTTGTGTTCGATTTAGTTTTTTTTGGCGTTTTTGGTTTTTGTATGTGTATTTGTATTTGTTTTTTTTGTATAAGTATTTAGATTTTTGTATTTGTGTTTAGTTTAACGACAAAGCAAGCAACAAAGCAAACAACAAACGACAAAGTAAACAACAAAGTAAACAACAAAACAGACACGAAAGCAAACAACAAACGACAAAATATACAACAAAATAGACAACAAAACAATCAAGACAAAATAATCAAAGACTATACCCCTGCTGAGCCTCTGGCGTGGCTTAATCTCCCGTAAGCTCGTTAAGGCGGGGGGGCCCCTGGCGCGGCTTTATCTCCCGTAAGCCCTTTGTGTAGTTTTTGTGTTTTTGTCTTGTTTGTGTTGTTGTTTATTTTGTTTATTTTGTCGTTTGTTGTTTACTTTCGCGTTTGTTTTGTTGTTTATTTTGTTGTTTATTTTGTCGTTTGTTGTTTGTTTTGTTGTTTGTTTTGTCGTTAAACTAAATACAAATGCAAAATCTAAATGCTTTGTAGTGTGTTTGTTTTTATTTTGTCGTGAGTTGTTTGTTTTGTTGTTTATTTTGTCGTGTGTTCTTTGTTTGGGTTATTTGGTCGTGGTTTATTTTGCCGTTTGTTGTAATGAGCCGTGCGATAAGAAGGAGGCTGATAGAAGAGTGGACCAGAAGGAAAAGTTACAATGTGGAATCAAATCCCAAATCATCGACGAACAGGCATCCGCTAGTCCACAACCGCTACTCAGAAACTGAACGAGAACCACTTGCTGACAATTCTTTGTTGTGACATTGATAGAGGCTTTTAATGCTGACGAAACTTAATGACTGGTCATTCTGACAAAGATTCTGGATTAAATGTTGCAAATGTTTTCATTTATTGGTGTACAACAAACAGAAACGAAAAGCAATTATTCCTTTATTTATCCACGTATTCCTCTATCCATCCAGTCATTCATCCATCTTTCTATTCATCCCTTCACTACATTCGTTCAGTAATTCGGTCATTCTTTTAACTGTCGATTCGTCTTTCCTTTCTTCCTTCCGTTTGTTAACTCGCTCATTCATTCAGTCATTTAGGTACTCAGTCGTTTATTCATTAATTCCTCTATCCATCCATCCATCCATCCATCCATCCATCCATCCATCCATCCATCCATCCATCCATCCATCCATCCATCCATCCATCCATCCATCCATGATCCATCCAATCCTTTCCTGATTCAAGCATTCGGTGAATTTATGTAGCCACTCTACAAATGAGTTTGGCTCTTAGTATACATTCATTCATTCTGAGAATTTGCATAGCGCCTCTTCAAGAGACCTACTCAAGAGACAAACCCGCACCATATGATATATATATCTCCACAGGTCTTTCACTCAAAACTGAAAACACTGCTCTTTCACAAATCCTATCCCGATTCCTCCTCCTCTCCCTACCTCCCTCGCCGTTTAAACCCTAAACACCACCCACCTTAACACCACCCACCTTAGCCGTCTTACTGTCTACCTGCATGACTCCTTTGGATCTTGACCTGGAACCGATTCGACCCCCCAGCCTATCGATTTTGATTTGACTAAGCGCCTGTGAATAAGCTGCTTCCCGCGACTTAGCTTTTTTGGGCGCTGTAGATTACGATTAGGCTACGATTACTCAGAGGCTCTCCCAGCAGCCACAGCTACAGAAATGTGATATGAGGGACTTACAAAAAGCAGGCAAGCAGACATATATGATTAGCTATGGTATCATATCGTATTTGGAGATTTGTATAGCGCCGCTAACAGCTGACGCCACTCAGCTCCCAGTGCAAGGAGTAGGCTTGATGCACAAGCACACACTATACAGAGTCACAACCGAAGACACGTCGTACAGCTCGAGAGCGTTCATGCATGCCGTGAGCGCTTCTCGGTGCCTTGGTTAGTAATTGAGAGCGTGTTCTTTGACTGGACTTCAGTGCCCTTGCTAACGGGGATGTTCATATGTAAGGCGGTATTTCAGCGAATCAAGAAGTGGAGCGTTGAGCAGAACTCTAAGGAAAGCCTGTTTCAAAACCAAGAACACTTCCTGGTCAAAGTGAGATGATTCCACCAGAAAAGCCCATTTTGATACAATATCATGTTTGAAGTTCAGCTTTAATCGTAACTTATAAGCACCGTCTGATTGCAACAAACGCCTCAGCAACAACTAGGGCCTACCAATTTACCCGTAGCAGCGCAGGGGCATCAAACGACCTTTGCAGCTCTTAGACCAGATAAAACTGAATGATACCTAATCGGAAATTATTATCATTATTATTATTATTATTTTTATTATTATTATTATTCTTATTATTATTATTATTATTATTATTATTATTATTATTATTATTATTATTATTATTATTATTATATAAATATTATTATTATTATAATTATTATTATTATTATATAAATATTATTATAAGATGATCATATATAAAATTACAGAAAAATTACAATAAATAAAGTTTGCTTTGGACACCTTTAAACAGCTGGATCTGTAAGCTATATATTCATTTCGTTGTTCCACTCCTTGATACATTTTGCTACATATATATCGTGTTTGAAGTTCAGCCTTAATCGTAACTTATAAGCACCGTCTGATTGCAACAAATGCTTCACCAACAACATTAGGTTATGAATTCCATACATTTTAAAACAGTACAAATCACCAATTTATATGTAACAAGCAATTATCAGTGTCCAGAAAAAAATGTTATCTGGACACTGATAATTGCTTGTTACATATAAAGGGCCAAATAGCTGGTCTACGGAAGGCTAGCTGATTCTAAGCTTATCCAGGATTGTCTAAGCAAGACACCTTGTCCTCATTCGACAAAATGTAAATGGTAAAACCGTGCCACTATTATTAGATTTTGACCAGTTTACAGTGATCGTGGTCAACTATAGAAGATGCAAAACAAAGGAAATGAACTTCACTTAATTAAAGACGTTAGCCAAACGCTTTCGTTAAACTCTGGAACAATGCTGAATGTCTCTAAAACACGCATAGGCCCTACAACAGTTTTCCAATAGGGCCTATTAGTTAATGTAAATGTATTTATTCAAGCGAGTAAGCGCGTGTGTACTATTTTGTTGGCTTATTCGCTAAGTAGGCTTATTTATTTATTAAGACAATGAAAAATTTATCTTGAACTTCACAAGTTTTTACACACCTTTAAATTGCTGTCCGATTGTTTAATATAGACTTCTGTACGGTTATATTTCACAGATGTCAATCCGATATAGAAGTTTCCAAATTAAGTAACTTCGACGCGTTCATGAGATGTCGTTTAACAATAAACTCTTATATTAAAAGTAAAGAATGTACATGTAAGCGGCTTTCGCCAGAAACAAAAAACAATAAAAAAAATAAATTAGTAATCATAGTTACCTAATGACGATATAAGACATACGAGGTATGTTGACACGTAGCCTACACTGTACATAGGATATTGCTATAAGTACTGAAATCTCTATAGTCTATAGTAAAGAATTTAAACAGCGGTCACTTCAAATAGATAAATAAACATTATTAGTAATGATCATCACCGTAATCGTAGGCCTAATCTCCAAACTTCTAAAGCGCCACTGGAAGGCCAAGGGCCGGAAACCAGCCTAGTCATGAGTGCTACGTCAAATCAGAGGGGGTTTTCCAGAGAGTAGTCCAAAAGAGGTCCGAGTCCGGTTTCCAGAGGACCAGATCAAGAGAGGAGGCAGAGTGTCGTTTAGGCCCTTAGGGCGAGAATTGGAAGGCAGTTATAATGCTAATTATGATAATATATACTAAATTACTAATGTTAATAAACTCTTAAAAGTAAAGAATGCAAACGGCTAATAATAATAGGGCCTAATATAAAAAATAAAAAATAATGACAATAATAATAATAGTAATAATAACATGGGGGACGAGAACCTCTAACATGGGGAACGAGAACCTCTAACTTGATATAGTTTCTTAGAGCCTGAGGGATCCTTGGTACCTCGGGCGACAAAATAATAATATTAATAATAATAATAATAATAATAATAATAATAATAATAATAATAATAATAATAATAATAATAATAATAATAATAATAATAATAATAATAATAATAATAATAATAATAATAATAATAATAATAATAACAACAAAAGGATAATATTAATATTAATGATAAAAACAATAGCAATGATAATTATAGTAAGTAAGTAAAATAAGTAGGCCTATATTCTTTATTAAGAAGCACTAGCAAACGCACAGCGCTGTACATGGTAAACATATCACAATCAAACAATATAACCAACTATAAAAAGAGAGAAGCCTCTACGAATCAAGTGCGACATAAGGAGGATGTAAGAACAGAGGAGCAAAGTAGCCAGAACAGGGATAGCGTAGTTTTCTGCATAGCATCCTACCAAGGAAGCATTTCTGAGACAAGTTATCATATCTTGGAAGCTCACGGTTATGGGGCTATTCACTTTGATCAACTGTAGCCTACACCTGAAATGATCACTTTTAAAGAGATCAACGACCGTAGTAGCCAACAGCTGTCGTTAAACTCTGGAACGATGATGAATCGCGGATTGCGTTAACGTTTTCCTGAATTGCATTGTTATAATGTTAATCGTAAACCCCAAATTGCTAATGCTAACCGCATAGCACCAGCTTATTCACGAGCACTAACTCAAAATAGAAGAAAACATTTATTGCTAACTTCTGCATGCATGTAATCCATCAGGTTTTCAAAACGAACGGGAGCTGAAATTCACCTAACTATTTTTTTTTATCTTTTAGTCATCACGACTTTTGATGTCTAAGATTTCGATGCAGAAAATTATGTGAGGACAATTCAATGGTGAGGCCCTAAAATCAAATCAATTGTCGATAAGGGGCGAGTGCATTTAATAGGCGATTGCCCCATATCTCTCGTCCTACGTTGCCTTTGAAAAGTTTTCTCATCTCTTCCGTTTCGCATTATCTAGGTCTGTTTTGTATGTGGTCAAACTACAAGTGAACGAATATTGGCTTTATATAAGAATTTATGCTACTAAGTTAAAGGTGTGAAGAAGCGTTGTATGTTACAAATGTAGTTAGTTATTTTTTAATAATAATTATAATAACAATATTAATTACTACGGAGTGAGTTAAACTTTTATTTGCAAGCCACATGTGATCGAATACACCGGTCCTCGATTTTGATAATCTGGTATTTGATTCATTAATTCGCCCTACCAGTTCATGATCGGCCTGTAGCATAGACCTCTTAAATTTACAGGACTGCAGGCGCTCAGCGTTTGGACTTGGAACTTGGGTCCATTGTCTATTTTACTCTCTTTATCACACAAAAATTAACGAAGAGTTCGATTTGGCTAAACGTTTTTTTGCTCTGTTTGTCTCGACGAGAACTAAATCTGCTAAATCTGAACAAATATAGACACTTAATTCAGGGTCAATCAAGGTCATTTCAAGGCCAGAGAAAATGAAATGTAGCAAAAATCTGAGAAAAATAGCAAGATCTCGGCCAATAATTGCTGAAATTGGCTAATTTTGTGTGTGCTTCTCTTCCTGATAATGGCTACCTGTGTTAAGAAACAAAGCAACTAAACGTACGGCAATCCAATGTCATTTTCAGCAGTGGCGTAGAAAGGTTTTTGGGGGCCCTTGTGCAGAGCTTCGATGATGGGCCCCTTGAACCCCTTCGAGTTGAAAAAAACCGCTGTGCGAAAAACGCTTGGCGCTTTTGCGATATTTGCTTATTTCGCACCGTGAAAAATATGCAAATATCACAAATCGCACCCCAATGAAATAATAATTAAATAATTACACTTCAATTATTTTCTCCGATTTATTTTTATAAAAATTGTTATTTTTATTTCTCCAGGCTAGCATAAAAAAAATTGAACTAGGCCTAGAGCATAATTAATCTAAAACATTGTTCCATCTGCCTTGACTGCTAAAATATGAATTATCCACTCTTCAATTCTGTCAAATTGTGAAACAGTTGGGTTGGTTGGTAAAAATAACGAAATCGTTTCCGCGCCTTCTCTTACACAAAAATATCTACCGCTTTTGAAGTGTCAAGCTTTCTGGCATGTTCATTTCTATTGACAAGATTGCCAAGTCGCTCAGCCCCTCTTCTGACATTGTACTTCGTAGGCCTATATACCGGTAGTTTTTGATTAGCTTTAATTTTGAAAATGATCGTTCACATGGCGCAACAGTCACAGCAAAGTCAACAGGAACATGTAGGCAGTGCAGACATCATCGTTGAATGGCAGTGAATGTAGATGAGAGTCAACGAGTAACAGTTGTGCAATGTCGAAGATGGTTGATCATTTGAGTGTTTATTACTGTGCACGTTGTTGCTAACTTGCTGTACATGTAGATTCACTTCTAGGCTAAAATTGATACTCGCTGCCAGAGGCCCTTCTGACAGCCGGGGGCCCTTGTGCTTTGCACAACCTGCACAACCAGGGGCGTAGCAATGGGTTGTGCAGGTTGTGCAAAGCACAAGGGCCCCCGGCGGTCAAAGGGCCTCTGGCAGCGAGTATCAATTTTAGCCTAGAAGTGAATCTACATGTACAGCAAGTTAGCAACAACGTGCACAGTAATAAACACTCAAATGATCAACCATCTTCGAAATTGCACAACTGTTACTCGTTGACTCTCATCTACATTCACTGCCATTCAGCGATGATGTCTGCACTGCCTACATGTTCCTGTTGACTTTGCCTGTGACTGTTGCGCCATGTGAACGATCATTTTCAAAATTGAAGCTAATCAAAAACTATATACAAAGTAGGCCTACAATGTCAGAAGAGGGGCTGAGCGACTTGGCAATCTTGTCAATAGAAATGAACATGCCAGAAAGCTTGACACTTCAAAAGCGGTAGATACATTTTTGTGTAAGAGAAGGCGCGGAAACGATTTCGTTATTTTTACCAACCAACCCAACTGTTATACAATTTGACGGAATTGAAGTGTGGATAATTCATATTTTAGCAAGGCAGATGGAACAATGTTTTAGATTAATAATGCTCTAGGCCTAGTTCAATTTTTTTTATGCTAGCCTGGAGAAATAAAAATAACAATTTTTATAAAAATAAATCGGAGAAAATAATTGAAGTGCAATTATTTAATTATTATTTCATTGGGGTGCGATTTGTGATATTTGCATATTTTTCACGGTGCGAAATAAGCAAATAGGCCTATCGCAAAAGAGCCAAGCGTTTTTCGCACAGCGGTTTTTTTCCAAATCGAAGGGGTTCAAGGGGCCCATCATCGAAGCTCTGCACAAGGGCCCCCCAAAACCTTTCTACGCCACTGTGCACAACCCATTGCTACGCCCCTGATTTTCAGGTCAAAAGCTCAATTTCAGAGGAAATCAAGGAGAATTAACGAAGAAATAGGCCTATTGTTATATTTTGATTATTTTTTTTACCTAGTTGCTCGGGCCGATTAGAGATATATTCGAGAAGACATAGTACTAAAAAGCCAATATGTTATTTCAAGGTCAAAAGGTCAAAATCGAGAGAAAATGGCATTTGTTCGGTCATCAGTGTTTAATCTAGTCCCCCTCTTCTGGGAGGGGAAACAAGGTTTCTGGGGGAGCAAAGAATTGACACAAGATTTTTTCCAGCCATCTTGAAAAAGTTTTTGACTTTTCCTAATCCCCCTCTTCTGGGAGGGGAAACAAGGTTTCTGGGGGAGCAAAGAATTGACACAAGATTTTTTCCAGCCATCTTGAAAAAGTTTTTGACTTTTCCTAATTTCATCTTAAAAAAAGTAATTTCATCTTCAAAAAAAGTTGATGACCTTTTTTTAGTCCTGTAACTTTTTCTACAGCAATTACTCTCTCCAAAAAAGTTGATAACCTTTTTAGGAATTCATCTCTCTGGGGGGAACCATGTATCCACATGTATCGTGGGGGGATTTTACTCCCCTAAAGGTCTCTACATTGTAATATTGCTGGCCTCTGGGGGAACATAAATCCTGGGGGGACATTCCCCCCAAAGACGTCTAGATTAAACACTGTTCAGTCATGTTAAGCTATGTTGATGATTCTTTTATCTGTGCTCTTGGGCCGATGAGGGCAATCTTTTATAAGAAACATGACTAAAAATCTGACACATTCCAATGTTATATCAAGGTCAAAAGGTCAAATCAAGGAAAAACGGCTATAGCTCAACCAAATGTTGCATTTGGATGATTCTTTTACCTCTTTGCTCGGGCCGATAAGACATATTTCTAAAAAGCTAACATAATCGAAGGTTATTTTAAGGTCAAAAGGTCAAAATCAAGATAAAATGGCCAAAAGAATCACGGAAATTAAACAACATCCTATGTCACAAGAAGACGTTACTCCTTGGAATAAAAAAAACATATATGAATGCTGACTCGTGTGTAATAGGCCTAATTAAATGTCAAGTAAAGTAACAGCACAAATGAGATGTCGTTACACATGGAACTCACAGACGTACCGTAAAGCTAATTCAAAAGCGATATTGACTAATAAAACTATTGCGCGTTATTAGGCCTACCATAGAAGGCCCGTTTCATGTTGTTTTTAGGCTATACGCGCTGTATAAAATGGTAAATGGGGCCTGTAATTAATTAATTTTGTGTGTTGCGTTCAAACTGCTTTAATGATCACATGCATCCATGGTAGTAAGCGAGCTGGTGCATTTTTATGCTGGATTTTCGCTTAGGTATGCATGAGATGATAAAACAATAATGAATTTATCGTGAAATTCGTAGGTTTACTTACACACCTTAAAATTACTGTCAAACTGTTTAATATAGACTTCTGTATAGTTCGATCTTACGGATATGAACTTTTTTTTGTGAGAATAGGGTTGTGGTTCATGTGTAGTATCGTTGAATCGAAAGATTCGGGTTCTCGTGACTACGTTCTACATTGAAAGACATACTGGATTATTTGATTTCATACTGAGGATTGATTAGATACGAGTTAATCGAGAGATTATGCAGAACTGTACGAGTTAATCGAGATATTATACGTCTTCATCGACAGATTCGACTTTTCGAGCCATTAGCGCGCGAAATTTGTACCGTGGATATAAAACTGAATTTATTCTCCTGAATTTTATTGGTTTCGCCGAAACTTCTGGAAACACAAACGGTGAAGTTGCAGGTGAAGACCTACGTGGTAACTATAAATCAAATTCTGTTGAATATATGAAAAATTTATTGTATAATTCCTCTGACAATCTGCGCCATGATTATGTCACACACTTTGAATCAACTGCAAAAAGACGATCGTATTCATTGGAAAGCCGGGAAGGTCATGTAATAGAAGGGAATTATAAAAAAACATTGATAAAAGAGGACTTCTTGAAAGCAGTCCCTCCTAAGAAGCTCTGGGATCGACGGTGTGGGATGGATGGCCACCCACATGCACACCCGAAAAAGACTTAAGACGAACATTTATAAAAGTCCGATCATCGATTGTGTCAGAAAGAGCGAAGAACAACATCAACCGAGGAAGGAGGTGTCGACTGGTCGGTCGACCGATCGGGCGGGCGGGCGCAGTGAGGTAGCGCTGTGCCTAGAATATCTGACGAGGAAAACCGAGAAAGACCGTGCTGAGTTTATCTGATAGTAAGATTGTACTGGACCGAGGACGATAGTACTGGACCGACAATATCTGATGAGGAAGAACAATTAGAATGTAGAGATGAAATATTATTTTAAACAACAATACAGAAGATATCAATACAGAAAATAATGCTGGGATCGGAGTGAAACTCGACCGACGGATGGAAAATGTTGGTTGAGGTTTCTGTCGCGAAGGAAGACCTTGCCAATCTTCTGGGAACACAGTGTAAAACTCCTCTCCAACTGACGACTTTTGTTCGGGAGGTTCAGCTCTGGTGAAAGCGCGAAACTACACTGAAGACAATAAGAATTTACAGAAGAAACTGAGTAACTGACAATAATTATAGAGCGGAAGAATGTACGGATGAAATTGAAAACAGCAGATGAAATTGACAACAACAATACAGAAATAACAATACAGAAAACGAAGCTGAAATTGGAGTGAAGCTCGAACGACGGATGGAAACGGTTGGTTGAGGTTTCTGTCGCGAAGGAAGACCTTGCCAATCTTCTGGGAACACAGTGTAATGATCCTCTCCAATCGAAGAAGTCTGTTCGGGAGGGACAGCTCTGGTGAAAGTACGTTTCTTTATTGAAACCAATGAGAATACACAGAAAAAATTGAAAACAACAATACAGAAAACGAAGCTGAAATTGGAGTGAAACTCGATCGACGGATGGAAACGGTTGGTTGAGGTTTCTGTCGCGAAGGAAGACCTTGCCAATCTTCTGGGAACACAGTGTAATGATCCTCTCCAATCGAAGAAGTCTGTTCGAGAGGGACAGCTCTGGTGAAAGTACGTTTTCTTTATTGAAACCAATGATAATACACAGAAGAAATTGAAAACAACAATACAGAAAACGAAGCTGAAATTGGAGTGAAACTCGATCGACGAATGGAAACGGTTGGTTGAGGTTTCTGTCGCGAAGGAAGACCTTGCCAATCTTCTGGGAACACAGTGTAATGATCCTCTCCAATCGAAGAAGTCTGTTCGAGAGGGACAGCTCTGGTGAAAGTACGTTTTCTTTATTGAAACCAATGATAATACACAGGAGAAATTGAAAACAACAATACAGAAAACGAAGCTGAAATTGGAGTGAAACTCGATCGACGAATGGAAACGGTTGGTTGAGGTTTCTGTCGCGAAGGAAGACCTTGCCAATCTTCTGGGAACACAGTGTAATGATCCTCTCCAATCGAAGAAGTCTGTTCGGGAGGGACAGCTCTGGTGAAAGTACGTTTCTTTATTGAAACCAATGATAATACACAGAAGAAATTGATAACAACAATACAGAAGATAAAGAGAGAAAGATAGAAAAAAATACAGAAAATAAAGCTGAAATCGGAGTGCAGCTTGATCGACAGAAAGAACAAGCTGGCAGTGGGTTCTGTGGCGAAGGAAGAACTGATCCATCTTCTGGGAATTCAGTGTAACTCCTATACAACTGGCGACTTCTGTTCAGGAGAGAAAGCTCTGATGAAAGCGGACAAATATATTGAAAACAAGATTAAACAAGAACAAAAAGGGAAGATAAATAAAAACAATCATGAAAACAGAAAAGAAACAAAGACGAACGAAAATAACGAAGAATACAATCCAAAGAGAATACACACAGAAATTATGAACGAGAATGAAGAAGAATACAATCCAAAGAGAATACACACAGAAATGAAAATGATGAACGAGAATAAAGAAGAATACAATCCAAAGAGAATACACACAGAAATGAAAATGATGAACGAGAATAAAGAAGAATACAATCCAAAGAGAATACACACAGAAATGAAAAAGATGAACGAGAATAAGGAAGAATACAATCGAAAGAGAATATACACAGAAATGAAAATGATGAACGAGAATAAAGAAGAATACAATCCAAAGAGAATACACACAGAAATGAAAAAGATGAACGAGAATAAAGAAGAATACAATCCAAAGAGAATACACACAGAAATGAAAATGATGAACGAGAAGAAAGAAGAATACAATCCAAAGAGAGGACACACAGAAATGAAAAAGATGAACGAGAATAAAGAAGAATACAATCCATAGAGAATACACACAGAAATGAAAATGATGAACGAGAATAAAGAAGAATACAATCCAAAGAGAATACACACAGAAATGAAAATGATGAACGAGAATAAAGAAGAATACAATCCAAAGAGAATACACAGAAATGAAAAAGATGAACGAGAATAAGGAAGAATACAATCGAAAGAGAATATACACAGAAATGAAAATGATGAACGAGAATAAAGAAGAATACAATCCAAAGAGAATGCACACAGAAATGAAAAAGATGAACGAGAATAAAGAAGAATACAATCCAAAGAGAATACACACAGAAATGAAAATGATGAACGAGAAGAAAGAAGAATACAATCCAAAGAGAGGACACACAGAAATGAAAAAGATGAACGAGAATAAAGAAGAATACAATCCATAGAGAATACACACAGAAATGAAAATGATGAACGAGAATAAAGAAGAATACAATCCAAAGAGAATACACACAGAAATGAAAAAGATGAACGAGAATAAAGAAGAATACAATCCAAAGAGAATACACACAGAAATGAAAAAGACGGCCAGGACCTATGTTGTCAAACGCTGTCGTTAAACTGCCCAATAATAATAATAATCTTACGGATATCAAATCACCACCGAAGGTTTCAAATTAAGTAACGCTCACGCCAGGGGCGTCTATCCCCTAAGTCATTGGAGCAACGTCCATTTTCCCCCTCTTCTTTCCCTCCCCGTTCCTTCCCCCTAAAATGGTGGCACACACACTGACAGATCTCTCCCCCCCTATTTCTTGGATGGAGCACTTGCTCCAAGGTTTCTATGGTGTAGACGCCCCTGGCTGACGCATCCATGAGATGACGTCTAACACTAAACTCTAAAAAGTAAATAAACTATCTCTCGCAAGAAAATAAACAAATACTAACAAAATAAAACTCGTACAGTTACCTAATCACGATATAAGGCATACGAGGTAAAGTAACAGTCATATGAAAGTTTAAATTATGATTATGATTGATAATTTCTTTAGAGTGACCTGCATGGCTCAACTAGAGCACTGACACATACACGAAATTTAATTTGTTAGCAGGACGGAAAGAAGAGAGTAAGAAAAGAGGGCCCCAGAAATCCGGCCCTAATATACGTTGTTACGGTGACGTGAAAGGGCTGTTGGGTTAATCGACGGGGGTTTATATACTGCCTCTGCTCGCATCGATCTCACGAACCATGTCATGAACGAGGAGTATAGGTCGACGACTGTCCGACTGTCTATGTATCTCGCTCTCCTCGCTCTCTGTGTGGCTCCCTGTCTCTCTCTCTCTGTGACTTTGTCTCTCTCTATTTGTCTGTCTCTCCCATTCTTTATCTCTCCGCCTGTGTATATAATATTATGTCTCTGTGTGTGTTTATCTCTGTCTGTCAGGTTCTCACTATATCTTTCTGTCTCCTAATAGTCAGTCGGTTAATTTCCCAGCTGTATAGTCCACAATGAAGTTAGCGATTGACAGAGTTGGCTTTGCCCAAGTTCTTAGCAAGCTCTGAGTCACTTTCACCTGAAGCTCTTTTCAATGAGGAACTCGATGATGCGTGTCGGCGGACGAACCTCTAGATGACTAGACCGAGGAATTTTCGTTGAAACATTTACATCTGCGCATCAAACGACCCGGAAAACATTCCTTACGGAACTTCTGGAACTTGCTGTCTGCAACGCGCCCGACTTTCTTCGCTGTATCCATGATCTGAGCTCCTTGAACCGTCAAGGTCTTAGATTTGGACCAAAAACATCGCATGAATTGCCACTTACTTACCAACTTATACTTCGTAGTGACGGAGGTGCGTGTGCGCACACAACTTGGTGTTTGCTAGATTAACTTACAGTCCTGGTGATTTTCGTCACACATTTATGCCCTTCATTTATTAATTAGGCTGAAATTCACACGGCGCTGAATGTGCGCACGCTTGTAGGCCATATATCTTATGTATGCGTTTATGTATGCATGTATGCATACATATATGCATTTTGTATATATATATATATATATATGCATATATATCTATGTTTCAGTGTATGTATTATACTTACGCTTAAGTTTCAAGTTTTGAATGACTTTTAAGCGTTATAATTTTTCGTAACAGGCCCCTAATAATAACAATAAAAATAATAAAAAATAATAATAAAAATCTAAACAAGCATCTCCTAAGTACCTAAGTAGAGCGCTTCTTAAGTGGTCTTAAAGTGGGCCGAATGCCAACTCTTTGAATTTCTTTTTCGGAGAGTGCGATATAGCGTCGCCATGTCTTGGTAATTGTCTTCATTTTGGCCAATTTATTTCTTAATTATGTTTGTCGCTGCTATCAGTTTTCTCCAGCAACCTGATCAACTTCTCTATCTTAATTTGTCATGCTTTGAAGCGTTGATGCTTGTACTATATGCGAGTGTATCAGAAACCTTCGTCAAATTCAGTCCAAGTTCAGTCGGCGTATTTGTTTCTTTGAGATGCAGCCAAGCGTAAATCAGTTGCTTCATTGTATAGCATGCATGAGTGCGTGTTTGCTTGTGCGTTGATCTGTAATTGATCGTACGTAGATGCCTCATCGTTGGCTAAGACAGTGGACGAGACCCAGATGTCGGTATCTCTGGACAGCCCTCTCTGACACGACGCAGTGGTCCCGAACGAGCTGGTACCCTGCGTTTAGCTTTTAAGTAGGGCCACACAGTATATCCGCTTTGGGAAAACCAGCGTATCCACACCGTATGTATGCGTGTTATGAATGTATGCACGTATGTATGTAATTTACATGTATGTGTGCATGCATGTATGCAAGTACGTATGTATGCATGCACGTATGCACGTATGTGTGTATGTATGTATGTATGTATGTATGTATGTATGTATGTATGTATGTATGTATGTATGTATGTATGTATGTATGTATGTATGTATGTATGTATGTATGTATGTATGTATGTATGTATGTATGTATGCATGTATGTATGTATGTATGCATGTGTATGTATTATTCTATCTAAGTGTTACCTCGACTACGTTATTACCATTGTACATTTCATGGTTTCAATAAAGAATGATTTGATATGATTTGATTTGATTGATTATGTATGTATCATAATGTATGTATGTTTTTGTGAATGTATGTATATATGTATGCGTATTTATTCAATGTGAATAATTATTCTATTTTTATTTGCTTTAGGTTACTGTGTAACATTTTAAGTGTTTCAAATTGTCATATTAGTCTAATTAATAATAATAATAATAATAATAATAATAATAATAATAATAATAATAATAATAATAATAATAATAATAATAATAATAATAATAATAATAATAATAATAATAATAATAATAATAATAATAATAATAATAATGATAATAATAAAAATAATGATAAGCAACGTTTCAACGCAGTTTCCTTCCACAGCACTTTCGTTCTCCAAGATCTTGACAAGGACGTACGGCCACTCAAGAATCAACATCATTAATTATTATATCACACCTAAAGATCATAATAATATTATAGCCTACCTCGGGTAAAAAAAAATAATAATAATAGTAATAATTAACCGTTCCAGAAAAATAACACACGTAATCTCTAAGTCCCTGAGGGAATGAAGTACCTCAGGGCAAAAAAAATAATAATAATAATAATAATAATAATAATAATTATAATAATAATAATAATAATAATAATAATAATAATAATAATAATAATAATAATAATAATAATAATAATAATAATAATAATAGTAATAAAATAATAATAATAAGAGGCACTTTCACACCACACACCGGGCGAGGACCATGAGCTCCAAGCTTAACTAATCCTTCAGTAGGCAGTATCTTAGAGCCTAAGGGATCTTAAATACCTCGGGCAAAAAATAATAATAATGATAAATTATTTTCATTATTTGTTTATTAATATTTATTTATTTATTATTTATTATTATTATATTTATGTATGCCACGTATATAGACGCCTAATAAGCTCTCCAGAAAAACGTTTTGTAAGTGGTCTCAAAATGGGTCGAATGATAATTCATTGAAATTTTTACTCGAAGTGTGATAGGGCGTCATCAGATGTTTTGATACTTTTCTGTTTGGCCAAGTGTTAATCAATTACTCTTACTGTATGCCCTGCAGTCTTGGTTGCTAGTAAGTCTGTAGCTGGTCGTACGTAGCCTACATGTAGATGCGTCATCGTAGGCTAAGATTATGACACGACCCAATGATTGCGTTATTGTATTGCATTGCATTGTATTCTAGCAATTAATTGTAAACGTAGAAACAGAGATGTATGCATGTATAGAGCTTTCAGAGCGTTTTCGATAGGGAATTTGCATTGAAGTACATTATTAGATAATTATTCATACCTGCCACAGGTTGAGAAGTTCAAAATGGCGGTCGGGCTTCCGCGACACGCCCGTAAATATAGCTTGAAAACGCTCGAAATCAAAGTAGATTTAAGAAACAATGAAGCAAGACACACTGAAACAAAGTTGAAGTCCCAAAGTACGAGAATGATGGGACAAATTTGAGGGATTTCGTACATGGCGAGCTAATTTATCCAACTGAACAAGAAACACGAAGAACGGCCATCTTGCTCTGTTTCGCAATGCATTGCTTTATATTGGCACAGAAGACATCGTTTATCGTTTATTATTTGAATCAATATAACAGCGAGAAATCAATTAAAGGAAAAGAAAGAAAATATGAAGTAAGTAAATAGTGAAAGTAAAACAGTACCGATATGCATAGAACAGAGCAATGTTTCAAAGTGATAGGTCGATAAATTATAAGGTAAGAAATGTCAGTTCATAAGATAAAGTAAAACTCATGAGGAGAAAAAGCAGAAACTGCTTATCAGGTCATCCCGATAGATAAACACAGATGGGTGAAATGGATACTAGTGTAATTATAGGACACGATAACGTCAGATAATGGAGTGAACAAAATCGGCATATAGTGACTAGTAAAATTTTATATGATAAGACTTAAGAATATTGAGCAACAAGTCTATATTTAACAGCGTATTGAAATGCCGAAAGAGCTTATTAAAGAATCAGTAGGAGTCCATATCTTAGGACCCACTATTGTCTTCCCTGCCCTCAAAAAACCTATTCTTGACTCACAAGTATGTTCTAACTATCGTCCTATTTCTAACCTTTCTTTTCTCTCTAAAACTCTTGAGAGACTTGTCTCGCTTCAACTTCTGCCCTATCTTGAACAGTCTGGACTCCTCCCTTCTAGTCAATCAGGGTTTAGAGGTCACCATTCTACGGAAACTGCCCTCCTGTCCCTTCTCTCGGATATTTATACTGCCATTGACAGGTCTCATTTGACGCTTCTAGCACTCTTTGATGTTTCCTCGGCCTTCGACATGGTTGACCATGAAATCCTACTTCAACGTCTTGAACTATCTTGTGGTCTCAGTGGTCTCCCTCTTCTTTGGTTCAAATCTTACCTCTGTGACCGTACTCAGAGGATTGTCCTTGGTGACTCCAGAACTGCCTGGGTTAGAGTTGAGTATGGTGTCCCACAGGGTTCTGTCCTTGGCCCCATTCTGTACTTACTCTACACAGCTGACATTCCTTCTATATTTACTAAACACTTTACCTCTGGTCACCTTTATGCAGATGATGTTCAGATCTTTGTCCAAGGCCCATCCTCTCAGCAGATCTCCCTTGTTGGATCCATTGATTCCCTGTCACATGATCTCCACTCTTGGATGTCATCAAATCGACTTAACCTTAACTCTTCTAAGACCCAACTGATCTGGTTTGGCACTAAACAGCAACTTTCTAAACTTGATATCCCACTTCTGTCGTCAATATACCCTGCTTTTTCATTTTCATCCAGTGTTCGGGATTTGGGTGTCACCCTTGATAGTACCCTCTCGTTTTCTGAACACCTCTCCCATCTGACACGTTCCTGTTTCTATCATCTGAGGCGTTTGAGGGCTGTAAGAAGATCAGTTTCTCCTTCAGTGTTTACTACTATGGTCCATGCCTTCATTTGCTGCCGCATTGACTATTGCAATTCATTGTTTACTGGGCTCCCTAAAGCGCGCCTTTCATCTCTGCAGTCTGTTCTGAATGCGGCTGCCAGGCTCATTGCCCGTTTTCCTCGCTTCTCTCACATAACTACCTTTATGACTGATGTACTTCACTGGCTTCCTGTTGCTTCCCGCATCCAATACAAGGTTCTTCTCCTGGTCTCTAGGACTCAACTGGGAAAAGCTCCTAAATACCTCTGTGACCTAATGCGCAAACCTCTATCTGCTCTGTCTTCCCGCCCTCTTCGGTCTGCTGACCGCCTTGATCTGCTTGTCCCTCGTGCAAGGACTTCGATGGCTCAGCATCGTGCGTTTGCCATCCTTGGCCCTTCCCTTTGGAATGACCTGCCCCCCTCTCTCCGTAGCAAGATTTTGCTTGGGATCTCGCCTTCTTCTCTCCGCTGCTTAAAGACCTTTCTTTTCCCTCGGGGCTGACACGCTGGGAGCGCCTCTGAATAGTCTATGCTGTGAGAGGCGCTTTATAAATAATTATATAAGATATATAAGATTATTCAAACCGAGGATGAGCGTGCCCGGATTCTGGATATAGCAGATCGATAGTCATACAGCCTACAAGTACCAAACGACTGATGCAGGACAGAATTGGTCATGAATAGGCCTAGGTTAGATATGGAAGGAAGAAGACCCTAATAGTGTCTGTAGGCCTACATAAGTTTAGCCAGCTAATGTCGATAAATATCATGGATCATGTATCATATAACAATTGTTTCACATATTGTTTCGCATTGTATTCTAAGTTACTCTTCTTTAGTGAGGCAAAACTGACTTGGCTTAGATGTTATTTGAAAGTAAAGTCTACCCATAGGTAGGCCTACTATTTATAGACAGTCACAACAGCAGCCATTTTATAAGCGCCTTTCAGTTAGGTTTTCTGCTGAATCGCATTAAGATACTTGCTCATTTGGGCGCTATGCAGAAGCAAATGTTTCAGGATTCGTCTCTTCCTGTTCTAACAAGGATTTTACGCATATGACTATCGTCACATGCTAGTCGTTTCAAATGCAACTGAGTAATCTACTGCACGGCTGAGAAATCATGCATGAACACACTACTTACATCATGTTGTACGCATGAGTGCGTCGTTACTTTTAGAGTCAGTAGGTGCGCGACGCGTTCTTTCATAATTTCAATATACTTAAATTGCGAGCGTCTAATCTCATATCGTAATCTTAGTCTTCAATTTGAATCTGTTTCAGACTCGGTGAGTTCCATTACTATTAATTCTGCCTAGTTGCCGTAACCTAGATGTTCGCCTACTATTTATAGACAGTCACAACAGCAGCCATTTTATAAGCGCCTTTCAGTTAGGTTTTCTGCTGAATCGCATTAAGATACTTGCTCATTTGGGCGCTATGCAGAAGCAAATGTTTCACGATTCGTCTCTTCCTGTTCTAACAAGGATTTTACGCATATGACTATCGTCACATGCTAGTCGTTTCAAATGCAACTGAGTAATCTACTGCACGGCTGAGAAATCATGCATGAACACACTACTTACATCATGTTGTACGCATGAGTGCGTCGTTACTTTTAGAGTCAGTAGGTGCGCGACGCGTTCTTTCATAATTTCAATATACTTAAATTGCGAGCGTCTAATCTCATATCGTAATCTTAGTCTTCAATTTGAATCTGTTTCAGACTCGGTGAGTTCCATTGCTATTAATTCTGCTTAGCTGCCGTAACCTAGATGTTCGCCTGCACTCAGGACTTACTGATTGTGCGCCGGTTTATAAGCAGATCTACGTAAAGCGGCTATTGTGTGGCGCTGAGAAATTTAAGATTTACGATTTCATTTACATTACATGCACCATTCTAAAATCATTCTCCTTGACCAGGACTTCCAGGATTAATCTCTTGTAGGCTCGAGGTTTTGGAACCAGACATATGCCTTGCGTCTGGAAAGTCACATAGACTATAAATAAAATCACGGTTGGGAGCCTACTACTTTCATCTGCGTAGGCTGTATGCATAAGCAAACAATCCTTGATATCCAGTCCAATCGGTGAATAGCGACTGCACCAATGGGTCTCTTTTACTGTGCGGTGTAGACAACAGCACGTCGCCATTTTCGTTATTCTTTTTAGGCTTGAGTAACGTAGGTCTTAGTAAAGTAGTTCTTAGTTTGTATAGTGGATATACTTTAGCGTGTTGAAGCAAAGCGTTCGGGGCTTTGAACGGCCGGATACCAACTCCTGAGTTGGATTACATATTTAAAAGAGATTAAGGCATCACTCAGTGTTAATGACGAACTGACTGTTGGAATCGAGTTCAAAGTGGGTATCGCTTACATCTATACTGAAAAATTAAAGAGCACGAAATGAGATCTTACTACGTTACTTTACCTTACTTCTCGTTACTTTATTTTTCATGACTTTGTGTCTTTACTTTGTATATATGATTATATGTATTCCAAAATCTATATCTCGCCCATCGAGGCCCAGGCGAAGCGGAAGCGCTGAACTATGGCAACCTCATACAGCGTCTTAAGACAAGCTGAAAAATTTCTTGAGCTATTTCTGGTGGTCAATTTTAAGGTTTGGTAACAGAGAAGGACGATTCGTTGCACGAGAATGTTTGATGAGTCTGAATTTTAACTAGCTTTACTTCACCTGAACGCGTACCTTACTATTTGAATATATTAATATTAATATTTGTGATATTTAAATTTAAAACTCATGAGCTCCCTCTTTTATTACCTACTTCCACCACTTTCACCCTTTTGACTACAGTAAGAATAGGACACAATATATGTCCACGGAGTCAGATACTAAAGAAGGTTTATTTACTAGAAAGCAATAAATCGCTAAAATTCATAACATCAGAAGGGATTGTAGCCTCGATTTTCTGTTAATTTGGAACATGTAGATTTATCATAAAGTTCAAAATGAAGCGGAAACCATATTTCCGTAGATTTTCCAGCTGCCGTTAAGTGGTTTAGTTAGCAGCTTATTCACACATCGTAGGCCTATATGTGTGCAGCTGAGCGCCAACGTTGACCGTATTTGCGTACAAGGTGTTTGACGGTGAGATTGGATGTTCCGTTGAATATTAACAGCGGCACTATGTATAGGCACCATTTTAAAGTCACTTAGGCTATAGCAGCGTTTCTGAGCGTATAGTTGATTTTTAAATTGCCGCCCACGTGCCTTATTGCTGTGGTCTTCTAGAGTTTCCTCTACGCGTGACTGTTCAGGGATCGTGGTCTTGGACTTTGGATGAGGCAAACCTTGTGTAGTTGACAAAGACGCTGGGTTACGTCACGTCTCGAACCTGTGACCTCGTTCTTCAGCCCCGTCCTTCGTCGTTGTCCTGGCTTCATTGTTGACTTTCTCATAATAGTTACCTGCGTGACAGCGATATCAAACGATCTGCCTCTCGTTCACTATCTGTCTTTCTCGCACCACTCTCTCTCTCTCTCTCTCTCTCTCTCTCTCTCTCTCTCTCTCTCTCTCTCTCTCTCTCTCTCTCTCTCTCTCTCTCTCTCTCTCTCTCTCTTTCTCTCTCTCTCTCTGTCTTCCTCCTTCAATTTTTCTCTTTCGCGCTCTCTCTCTTTCTCTCTCTCTCTCTCTCTCTCTCTCTCTCTCTCTCTCTCTCTCTCTCTCTCTCTCTCTCTCTCTCTCTCTCTTTCTCTCTCTCTTTCTCTCTCTCTCTTTCAATCTCCCTCGCGCTTTTTTAAACTCGATTACCTTCAGGTTAAGAATCTGGCCTCTTGGCAGTTGTGTTGGGCCTCTTGGCATGCAGTTGCGTTGTCAGAGTATTTTCAGGCTTAGCGATGGGTAATCTGCGCTTCGCCTAAATTTCACCCCTTTGTTCTTGAACCCGTGCCAAGGTCAAATTCAAGCTATTGGAGTTTATATGAGATGTGGCTCGAACTGAGAAAACGTTTTGCAAAAAGTTGTCGGAGCGCTAAGTTTGCGAGGCACACACCCATTATAAACATGTCTTTTCTAAACTATTCAGAGCCTAGGGTTTGCAAATCGGGAACCACAGTCCCCTCTGGCTCCCCTCCAACAGTAAATACCTCTGAACTGTTGTATCGATATCAGACAGATCACAAGCGTCTGCAAAAGTGTCTGACGCTAGCAGTCACTAAACTTACAAGTATATTGGACAGAGCTAAATGATATTGCTTAGATTGTACAAAAATCCTGCAATGTGTGAAAGAGAAAAAACACGTCCTTTTAAGACCACAGATGATTGTTCTATTATTAAGTAAGTTCATCCAGCTACCTGAATTGTTAAAACATCTTATCAAAGAAAACATTGTGTAACTACAGGCAGTCGATTTAATTGCCATGTCATGAGCACAAGGCAGGCGTAGTTAATCCCTAGATGGTTAAAAGGCAGTTTACGAGGCAGAAGGTTATGTGTGCCCGCTCTTGAACTTGCTTGAACCTCATTCAACCGTGACGACTCTTTGCAAAGGGTCTGTCTGCATGTTCGTTCGTTTACTCAAGATGCACATTTATAATCCGGCAACGCTTTCGCGAATATTCTACCAACGTACTGCAAAGCCGTCGAGGCATATTGAATGAACAGCAAAAGTATTTACACGCACTGATCCGTATTTGAGAAGCATAGTGAAAAGCTTGGGCCTTTAGTTTGAAGGCTGTGTCATGTCACGTGTGTCATATCAGGTCTGAGGTATCGCTGTCCCGTAACGCTCTCGCGAATATTCCACCAAGGAGCTGCATAAGCATTTGAGGAATCTTGAATACTCAGCACCAATAATTCAGTCATTCATAGATTTAAATAACGCCTCTTCAATGGAACTACTCGGAGGCGCTTATTTGATGGAAGTAGCTAAAACGCAATTGGTCCTTGTATACGACGTATTGACAAATGCAGATGTGTCATTTAAGTCAGGTCGGACAGATCGCTGTCTGGTTTCCTATAGTCTGACGTTGTTTAAATGTGTTTGTAATCGAGTTTTGATTTCAAGGACTTTCTGACTTCTGTTATCGAAACACCGTCAAAACTTCTTTCTCGTTAACATGTTGTCTTTTATGCTCAAAGCTATTTTTATTCATTTATTAGCTACATTTTTCAGGTGCTCGCAGTAAGTGGCAGATTAGTTAGCACCTGTAAACTTGGTTTTGAACTTAGTCGCATATTTGTGTACAGAGTAGGCCCTAGGTAATTTATAACAATCCTATTACCACGATGAAGAACATTACACTGACGTATACACTGGAATTTCCTATCAAGGCACAATTCTTACCCTGAAGGCAGAAACCTTCTTAAAGATTTCTGCTTCACTTGCGACCTCTAACCAACTCAGCTATAATGAGTACACTGACCGTACACTGTCCATGGGAAGATCAGAGAGGACTGGCCACCCGCCCTCATATACCGAGGTTAAGAAAATAAAGTCACTAACATTTCATACTAATGGCTGCCTCTCGGGTCTAGCTTAAGAGACTATTCTTCTTCTTCTTCTTCTTCTTCTTCTTCTTCTTCTTCTTCTTCTTCTTCTTCTTCTTCTTCTTCTTCTTCTTCTTCTTCTTCTTCTTCTTCTTCTTCTTCTTCTTCTTCTTCTTCTTCTTCTTCTTCTTCTTCTTCTTCTTCTTCTTCTTCTTCTTCTTCTAACATTCATGTCTTAATCCCATGGCTTTTCGTCTTTTCAATTTCGCACAATACGAGCATGGATTCGTTTCAGAGCCTTTCTTGTCCCCTCTCATTCACCGCTCACATAGCCTTCATTCAATCGAAAAAGCTCTGTGCAGGATACAAATGAAAAACTAAGACTTGAAGCTTAAAGGTACCGTGCACAGCAATATTGCACAGCGCTTTGTAAGTTGCAGTGAGGGCATTTCATAGCGTCGTAGGTATCGACCTACTTTCGGGCAAAGCGCTACCAGTTCAATAATAGACAGAATTTCAGGATTTCGATATTTCTTGACACCGTGAACAGTTTCGGCCTCACGTATGGATGATGGAGGCATCTGTTAAGGAGATCATAATCTAATCTACGCTAATCTGATTATAGTCTAAAGCAATCTATAATATCCAATTTAACGTAGTCTAATCCAATCTCCAATCCAATACAATCTCAAACCCAATCTACTATCCAATATTGTTTCAAATTTTATTGCCTTTTCCCTCCAATCCGGTCTTCAAACCAATCCAATCTCCAGTTCAATCCAATCTCCAATCCAATTTCCAACCCAATCCAATTTCCAACCCAATCGAATTTCCAGCCCAATCCAATCTCCTATTCAATCCCCAATCCAATCTCCAATCCAATTCCCAAGCCAGTCCAATCTCCAATCTAATTTCCAACCCAGTCCAATTTCCAACCCAATCCAATTTCCAACCGAATCCAATCTCCTATTCAATCCTCAATCTAATCTCCAATCCAATCTCAAATCTAATCTCGAACCCAATCTCTCATCGAACAGAATCTAATCTGAGAACTTTTATAGTCAAATAAAATTCCAAAGTTTCATAGTGAAGCATAAGTAAAAGACACTCGGATTCTGCTCTTCGACCCTTGAGCAGGCAATGAACGAATCTCAAGGTCCTGGACAAGGGAGCATTGCATCCGCGGACTTGCCGTTTACTCAACAGCTTAGGCTGATACCAAAAATTCCTACTCCTGCTTGTCGATAGAGACATGTGCATGGAAACTGGTCCAGGGTCATTATACTCTCAGACCCCTTAATCTTTTCATTGGAAACAAAACACTTTGGCGATTAGAACACATTTTCGCACCTTTATTGCGACCAAACGAGTCGGCAAACAACAATGGCAGTCTGAATTTACGTGACAACAACTGTCTGCAGGGTGTGTCATCACGTTAGAAGCCATGCTGGGTAGGGAAAAGTAGGCTATGTTATTTTTCATAACGAAATCGCATAGTCGATTATACATTAATTGTGTTTTGTTAACAGTAACTGTAAAAAGTTGGAGAGCATCAATTGGAGACCGCTGGTAAGTCACTCGATATTCCACCGAAGTGCAGAATAAAGCCCGTCGGAAACCATAAATGTAAATCCTAGATACTTGCTAAGATCAATTTACTTAGTATGCAGCTGGCCAGTGAGTAATCTAGACGTCTTTGGGGGGGGGGGAGAATGTCACTTGGAAAGTCACTCGATATTCCACCGAAGTGCAGAATAAAGCCCGTCGGAAACCATAGATGTAAATCCTAGATACTTGCTAAGATCAATTTACTTAGTATGCAGCTGGCCAGTGAGTAATCTAGACGTCTTTGGGGGGGAGAATGTCCCCCAGGATTTATGTTTCCCCAGAGACCAGCAATATAACAATGTAGAGACCTTTAGGGGAGGAAAATTCCCCCCACGATACATGTGGATACATGGTTCCCCCCCCAGAGAGATGAATTCCTAAAAAAAAGGTCATCAACCTTTTTGAGAGAGTAATTGCTGTAGAAAAAGTAAAAAATACGAAGGACTAAAAAAAGTCAGAAACTTTTTTTGAAGATCAAATTAGGAAAAGTCAGAAACTTTTTGCAAGATGGAAAAAAAATCTTGTGTAAATTCTTTGCTCCCCCCAGAAACCTTGTTTCCCCTCCCAGAAGAGGGGGACTAGATTAAACACTGGCAGCTGGCGCCTGTAGATGATGGCTGTTCCATAATAAATTCATTTGTATCTTTAGAATTTGAATTGGTAATGGACTGTATAAGAATGATGTCTTGATCCTGGCGATGGTCTCGGCCAGCTGTATAAGAAGTAACTTCTTTTTGATTTGTGTAGACGCCGAATCTAACGAGTCTGCATAAGATATTAGGTTGTACGCACAGTTGTGCGCGCCGCGGTTGACTCTTGAGCTGTTGGAGGAGCTCTGTCATTATTTGCTCGACTGTGGCGCACTGAACGAAGTAACAATTCTCTGGCAATATCTAGACCTGATCTTCGTCACTGTCTGTTTTGGTCTCCATTTAACTTCTCCAAATGAAATTCTTTGTCTAAGCCAATCTATTCATGCAACGCATAGCAAGGGTGTGGACGACATTGACCCCTGTATTGCCAGCTCCATCATTGACTGCATAGTTCATCCACTAGCCGCGATAGTCAATTGCTCTTTTATCACTGGTGTCTTTCTCAAACCTTGAAGATTGCGAAGGTTGTACCTATTTAGAAAAAAAGGTGAAAGAGGCAACCTAACTAATTATCGACCTACATCCATTCTCCCTTATTTTTCCAATTTAAAAAAATAGAAATTAATGTATAATCGACTATGCGATTTCGTTATGAAAAATAACATAGCCTACTTTTCCCTACCCAGCATGGCTTCTAATCGGGCCATTCCTCGGCTATGTCATTGTTTTCTATGCAAGATAGAATCTCGAATGCAATTGAAAACAATGAATA
>OY744609.1:20500608-20543108 GCA_963556255.1 Allolobophora icterica | reverse complement strand
ATGTTGCATACACTATGCAACACAATATATCACGAAGGGAACTGCCCAGAGGACTGGGGAAAGGCGATAATAGTACCAATCCACAAGAAAGGGGACACTGCGGAATGTGGAAACTACAGAGGAATTAGCCTGCTGAGCAGCCCAGGAAACGGCTAAGGAAGCTTGTGGAGGAAGTGGTAGCAGAGGAACAAGCAGGTTTTAGAGCTGGGAGAAGTACGATAGACCAACTGTTTGTGGTACGACAACTGGCCGAGAAATACTTTGAAAAGAACAGGGTGCTATACAACAACTTCATAGACTTCAGACAGGCCTTCGACAGTGTATGGCAGGAAGGACTATGGCAAGTAATGAGGAATTTTGGAGTGCCGGAGAAAATGGTAGAGCTGTTGGAGGACCTGGTAAGTCAGTCAGTGCAGTGAGAGTAGATGGAGAGCTGACAGAGTGGTTCAGAACGACTGTGGGGGTAAGACAGGGCTGCGGACTGTCACCGGACCTCTTCAATCTGATCCTGGAGGCTGTGATGCGCCTTGCACTGGGAGACACCGAAGAGGGGATAGGATTGAGAGGGAGGATACTGAATGATCTCAGATTCGCGGACGACATTGACCTTGTAGCAGAGAGTAAAACACAGCTGCAGGACCTGACAAATAAAGTTGATGCAAACAGCAAGAGACTGGGACTCAAGATCAACGCTCAAAAGACCAAGACGATGGTAGTGGGGAAGACGCACGAAGAGCTGGATATCAGACTAGGAGATGATAAAATAGAACAGGTGACAGAATTTTGTGTAGGAGGGCTTATAACAGAGGACGGAAGATGCACCAAAGACATCAAGAGGAGAACTATTCTAGCCGAAGCGATGTTCGGTAAACTAAACAGGATCTGGAGGGACAAGGGAATATCAACGAGAACTAAGATGAAATTATACGAGACTTTCGTCATCCCAGTGCTGCTATATGCTTCAGAATGCTGGTGTATGCGAAAGGAGGACGAGAGAAGATTGTTGGCGGCAGAAATGAACTGGCTGAGAAGAATAAAAGGCAGAAGCAGAAGAGATAGGGTTAGAAATGAGGTGACTAGAAGAGAGTTGGGACGAAAATAAACAGTCATCGAAAAAATCAGGAAGAAAAGACTGTCGTGGCTGGGACATGTGATGAGAATGGACAACAACAGACTGCCAGCTGCGGCACTGCACGGATATGTGGAGGGAACCAGAAGTCGAGGAAGACAGCAAAAAACATGGATGGACAACATACGAGAGGATCTAGAGAAAATGAACCTGAGTATGGGAGAGGCAATAGAAAAAATCAGGAACAGAGAAACTTGGAGACGTCAAGTTGAGGACTCATCGTCGGCTCCGGCCTGACGGAAGAGAAACAAAGAAGAAGATGTATATGTAAGCATGCATGTAGATAGATAGGTACCGGTAGGTAGGTAATTGGGCAGGTTGCTAGGGAGGCAGCTAAGTAGCTAGATAGGTAGGCATATAAGTAGAACTTGTTTTAAGATTGGGCGTCTCTTGTTGCCAGTGCGTATGATGATGCACTTTTGTCCTTCGCTTCCTTGTTCGGATTTAAATCTTTGAGCGTCTTTTGAAATCGAAGACGTCGTTGTCTATAAACTGTTCTTAATTAACGTTAACACCACTGAGGCGTTCGTATGCAGCGCTTTTGTGAAGCAGTTAACAGGCCCAGTTTCATTTTCTTGACACATATAATACACATGCACGGTCAGTGGTGGACTGGAGTGTCAAAGCGGCCCGGGACAAAAATTAAAAGCTGCCCTATCCGACATTTATTTTCCTGGGGGATTTGTTTTCAGCCAAGGTAGCCTAACAGGTAACTTTACAACGGGATAGTCATAACACAACGATGAATCGCAAACCTAATTTACATTAGACGTAAAATATTAAGAATGCATTTAAAGTTATAAATCGATTTATCATGATCCACCCAAATGATGGTTATTGTATAAGCAACTTCTCTAAGCTGGGTGCCATTTCAGACACATGATCTATAATTGTGTCATTATATAGTTCACTTAAAACATCGGTTTCTACCGATATGAGCAAAATGCTTCATGATTTATAGAAGATAACGAGCTTAGCAAGCGATTTTTAATGTACTTCAGTTTTGAGAAAGATTTCTCACACGCTACTTGAGTAGAGGACAGAGTCAGTATAAGGGCCATCCACATAGTACGTACGCAAAAACTGGAAAAAGTGGACCCTTCCTCTCCCTGTACGCACACGTACTTTTTTCCATCCCCACCTGCGTACGTACGCTTGACGCGCCTGGCCCCTAAAGACCAACTGCAGAATGTGTCAGTACGACAGGTCCAGGCAGCGGCTGTCTGCACTTTAGGTCATATTGAAGGACGAGTGATC
This sequence comes from Allolobophora icterica, assembly GCA_963556255.1. Classification (NCBI taxonomy): domain Eukaryota; kingdom Metazoa; phylum Annelida; class Clitellata; order Crassiclitellata; family Lumbricidae; genus Allolobophora; species Allolobophora icterica. Next base: position 20,540,722 of record OY744609.1, on the reverse strand, counting down.
CATGGACTCTCTGCTGAGCTGTGTGATAGTTTAATAATAGCGTTCAGAGGTAAGGACCGTAAGGTGGCATACAAGTGACACCTCTCCCACAGTCATACTTCCTCTGGTAGTATACCTGATAGCTGAAAAGACTGAACTCTGGCTCACTTGAAGGCCAATCAATTTGAAGGCCAATATAGACAAATTATAGGTTCCCTCCCCGTGTCCTATACGCACGTACATTATCAGTAGACCCCCACCCCATATGCAAGCATACGCAAGCACATGCATTTGGGTTAACCCCTCTCCACCCTCTATGCGTACGTAGGCTACTATATGGATGGCCCTAAGAGTTTATATGCACAAAACAGGTGCCTGTAAGTCTGACCAGAGAAACTGTATTTATGTAACACAGAAAAGCTTACAAAGATAAACATCAGGTGGCTTTAAGTTTCATCTATTCCAACGACTCCTGTAGAGCCATGAACGTAATGCACAATGAAACCTCAGTTGTAAACATATTACCCTGAAGCCCAGTCGATCTCCACGCTTGAGAAGAATTAGGAAGCAGGTACAGTGGGTAAGGAGGTTGACGAGGTGACTTTCAAGTTTGGAACCGAATGACGCTGAGAAACTGACAGAACTCACAGAATTGGACAGTGAACGGTAGGCCCGGGAGGACCCCTATAGCTTTTGACAAACCACAAGCAGCAAACAGGACTTTTGCAAGATTTGCATTTCGCAAGTTCGTCACTCTTATGCCCAACTTGGTCGTCCCAGAGTTCATGTGGAGAATCTTCATTGACGCTGTCCTCTACCTAATCGTCGAACATTTAGTGACGGTCTCTTTGCCTTGAGTACTTTTTTATTTCAATTTATTGTCTTAAATTTTCTCATAAAGCCTAAAGATAGTTTAGGGGCCCGTGACTGCTCTGCCTATGGGCCCGGAATTTCTGTCGTCAGCCCTGTGCCTTCTAGACAAATCAAAAATAACGCCGTCATAAATATCATAAAAAGTATTATAAATAACATAACCGATTTTTAGATATTGTGTCTAAGAACTTAGAAGCGGCCCAAATATCACCGAACCTGGCGGCCCACCGGGATTTTTCCCGGTGTCCCGGTGGGCCAGTCCACCCCGGCATGCACCATTGCACATACATACATGTATATACACACATACATAGATGCATACATGCATGCGAACATCAAATCAAATCAAATATTCGTTTATTCATACATACATACATAGGGCCTGCATACAGACAGTACATAGATACATACATACATATATGCATGCATGCATGCATACATACATACATGCATACATACATACATACATACATACATACATACATACATACATACATACATACATACATACATACATACAATGTCATACATACATACATGTACATACATACATACATACATGCATACATACAATGTCATACATACATACATGTACATACATACATACATGTACATACATACATACATGCATGCATACATACATACACGCATGCATCAGAAAGTACACAGGCCTACATATTTACAAACGTACATGCAAATACGTACATAACCGATATAGTTAGTCTACGATGGTGAAAGGATGAATTAATTTTTTAAACTTTATGTTGATGTAAAAGGACGTATCAGGACGAAATCAAGTGGACGGAAGATCAACGGAGGTACTTCCTGGATGAAATGATTCGTCCGAAATGCATCTACTTTGCAGGTAATTATCGACGACAGATGATTATGGGGTCACAGGTCAAAGGAAATGAGTCATAACCATTCATCGGATCTCATGCATGTTGCCTTTGTCAACTTCGCCCCATGCTTCAATATAAGACTGCGTGGGCAATTGCCACCTCAATTGTTCACTCCAAATGGGACAACTGCAATGCCCTTTCCTGTATAGCATCGGATAATCTCAAATAGAAGGTCTACAAACAAGCTAGAATGCTCTTGCCCAAGCCGTCACTAAAACTCACGATCACCTTCACGTAACCCCAGTTCAATTTAATTGCCTTGAAGTTCCTCAGTCCTTCTTTTACAGAATTATATTCCTTACTTACAATACCCTTCAAGCCACTCAGTCCTCTTACCTCTGCCAGCTGGTCACGATCCAGCCGCACAAGCTACTCGTTCTGGATCTCACCTTTCCGTTTATCGGACTTCAGTCTCCTCCCTCTATCAAATTCTGCAAACCGCTCTTTAATCTACGCCGCGCCAGCTCTCTGGAACGAACTCCCGAGTGATCTCTCCAGTTTGCTTGTCCCCTCTCGCCTATCAATCTCAGCATTTTCTCGCTTGCTTTCTGTCCCGCAGCATTCCACGCAAGACTGAAAACCGAGCTTACCACGCTATCCCATCGTGGTTTGCTGTTGTCCGCTTCTGCACCATTCCATGACCACCAATTTCCTCCACCACGAGGCCATTTCCACCGTAGCACCAGGGTGGGAATTGCCCGAGGGTTGGGGTTCAACCCCTAGTCTTTCTTAGTTGAGTCTTCATTGCACACCCAGGGGTCGTTTTGCAATCCCCTCAGTTGTGCTAGTGTGATTTAGCATTAATTGACTATGAGTTTCTGACAAAGAGAAGAAATTTCCAAGGTGTATCATGTATGCATTTTAGAATTTTCTCAACAAAGGAATTGATTTTGATTCGAGTCTGACTTGCAAAAGTTCTAGCGTTTAAATCAGCTACTTTCAAATATCGTTGACATCGGTTTGTAAAATACGGATAAAATGTTCAACCCTCCAAGTCTTTTTTCTACAATTCCCACACTGCGTAGCACAACTCTGTTTGGTCCGTTCCGGTGCCAGGTCACAATCCAAAAGCGATAGGTTTGACCCTACGAATTCTGACCTGGCACCGGAACCGACCAAACAACCTGGCTTCTGCGGACTCGATTTGATACAGCGCCTGTGTTTAACCGGGTCTACCTGCCGCAGCATTTGTATGGCGCTGAGAAATTTCGGTGATTTGCATTAACATTACATTAACAATGTGACGTGCCTTTGATAAGCCTGAATGTTAAACTGTTTGGACTATGGACTACAACGTCATTTGCCTACTTGAATAGGAAAAACCGTAATGACTCACTGAAAAGTTTGTTCAGTGGGAGAAATTTTCTTTGTCCTTTGTCCCTTTTGAATGAAGGACCAGAGGTGTCCTCCTTTGCAATTGAATATACGGCCATTCAAAAACGTACGGCATTCCTGGTCCACAATATTGCCACGTCTGAACAAATTTGCAGTGAATCATTGCGTTGTTTCCCTATTATGGACTCTGCAATGCTATAATGATCTATGCCTTTAATTCCTTCTGCAGCAGGTCCAAGATTTAAAGTTAGTGTGAAGGTAGGCCTATCCTACCGTCTAAGCGTAAAGGTATGAATAAGGTAAACAAATCCTAGTCCGTAAATTACGTAAATTACTTCCCCTTTGATTCGGTTCATTAATGTACATGTTTGGTATTATATATTATCATGTGTTCATTATAATATGCCTTTTATTATATGACCGTTAAAACATGTAGACCCCCTAGAAACAATACAACAGTTGCAGGATAAATCGTTGCATTTGAATTATGCGCTGAGCTTTGCGGTACGTTGTAGTTGTCGGTATCTGCGTTCTGGTTGTCGCTTATGGTCAAGTGATGTTTTGGCTGACGACCTCGCATCGCCAGACGAACCGGATTCGACTCCAGTATCTTCAAGCTGTGCTTCGACAGGACGTTGGATGGTTCGACACACACAGCGTCGGAGAAATTGGCATTCGACTGACAGAGTAAAGAAATAATACGATCCAATGCAAGGACTTCTATAGCGCCTTTTACAATCAACAGTTTGTTGACAAGCCATGCATCGATTTCGTAAATATAAATACCCTTCGCAGAAATATGAAGCCAGCCAGCCAGGCCAGCAAATATAGTAAGTTTGGTATTCAGTTTTCCAGCGAGCAAGGTAATCTTTGTTAGGTTTTCAAAAGTTGCATTATCAGATACATATATGCTCAGGTAACCAGACAGTTAACCAACCAGTCAGGCAGACTGCAGAAATCTCTTTTCAAAACATGCTTCTCATTCCCAAGGGATTATTTCTACCTCGGGTAAAACAGCAACAATAATGATGATGCTAATGCAACAATAATGATGATGCTGATGCTGATGCTGATGATGATGATGAAGATGATGATGATGATGATGATGATGATGATGATGATGATGATGATGATGATGATGATGATGATAATAATAATAATAATAATAATAATAATAATGATAATGATAATGATAATAATGATAGTAATAACAGTGTCCAACTATTTTAGTGACGTTAATAAGATCCAGGCTGGAATCGGCGACAAAATCGGAGGCTTCATTCAGTACACGACGAACTTCGTGGTCGGCCTAATCGTTGCTCTCGTAAAAGGATGGAAGTTGGCTCTTGTCATTCTCTCAACCTCTCCTCTGCTGGCTGTGTGCGCCGCACTAATGATGTTTGTAAGTTCAACTTCACAATACAATACAACAATACAACACCGAATTTCTAGTGTTTCACTTGCAACCATACTGATCGGTGGTTTGTATTTCGTTTGCCTAGAATGGGTGACTGGGTAAGAAGATGATTATGATGTCGATGATGATGATGATGATGATGATAATGATGATGATGATGATGATGATGATGATGATGATGATGATGATGATGATGATGATGATGATGATGATGATGATGATGATGATGATGATGTATGCGATGATGAATAACAATGAAACCTCATCTAAACTAGTCAAATCACTTTATCGTCGTCGTTATCATAATTCATGAAGCGTCGATAGTCACTTCAAGTCTAATCACATTCAAAATTGTAATTCAATGGACAAACCCGGTCGAATTCCAATGGATCTGATTAACTATGGACTGTGTGTTTGATTTGAAGTTGATAACGGCGTCGACGAAGAAAGAGTCGGAGGCTTACGCTAAGGCGGGAGCAATAGCCGAGGAAGATCTGTCGGCCATTAGGACTGTTGTGGCTTTCGGTGGAGAGGAAAAGGAATGCAAAAGGTTGGTAAGAAACTTCACGGAAACCTACTTAAAATTAATTTCCATGTAGTGTCAACACAGATCGTCGGATCTTGGCAACTGATCTCCATTATTGGCTCACTGTCCATGTTTCGGAGCCGTTAAAAGGTAGTAAATAGACAAGCAATAAAGCAAGACATCCAAACACGTTTGTATAACTTCCGCACTAGACTATCTGGTGTGCACCCTTGTCAAAAGATGAGTTTTGTGAGAGTCTGGTGTCGATTTGTCGTATAGTTGACCTTCTATTGCAGATACAACGCCAACCTCAAAGAAGCCAAGTCCTACGGAATAAAGAAGAGCATGGTAAATGGCGGTGGAATGGGAGTGACGTATATTGTCATATTCTGTACCTATGCCTTGGCATTCTGGTACGGAGGCGGACTGACAGTACCACAGAGCAGCATCAGCGGCACGACCTCATCACCGCAGATGAATCTGACTGCAGCACAGTCGAACAACGACCAATCGACGGCTGAGTACACGATTGGACAGATGCTTGTGGTAAGAATGGCTGTCTTTCTCCCAACTTAGCCAAATGCATGAAAGTACGTTGCAACCTGTGTTCTTAACCAAGACAGTAGCAAGGCTTTATGCTATAGACCAATGGTTCCCAATCCTATTCGGAGCAAGGCACCCTAGCTAAAAGGATGACTAAAAGTCATTCGGTCAACGGCACCCTGGCCTTAATTTCGCTTATTTTCTTCCATTCAGTTCTTTGTTTCAATGACGAGCAAAGTTCCTTGTACTCGATGGTAATGTTATAACTTGCGACTAATTCTGCACTATTTTAAGTTTTTTTAAAATTATAGTTATATGCCTATGTCAGCAGTGATAATCAGTAGTTTTTTTACTCATCGTATAGACCCATTCCAGGAGAAGCACCCTAACCATGACATTCGATGAGTAGGCCTATACATGGGATTGTCCTTATGTGAATGACAACCTCAGGGCATTCAACATTCTTCCTTCCTTTATCACGCACGACTGCTGGTCGTTGTCAGTCAAACGTGACTGTGCTCGAATAGCAAAGAAATTTATAAGGTTTATGCGTCGTCTAATCCGACGCGGCCAAACATTATCATTACCCTTAACCGTGATCGTGATCTCGAGATATGTGCAGCAGCAAAAGAATGCTAAGTGGCGAGAATCCACTTATACGTCTAAGCAAAATTGATAGGGACGTTAAGTCAGGTTCGGTTCCAGGTCAAAATCTAAGACTAAGGGTCAGACAGGAAGAAGAAAAAGAGCTTGGAGATTTTTTACTGTATATCATAAAGCTAAGCATTACGTCCACAGAGACCAATTATTGTCTGTAATCCTAATATTGTATATGATTGTAATAATTTCGTCGTCGTCGTCGTCGTCGTCGTAGTAGTAGTAGTAGTAGTAGTAGTAGTAGTAGTAGTAGTAGTAGTAGTAGTAGTAGTAGTAGTAGTAGTAGTAGTAGTAGTAGTAGTAGTAGTAGTAGTAGTAGTAGTAGTAGTAGTAGTAGTAGTAGTAGTAGTAGTAGTAGTAGTAGTAGTTGTTGTTGTTGTTGTAATAGTAGTAGTAGTGGTGTGGTGGTGGTGGTGGTAATTATAATGATAATGAAAATCACAATGACAACGATAATGATAACAATAATAAAATAACAACGGTACTTTTCTGCAAAATATTTAGGTATTTTTCTGTGCTGTGTACGGTGCAATGTCTCTCGGAAACGCTTCTCCAAACATTGAGTTCATCGCAACAGCCAGAGGTTCCGCCTACTCCATCTGGACCATCATCGACAGAGTAGGTAGCCGTCACTGGCCTAGGATTCGTGGGGGACATTGTGAACTGACAGCCCCTAAACTAGGCGGAAGAACTGTTTATTTTCTCTGTTGTGTGCATGCATGTAAGCATCTGTGCGTCTTTGTGTATGTATGCCTGTATGTATGCATGTATACATTTGTGCATACTTTTATATATATATGTGTGTGTGTGTGTGTGTGTGTGTGTGTGTGTGTGTGTGTGTAGGTGTGTGTGTGTGTGTGTGTGTGTGTGTGTGTGTGTAGGTGTGTGTGTGTGTGTGTGTGTGTGTGTGTGTAGGTGTGTGTGTGTGTGTGTGTGTGTAGGTGTGTGTGAGTAGATTACTAACACGGGGTTGGGGACATTACCGTAATTACGTTTAAAACCAGTTTTGACTGGCCTACAACACCCAGTTTTTCTGGTCCCCACCACTCCATTATCTCACCGAATTAAGAGGATGCCGATCTATACCATCTAGGCTTCCAGAGGGTCCTGAAACCCACGGACAATTATAGCAGGTCGACTTCCAGGGCCTCCTGAGGGCCCCGAGGCCAATGGGCTCTTACAGCAGATCGACCTTCAAAGGGTCTCCAGAGGCCTACGAACCCATATAGCATATCCACTTTCTCCTGTGTATTTTAGAACAAAATACGCGGGCCCTTAGCGCAGGGCCTTCAGAGAGGGTCCTGAAACCCACGGACAATTATAGCCAATCGACTTCCAGGCAGTCCGTGGAATCCACGAACGCTTATAGCTTAGAAGTCCTCGAGTGTGACAACTTTCACAGTGTGACGATAATATCTGTCACGAGTGTCACGTTTAAGCTAGGAGTGTAATAACAGCTTTAAATATTTAAATTAGGAATATACGCCAAGTTGAATATTTTAAAAAAACGGTGCGGCGCTCCTGAGTAGGTTTCTTGAAGGGGCTATTTTAAATTCACAGAACGAATGAATGAAAGAATGGAAATAGAGAGACTGAGAGAGAGGTAGAGAGATAGACAGAGACATTATTTTATCATAATCATAATTATACCATAATCGTCATCATAGGCGCCGACTTTTGGTTTTGTCTCTGGGTGCCAGTCAGGGGCGGATCCAGAAGGTTTATTTTTTAGTCATCCGTCATTTTCCATCGTCTGCACAAAAAAATAAAAGGGGGCCATGTCTCCTAAAATTTGGCGACTTTTAGGAATTCATCCCCATAATAATGTAACGACCTTTTTAGGAATACCCCAAAATTTAATTTAAGGTCCGAATTCCTCTGGGGCCAGGCCCCCACCGAACTTTTTCTCTGGGTGCATTGGCACCCAAGGCCCCCAAGAAGTCGGCGCCTATGATCATCATTACACCAGTAATATATACTTTTTCGCTGAATACAGAAAAAAGTAGAATCACTACTCACCAGATGATTGGTTTTTTCCTTGGGTGGATTGCCGTTTCGTCCTGTGCAGTAGTCATGTCCTGAAGACCAAGGCCAAGACCGTAGTCTCAAAGACAACACGAGTTTTGCCTGGACTCATCAGGGCGTCTTCGAGACACCGACGGCCTCCTCCCAGCAAAACTGCTGGTCTTCCGCCCCCATGTGTGGAACACGATTGTTGGACGGCAAATACTATGTAATGATATTTCAGGGTCTACAGGGTCTATTGTGTTGCCTGTATTGGAGTCGTCTAAACTTTTAGCTGAACCCACAAAAAGCTGCGGGGGCACAGGCTTATTTTGATGGCGGCCTGAACTCGCCACGTCACAAAGCTATCAATGGGCTCCTGCGGTTTTTTAATTATGAGACAAACGCCACTTTGCCACACACCGCGCCCTGATAACTATGCCAATATAAATCTTTAAAAATTTTCACAGAGCTACGCTATACCCAGCCTTATACTGGCACGGCATCAGCTAAAAAATCCGTAATAGCCAGGCTCGAAGGAAAATTTTTTACCATGTTAGGGCATCCGTCCTTATAACAGCGCCGTATGAGCTCAAAATTCGTAATAGCCAGGCTGTAAGGAAGAATTAAAAATTTAGGGAATTTAACAACTATAAATTAATATCATCGTCCTCCATATTCTCCACGACAGGTTCACCCAAGGCTGCTAAAATTGCATCTTCTACCTGTTGAGGCAGTTGTAAATTTTCACATTCAGAATCTGAATCTTCATTTACGCCTACCTTTAGCCCGTTAACTTTCTCACGCAGCGACTTCCGTTCAATTGCGAGCTGCCTTAATTTTAACGCTGATTCATTCAGCCGTTGTTTCGTCTTTCTATAATTTTGATTTATTTTGTTAAGCTGCATTTCTGCAGATTTAATTTTCTCTTTTTTACTAACCTCTTTAAATGGAATATCAGCTAAAGCTCGCAAAAATTTCTGTTCCTTATCCATATCGAATGTTTATAGGACGTTTACCGTTCAACAACCTTTCGTCCGACACATGGGATGTCAATCCAGACTGAGCAGGTCCTATATATAAACACCCACGTTGATCTGCCTGCCTGCCTGCCCACTTCCATTAGTAAGCATGCAGAGACTCTTACGCGCAGCCTGCCCAGCCACCAAAATTTGCGACGGTCCATATAAGTCGATAGTTAAGACTCGCACAGAGACTGACAGGCGCGCGGCTACCCCAGCCTGGCCCAGCCAGCAAAGTTTAGCCCCAGAGCGGAACGCCTGCGTGCGGCTACGCCGCAAGGCTAGCCAGCAACGATACATGAGATTCATGACAATACAATGAATACATATGCATACATACATACATACATACATACATACATACATACATACATACATACATACATACATACATACATACATACATACATACATACATATGCATACATACATACATACATACATACATACATACATACATACATACATACATACATACATACATACATACATACATACATCCATACATACATACATCCATACATGCATACATCCATACATACATACATACATACATGCGGAGAACCGAAAAGGCAGACACAGGCCAACGCAGATGCAGACAGAGACACACACAGAGGCGCACACAGGCACACACACAGAGGAAGACATATGCCCACATAGAGGCTTTAGGCCACATCATTCAACGCTTGATATAAAACAGATGCGTATTATTTTCCATCAGTGCAGCGGTCTCCGACAACCACCTAATTGTGATTTATTGCTTTGTACCCACATAGAGGCTTTAGGCTACATCATTCAACGCTTGATATAAAACAGATGCGTATTATTTTCCATCAGTGCAGCGGTCTCCGACAACCACCTAATTGTGATTTATTGCTTTGTACCCACATAGAGGCTTTAGGCTACATCATTCAACGCTTGATATAAAACAGATGCGTATTATTTTCCATCAGTGCAGCGGTCTCCGACAACCACCTAATTGTGATTTATTGCTTTGTATTATATTCCATTAGTAAGCATCCTGTTTCACGTGATGTGGCTTTGTTTAGCGCTGAGAAATCTCGGGGATATAGGCCTACATTACATTTACGTAAAGTTCATCCATCATCCTTTCCATCTATCTATCCATCATTTTTCCATCCATCCATCCATCCATCCATCCATCCATCCATCCATCCATCCATCCATCCATCCATCCATCCACCGCGGTCTGGGTTTACAACAAGCGAACCATAAACACAGGCCAAAATAATAAGGATTTTGACCGATCATCACCCATATCGACGCCGTGCACTTTCAGGCGATGACTGTAAGCCTTAAATCCAACAGTGGCCTATTTTTTATGTACTGTGGCGCTTCATACGGTGAAGGAGTATAAATCATGTTTAAAGGACTTGTATAATTAAAGACTTGGAAGTCCTTATTATTTTGGTTATGGCATCTATGTACTGTGGCGCCTCATACGGTGAAGGAGTATAAATCGTGCTTACATTGTGGTTTTCTGCGATCAACAAATAATTATTTTTAAGCAATAAACAATTGCCCGTGCTGAATTGTATATTCCACTTAAATGACATTCTATTTAGCCCAATTTTCTAAAGTTATTAGTGCACCAATTAGGCTTAAAAAGTTAGTATTTTTTGACTTTTGGAAAAAACATGAAAAACAATATATTTTTTATGCGTGAACATAATAGAATGGAAAAAGATAAATTGCTAGTTAAGGTTCTAAAACACGCCTTAAGAGTTTTTTGCGTGCTGAATGGGCAGCTAATACATGAATATTGAATAACAATAATAATAATAATAATTAGCCTTGTTTTGAATATTTTTTCAATTTAAATAAAAGAATATGTTATGGTATACATAAAATCATAATGTTGGGGCAAAACTTTTGCAAATGGCTTATGATAGGCAAAACAACTCTCTGCTGTCACAGATGCATTGGGGAGTACTGTTTCAAGCATTTAGCACGACTGCGAAACGGTTGCGGGACAAAACCCTGCGCTAAATGTGGGAGGGGTATCAAAAACCGCTTGGGTGAGTGTATGAAGTGTGGTTATTTCGCTAAATATTTCAGAGCTCGACGAGGTGGGTTAGTCCGTGAATTTAATAAGGAATGGAAGCGACTATCAAATATATCAGTAGAATAAAAAAAATAATCATTTGAACAAACGATATAGTTATTGTATTGAGCTAATACAGATGAGCAAGCGACAATCGAATATCAGTAGGCAAAAATTTCATTTTGAACAAATGATATAATTATTATATTAAAGAAAAGTTTGCCACAGTAGTATAAAATAATTTATAACTATGGCATTGTCTGCGAATGAAAAAATTGAACAATTGTTGGGTGAGTTTACTGGCCCCCCAGCTCTTCGAGCTGTTCTAAAAAATATCTTAGACGAACCTATCCCAGATGCAGTCAAAAGGCGCTTACTACAGCCACTGCTTCCAAGGCCAATTCCTCCAGTGCGCAAGCATAGAGGGGCAAAACGTAAATCCCTTCTAGCACAATTCGACCCGCTCCTCATTAAGAAGGAGAGAGGTGGACCACCGCCATTTCTAGTACACAAAGAGCTCGCCAACCAGCTTCTGAGAGACTTCCGTGCAGAAGTACCTCTTAACCACAGGCTGGAAAGAGATGCGTTGGCTTTCTTGAGTGCAATGGAGCATAACATTGAGGCGCAACTCAACGAAGAGCTGTTGAAACAAGACGGTCTGAAATACTCGCAAGTGTTGACAGTTGAGTTGGAAAAGCTGGCTCCGACCGTTGACATGTTGTACGACGGAAACGCGACCCCGGGTACTATTACCAATACGGCCTACTTTCGAAGCAAAGCAGCGCCAATTACGAATGCGAGTAAAATCCAAGGGGCTGTACGAAAGGCCAAGGCCGAAGTACTAAAAAGCCTCGAGGACTATACCAATGAGGGGTCAGGCTGGAGGGTGAGGCGGGTCGTGGCGGTAGACCTCAGCGTTGCAAAATATCAACCATTTCGTGCAAGGAGCTACTTTCCTACACCAAAGTATATACCCCCTCGTACGGTTATTAATGTAAAGAATAAAGATAACCGATGCTTCGAGTGGGCCATATTAAGTGCTATGTATCCAGTAGGTCATGGACAAAATCCAGATCGCCCAACTAAGTATCGGGGCCACCTCCTCGAGCTAAACTTCGATGGTATAGAATTTCCAGTGAAGGTCACAGATATCGGTAAGTTCGAACGTCAGAACCCTAATATAAGCGTCTCAGTCTTCGGGTGGGATAAAGCTTTGTATCCAATTTATGTCTCAAAGCAGACCAATAGAGACTATAATATCGATCTTCTACTGTTAGTCAGTGGTGAGAATTACCACTACGTCTGGATTAAAGACCTTGGCCGAATTCTTAATCAAAATAGCAAAGACAAAAGCAAGAAACACCCATGCCGTCGCTGCCTACACATATTCTGTAGACAAGACTTGCTGGATGCTCATATCAAAGATTGTCAGGGCATTAGTCAGAAGCCTCAGCGGATTGAGATGCCAAAAGAGGATGAAAATATCCTCAAATTCCAGAACCATCACAAACAGATGCGCACTCCGTATATTATTTACGCGGACTTCGAGGCTCTAAACATGCCAATCGAAGGTGCAGCCATGAATCCCAGCGAGAGCAACACCAGACAGATAGCTGAGCAGAAACCGTGTAGCTTCTGTTATATAGTGGTTCGATACGATGGCCGCACCAAGAAGCCGGTGCTATATCGTGGAGAAAACGCCGTGGAAGAGTTCCTACAACGACTACAAGGCGAGCTAGCCACTATCAAACAAAGGCTGGCCACCCCAGCTAAGATGGTTATGTCACCGGCCGATCGCCAATCATTCCGCGAGGCTATCGAATGTCACATCTGCGGAGAAGCGCTCGAAGCGGATAGAGTTCGCGACCACTGCCACATTACCGGTAAGTACCGAGGTGCTGCTCACAACGCCTGCAACCTCAAACTTCGAATATATCCAGATAAGTGTAAGGTACCGGTGGTCTTCCACAATCTGCGAGGTTACGACAGCCACCTCATAATGCAAGCGATAGGCAGCTGTGAGGCCGCACAGGATGAACAAACTGAAATTAACTGTATTCCAAACAATATGGAGAAATATATGACATTTAATATTGGGCAACTACAGTTCATCGATAGTCTCCAGTTTCTAAACAGCTCTTTGGATAAATTATCAGGAAACCTATCGCTAGAGGATTTGAAAGTCACAGCAGCATATATAAAGGAAAGTTTCGTTCACAATGATAGGACAAAACTAGATCTTTTGAGGCGAAAGGGCGTATATTGTTACGAGCACATTGACGATTACCACCGCTTCGAAGAAGACCGACTTCCACCCAAAGAAGCGTTCTACAGCAGGCTCTCCCGAGAGAACATTTCTGATGAGGTTTATCAACACGCCCAAAGAGTATGGAACGAATTCGACTGTAAAACTCTGGGCGACTATCACGACCTGTATCTCCGCACGGATGTACTTCTACTCGCAGATGTCTTCGAGACCTTCAGAAACACATCGATGAAACACTACAGTTTAGATCCGGCAAATTACTTCAGCCTGCCAGGAATGGCCTGGGACGCTTTGTTGAAAAAGACGAAGATCGAGCTCGAACTTTTAACCGATATAGATATGCATTTGTTCGTAGAGAAAGGTCTCCGAGGTGGAATCTCGATGGTATCTAAGCGCTTCGCAAAAGCCAACAACCCACAATGCCCCGACTACGATACCACGAAGCCAGACAACTGGATCATGTATCTCGACGCGAATAATCTTTACGGCTGGGCGATGCAACAGCCACTGCCGGTTGGAGGATTTAGCTGGGAAAGTCCAACTCTCGATGAAGTGTTGGAAACTCCAGATGACGCGCCTGAAGGCTTCCTACTTGAAGTAGATCTCGGGTACCCGGAGCACCTCCACGAATCACATAGCGACTATCCCTTAGCACCGGAGACCCTGACAGTCCAAGAGGAGTGGTTGAGTGACTATCAGAATGTGCTTATGAACGAGTTGGGAGGCAAGTTCACAAAGCATGTGAAGTTAGTACCAAGCCTACGACCTAAGGAGCGGTATGTGGTCCATTATAGAAATCTCAAACTCTACCACTCGTTAGGGCTACGAGTTTCTAAAATTCATCGTGTCATTAAGTTTAGACAGGAGGCATGGATGGCTCCATACATCGAGATGAATACGAAATTGAGAGCGAAGGCAACGTCGGAGTTTGAGAAGGATTTCTTCAAACTGGCTAATAATGCGGTCTTTGGAAAGACCATGGAAAATCTTAGAAAAAGAATCAGAGTTAACCTGGTACCGACCTCAAAAGTTGACAAACTTCGTAAACTAATTGCTGACCCGGCCTACATATCACACAAAATCTTCAACGACCAACTCGCCGCGATTCACAGTTTGAAGAACAAGCTCAAGTTAAACAGACCTGTATATGTCGGCCAGGGTGTCCTCGACCTCAGCAAGCATCTGATGTACGACTTCTGGTACAACGATGTGAAAAACGAGTACGGCAACAATGCTCAACTCTTATACACAGACACTGACAGCCTGTTATTTCAGGTGGAAACTCCGAACGCCTATGCCGATATGTGGAACAAAAAGCATCTATACGACCTCTCCGAGTTTCCTAGAGACAGCCCATACTACGACGCCGAGAACAAGAAAGTCGTGGGCAAGTTCAAGGATGAATGTAACGGAGTGGCCATCGCTGAATTCGTTGGACTGCGTCCGAAGATGTACTCGATCTTAAAATCGGGCGGTTCAGAAATCAGGAAAGCAAAAGGCGTTCAGAGAGCAGTTGTGAAGAAGGATCTGCACCACGAGCTATACAAGGAATGCCTGTTCGAACGAGAAGAAATGCGGCACACACAAGTCGTGATTAGAAGCCATGACCACCAGATCGGAGTGTACGAGCAGAATAAGATCAGCCTCTCTCCATTAGACACAAAAAAGTGGATATCTCCGGACGGAATAACAACGCTGGCATACGGGCACTACAAAATCAACGACGGTTGAGTATTCTATCGGGTGGTAGCTCAGTGCCCATAGGAACCAGAAGCAGCTCCTCACGTACAAACCCGCGGGCAGGACCGTCTACCAGATGGTATAAAGCCGGTTGACCAGCCTGCCGAACAACATCCAAAATAGCGTGGATGGTGAGCGACCAGTTAGGATCGGTGGCACGTTTGCTTCCACCTTCGAGCTCGCCGGGAGCGTACAAATAGCGGACGAGAACGTCGTGTCCGAGAATAGGCTCATCCATTCCCCACAAACGAGTTTTCATTTGTGAATGAGAGGGCTTCTGTGTCACTTTAGCAGCTTTCATCGCTTCAACCGGCTTCATGTCGAGCAAGCGCGTCGGCTCATCGTTTAGTGTAGCTACAACTTCGGGCAATCGTCGAACCCATTCCACCGACCGTTCGGATGAACCCCTTGCAGCCAGGAGCAATTCCTGAGCGTACTGGGCACCGAAAAGTCGCTCAGCTAGAGTACGGTTAAAGCGTTCAACGATGCCCTGTTGGCGATGATTTCCGGCCTGTCCGCGTCTTACAAGAACGTCGTGCTTCGTCAGCAACGGTGTAAAATCACCCATAAATTCGCGTCCAGGATCGACCTGAAAGAGTCGAGGCCAAGTCAATGGACCCCTCTTATAGATCCGGCTTAAAGCGGCGGCGACTTCGGTCGCACTTTTGTTGATCAATGGTTCAGCTTCTTTGTATCGTGAGGCAACATCAACAACAGTGAGAGCGTATTTATAAGTCTTTCGACCTACTTTATCGTGAGGCAAAAACAAGAGATCGGCTTGGTGTACGGCGTTTGGTCGATTTTCATCGAACTTTGGACGCGGTATGCGGCGTGGAACGGGAAGATAAATCTGCCACACCGCTTGTTTCTTCAGCCAATCACGAGCCTCCGCCTCGGAAACTTTGGCGGCTGAGGCTAATTTCTTCACCGCAGCCTTACCTCGCCAGTAACCTCTAGGGCTGTAATAGACGGCTGAAAGGTGCTTAGACATTTCAGTAATACTATATATTACAAACAGGTAAACACATACACAAATGATTTTCATTAGCGCCGCCGTCCAACACCCATCCCTAGCCTCGACTTTGCTGACATAATGGCCGATACGAGCCGGGCATCCTTCTTCTCATAATCTGGAGTTTCATCGGTGAGTGCGATCTTCGACGCGGCTGCAGCGAGGATGTCATCTGCGTGGTTACGCCCTGGGGTATCTTTATGAACTGCGTAAGCCACATCATGGTGGAGGCACGCACGGTCGAGCTGATTAACACCGTGATAGCGCTGTGACAGCCGTTTATCGAGTTTTGTGAATGGTCCACAGTAAGAGTACTTTCCTGTATTCTGAAAAGAACCTCCCGGATTATCTTCCGAAGACATACCGGATGGAAGGCTCATATGCATCTCAGGCAGAGGCAGAATATTAAGAGCGCTATTCAGTAGAGAACCTCCAGTCTTTCGCACTTTAGAAGGCAAAATTTGGCTCTTCTTTGCACCGCAGACGGCACAGGTTCCCTTCTTGGCTGGCCGACCGTTTCGTAACTCGACGATTGTTTCATTTGAAGTCTCAGTATGTTTCTTACATCGTAGGCAATACATTGTGTTCGTTGAATATAATCATAACTCGTTGTCTCTATATGGAAATAACAAATTTTGACCTCGAAGCCGACGATGGGAAAAAACACCACCATTGGTTGTTGCCATCCAGCATACGGTGTATAATCTGCGGGCCTAGCGGATGTGGGAAAACAAACCTACTACTCAACCTCCTTCTGAAGAAGGGGTACCTACGTTTTGACCGGCTCTATCTATACTCAAAGTCTCTGGGACAGGAAAAATATCAGTTCCTTCGGGACTGGATAACAGAACTCGAAAAAGTTGCCGGGAAGGAAGTGGCTTCCTTTCACTCTTGCTCAGATGAAATAGTTCCAGTTGAATCATTAAATAAGAATGCCAGAAGCCTTCTAGTGTTCGATGACGTCATGCTTGAAAAACAGTCGCCCATCGAAAGGTATTTCACTATGGGTCGACACGGTGGCGCGGACTGCTTCTACTTAACGCAGAATTATTTTCGAATTCCGAAGCAAGCGATCCGTGACAATGCTAATCTTATCGTCCTCTTCAACCAAGACAGCAAAAATTTGCGAGCCATTCACGATACGTTCGTAGGCGGCGACATGTCTTTCGATGAGTTCCGTACGTTCTTCAGCGAGTGTGCTGCCCAGCCATATGGATTCGCAGTCATAGATTTGACGTCCAAGGTGTACGATGGAAAATATCGTTGCGGGTTCGATCGCTTCTATAAGCCCAAGGCAAGTATTTAAAGACACAATATAGGCAACATATAGTCGACATACAACCACGATGTGGACAAAGGTTTCTTCTAAACAGGAGCGAGACGCGTTAACTCAGGATTATTTAGCTCGGAGAGATCGATTGAGACAGCGTTTCGTGGATGAGAAGCTCGGTGAAGCCAATCTTCAGTACGATGCGGCAAAGCTTTTCAAACCAATAGCCACAGCCACCGCTGAATCCCAGGTGGCTACGTCTAAGGAGCTGCAGAAAGTCACCAGCGCTTTACAGGATTTGCCGGCGCAGATTTCAGAGTCTGCTAATTTTAACCCGATAGCAGCTTTGTTCGGTGATTCCGTGGGAGCAGTTGCTCCAACGGCTGCTCCAGCGCTTCCAGCGATTGTGGCACACCCCGCCCAGGAAGCATTGTTCGTCCATCCGAACAGACATCTCAACGTCGACGCAATCAGGCGTCACGGTTTTACACCACCAAGCGAACTTGACCTTCGCGACACGGCAGCTGTGAAACAGATAATCGAAGCCGTGAACCAGTACAATAGAAACACACTTGGCAAAGAGAAAATGAAAGCCAATAAGAACGGAGATGAAGAAAAGGTCGCTTCGCTGACTTTAGATATTAAAGCCCTAAAAGACTATAGAGAACGAATACGTTTTTTGGAGAAAGGCCACACCCTCACAAAAAAGGGAAAGGGTTTCAGTGTCCCAGCCGTTCCTCTGAAATTACAAGGTAACGCCTTGGGTGAGCTCTCCGTTGACCCCGTCGCGCTGTCTGCTGGTAGACTGAGAGTGTTTAATGGTGGGAACCTGGTGCTCGAAGCTCCGGCCGATGAGTCGTTGTTCAGCCTGTTAACGAAACGATTCGTTAAGACTAAGCAATATTCGCCTCAAGCAATCGAAACTTTTAAAAAGCTCGTACAGATGTCTGGTCTGCCTATTCATGGCCGGAAAAGTAAAAAGTTCCAGCTGATTCGAGGCGGCGCGGTGCAATTTTACAACGATCCAAACGCCCTGGTAGAGAGGTTGCAGCTTTTGGTGGCCTCTAGGGCCGCGGGAAACACAGGTCTCGGCAACGAAATCTCCGCCATTCTTGATGAGTTACTGCGTTCCGGTGCGATCTCCAAAGAGCTGGCACTCGAATTGAATAGAAACATGCTCATAAAATAGAAATAGAAAACAAAATTCATGGCTCAGATGGAACGCTCGGAGAAACTGCTCGAGGAAATTCGAGACCTTTTGCAGCCTAAGGAAAATTTTAGTATAGTTGTTTCCTCAGATACTACAGGGTGGACCACGGCTTTCTCACCGCCGCTGTACCTGGATCCAAAAAGACGCTTTGAGCTTGCTTTGGTCAATCTTGAAACTTATAATTCGATTCCGAACATTGACAGTTCAAATAACAAGTTCGTCTACAGCGCCACCAATTTACAGACGTGGAAGACGATCATTTTGCCCGACGGAAGCTACGAGATCGCACAGATTAATGATGAAATCAGCCGGCAGTTAGAAAAGCAAAATCCGCCGCCGACAGGTGTTGTTCAACTCGGCTTTAATTCTCCCATTACTATAGGAGCTATCGCATCTACCCTACGCGCTTTCATAAAAATTACGAATGCCCTTTATAAGGTAGATATGGCCGCATCTACCATCAGGAAAACGCTCGGTTTTAACCCTCAGAGGCTTGGTCTTGGTTATAAAGAGGGAGAAAATCCAGTCGATATTCTCCGGGTGGACACAATCCTGGTAAATTGTGATATTATCTCTGGATCGTATCGAAATGGTAGCCAGCTGCCAGTAATCTACAGTTTTTTCCCGGATGTGTCGCCCGGCTATAAGGTAATCGAGTCTCCAAAAAATCTAGTGTACCTACCAGTAGCACCGGCTGGCAACGTACAGGGCATTCGTGTGTGGCTGACCGACCAGAATGGTGAACAATTAAACCTCCGCGGTGAGACAGTAACTATAAGGTTTCACATCCGCAGTGCGTAGATTTTCACACTTAAATATTCTCATGTTTGTTCTTGGAATTAAAAAGCGGCGTCGTGTCGTGGGTGGTGGACTTTTCGACTGGATACCCAAAATCGCGGGTTTCCTTGGCCGTGCAGGCTCCTTCATTTCGGCGAATAGAGGCACAATCACAAACGTTGCCAAGGCGGTTGGTAATGTCGCGAAAGCCGGCGCCACAACAGCATCTGCCGTCAGGCAAATTGTTGATGCCGTGAAAGCGAGACGCGCTGCGGCCGTAAATGAAGCTCATTTACGAAATGAAAATTCATCTGCCGCGCCCGTTGTTCCCGCACCTTTGGAGAAGGCGCTCAGCGACAAGAGCATCGAATACTTAAAACAAGTGGCTGTGAGTCCGCCACCCGTTGTTCCGACAATGGCCGACATAAACAGCCGCATTGCTGGATCCGGTTTCAAAACTATAAAGCCGAGTCGTTGTGGTAGGGGTCTGTTTCTTGCAAAATGAAAAAAATTTCCGACTAATTCACAAAACGGAAAAAAAATGTTTAACCCACCACATATGAAATTAATTTGCAACATGATTAATAATTGAAGCTTGAACTTTTTTAGCTATAATAATGGCAGCATTTGACGTGCCGAGTGAAATGTTGGACATCGCTTCGGCGGTACCCGATGATAATAGCATCGAATCGTTTGAATACCGCGAGTATGAATCACAAAACCCTGCGGCTATTAACAACGGCCAGGCCATACAGATAGACATCCAGAACCAAGACATTTTCACACAGCCTTCCAAGAGCTACCTTCTTGTGGAGGGCAGGCTTACCACAACAGGCGCAGCTTACATCGCAGACTCGTTAGTGTCATTCATCAACAACGCCATCCCGTACATGTTTTCTCAAATTCGATACCTGGCTAACAATACCGAGATAGAGAATGTTATGTCACCTGGGCAAGCCACGACGATGAAAGGCATGCTGGTTTACGGCGATGATTTTTCCAAAGGCGAAGGTTTAAACATGTGTTGGCAGAAGGATACGACCGCGGCGGCGGCGGCTGCGAATATCGGCTTCGAGGCCCGTCGACTGATGATCATTGGAAAACCCGTCCCTATTGGAACGTTTTCATTCGTCGTTCCCTTAAGACATCTATTCGGTTTTTGCGATGATTATCACAAGGTCGTATACGGGATCAAACACTCTTTACTGCTGAGCCGGCAGGGGGATGCAGACGCGATCTTCAAGGAAGCCGCTGCGGCCGATGGCCAGATCGCGCTGACTAAACTCTCCTGGTTCATGCCGCATATAATACCCGCTTTGGAGTATAAAAGCATGCTTATGAAGCAGATTGAAGCCAAGGTTAAGGTACCTGTAGCATTCCGCGCCATGCAATGCGACAACATTGCGGTGCCACGAGCGACGACTTTTTCCTGGCGTTTGAGTGTTAAGTCGGGCACGGAAAAGCCACGCTGGATTCTTGTTGCTTTTCAGACTGGAAAGAATGCACATCAAGGCCAGAATCCGGCACTGTTTGACCATGTGCAGGTTCGCAACATTTTCGCTATGCTCAACAGCGATCGCTACCCGGTTGTTGACATGAATCTCGACTTCACCAAGAGGACAACCTCTCGCGCTTACAAGGCCCTACGTGACTTCAAGGAAGAATATTGCGGCATAGACGCGCGTGAATCGTCATGCCAACTGACGCCAATCGAATTTGTAGATTTGTTTCCGATCTTCGTTCTGGACGTGCGGAGGCAATCTGAACGACTTAAAACCTCTGTACAGGACATACAAATCAAGGTGGACTTTAACGAAGGGGTACCAAATAATACGACAGCATATGCCGTCCTGATCAGCGACCGACTCCTGAATTTTGAATCGGATGGCAGCAAATTCAACGTCGTCTACTAGAAATCGGTTTTTCACATTTAGATACAAGGCCCTCTTTTAGATATATTTTTTCCAAAAATGAAAACTGAATACGTTGCGTTCGGCCTTTCACTGACCGAAGGGCAAAAGCAAACATTGGCTAAAGCTGCGCGTGCCGGCACTGGCGCCACGATCCGGCTCACTCATGGCCAGCTTCGCGGAGACGACAAGCTCGCGCTGACAAAAGTTCAAGCCGCCCGAATCGTGAAGAAGATTTCGGAAGGCGTTGGCATGGAGCTGAGATTCACCAAAACGCAACTGAAAAAGATGACAAAATCGGGCGGATTTCTTCCACTACTGGCTCTCCTCCCAGCAATTTTGGGCGGGTTATCCGCCGTGGGTGGCATTGCCACTGGGGTGACAGAGGCCGTGCACAACAAACAGGCCAACGACGCCGCACAGGCGGAGGCGGAGCGTCACAATCGCGCACTCGAGGCGCGGGGGTCCGGTTTATATCTCGGGCGTCAGACTCGTGGTGGTTGTTGTCCAATGTGTACAGGATCGGGTCTCTACATCGGACAAAAAAACTAAAACCTCTTAGCAACTTCGATATAGAGAAAGTTGCCCGAGGTCTGCCGCATTTCCGCGGTGTTTTCATGCGAGATGGTCTGCCCGCCGTGGCTCGTGAGAAGGAGTGTGGAGTTGTTAATTTAGATTCCGGTTCCGGCGATGGTACTCACTGGGTCGCCTATTGGATAGATGGACCTACAGCCGTCTATTTTGACAGTTATGGGCTGGATCCACCTCTCGAAATTTCTCGATATTTAAAAAATCCTATAAGAACTCAAACGTTCCAGCTACAGGGGCCCGATGATGTGGTATGTGGTCATCTCTGTCTGCTCGTGCTAAGAGAGCTCGCTGCCGGAAAGAATTTTGAAGACATCGTGCTTGACCTATGTTAGACTTCCATCACCTTTTTGTATATAAAAATGCCGGTTGATAAATTTGGAAGAGACGGTGGAGGTGGGGTGGGAGGAGGGCAGATAAGCGCCGCTGGGCTCATCCACAAGGCTGGTGATACCATGCTGGGAATTCTTTCGGCTGGAGGTTTTCGGCTGACAAATGTGGGAACGCCGACGATGGAAACGGACGCCGCGACAAAGGCTTATGCAGACATCGTAGATCAGGACAACCTGCAACTCACCGGTGGAACGATGTCTGGCGTTCTAAAAATGGGCGGTCATAAATTGACTGGTTTGCCCACGGACACTCCGGGATCTGATAGCGAAGACGAGGGTTGGGATGAATTGGTGGGGGAGTCCGACGTTGGGAGTTGGAAACAAATAACGGAGTACGCGAAAGAGCGGGCGCACCAAGCTGAGTTGTATGCAGACGGCTTAAGCTCCGAGGTAACTGGTCTCGTTAAACGTTACGCAGACGATAAGGACGCTCTGCTGGACACTGCCGTCAGGCTGTACGCGGACCAGAAGGCGGCCGCGGCCGAGAGCCATGCAGACCAGAAGCTTATCGATGTTAAACAGTACACGGACGAGAAGAACGAGGTGCTGAGAGATTCCGTTAGGCAGTATGCGGACGAAAAGGATGTTATTGTAAAAAGTTACGTCAACGAGCAAGATGTTATCGTCAAGAACGCGTGTGTGCTAAAATCTGGAAGTGTAATGACTGGAAGTTTAGTCATGGGTGGCCACCGAGTAACTGGACTTCCAACAGAGATTCCAGGATCTGATAGCGACGCAGCGAGTTGGAAACAAGTGTCAACAGCGGTCGCCGGCGTTCTATTGAGCCTCGATAGAGTTCCCACGGAGTCGTTGCACGTGGTTAACAAACAATATGTTGATGTTCAACATATTGCTGCTAGGCAGTACGCGGTCGATCAGGACACCGCGATTAATTCGGCCGTGAGGTTGTATACAGATCAAAAGACCGCCGCCGCAAGGGGGTACGCAGACCAGAAAGCCGAAGCTGCAAAAACTTACGCCGAAGAACAAGACGCTATGGTCAGGAGCGCTTGCGTGCTTAAAGTTGGCGACGCAATGACTGGAAATTTAGCTATGGGCGGTAAGAGGGTGACTGGGCTTTACACGGGGGCCTCAACAACTAATACCGACGCGGCGAGTATCGGGCAGGTGACGAGAATCGTAACCGGCAAAATGACAAAATTAAATAAAATACCGACGGAGCCTTTGAACGTGGCCAATAAACAATATGTCGACAATCAGGCTGTTGTGGTTAAAAGATATACAGACAGTAAAGAGACCGCTGTAAGACAGTACGTGAACAACCTTAAATTTTTAAACTATACAGGTCACATTCCGCCTCTGTGCCAAATGCAATCCGATACTGGTTTTAATGCCTCGGCCAGCGCTTATATACCCGGTTTCCCACCGTATTGGGCATTCAACTCGGGTGTTGATGGTGGGTGGGAGGTTGCTCCCGCTGCGGCTGATATTATTGGGACTTGGTTACAGATTGAATGCCTAACACCTGTGCGCATATGGAAGGTTAGCCTGTATACTAATAATAGTCCTAGAGCACCGCGTATCACGTCCTGGAAGATCGGTGGAGGCAATCACAACAGCTCTGGGCTGCCCGCGTACACAGACCTCCTTAACATCGACACCGAAATGAGTTTTACAACGACAGAGTATGCCGTCAACACTGACACCGCATACAAATTCTACAGACTGACGATCCTTGGTGCACAACCAAACCTAACTACTCTTAACATATCCCACTTCCAGATTTACACATATTTTAAAGTTGGAGACACGTAAGACTTAATAATGGCCGACTCACACTACAAGATTCGGGGTTATCTCCGGCAAAAGGGAGAAACAAATATGCATAAGTACAACCTCGATGTCGCGGTCTACGCGGGTGCATGCATCAAGGGAAGAAAACCGACGCGTCAACAAGCTTGTTTACAACGCACGGAAATTTCTGCAGCAAGCTGTCAACATTAATTCGGTGCATGCAACAAGGATATACGTGTTCAGTAGGACTTTCCAGGGAAAAGTACAGTGACGTCACAGAACGTTCTGGAATCCGGGAGAACTCTATATAAGATAGACCTGATGTACATTGGGGGCCTTTTGACGAAGATTTGTAAACGTTGAAACATTGATCGTATGACGTTCAATCGAGACCAGCCAACCTGTGTGCTGTCTACGATTGTGATATTTGATAGACGAGTTGACTTACTTTACACTTAATCGATTTTATTTTTAATTAAAGATCTTTTAATAGTTCCTTCGTTGGTTCGTCGTTGCGATCGAAGGAGTCGACCGCGACATTATTGGTGGCAGCGGTGGGATCATCGGTGTTGGATCCGGTGAAGAAGACGCGAGCCGGCGGAGGAAGGAGTCAACCCGGAGGATCAAGAGACGGTCTGTTCCAGACAGCGAGCGGATCGAGACGCCTTTCTACCGTGGGAGACGGGTGAATCGGCATACGACAGTCGGACGAACGAAGTGCGTCGTTCGGCTGAGACAGCAGAAGACAGCAGTCAACATACGGGTAAGATCCTAGGTGTTGTCGTGGCTGAGAAGGAGAAAAGAGAGTGGAGTTGCAGCCGAGTGGGAGGCAGCCATTATTTCTCTTTCAATATCTGCTGATTATTTCTTTGAAATTTGATCCATTGTTGTGATCGAGGCCAGACTTGCGTGAGCTTGTATAGTTTTTGCGTACTTGGCGAGTGTACTTCTTTGGATACTGAATAGTTGCACTTTGGGTTGTGGAATTTTCCTTTTGTGTGGCGGGTTTGCCGCGTGGTGTCTGTTTTTTGTTGTTGATTGTTGTTGACTGACTGTTTGTAAAAATGGAAGCGTTGACAACAGAGATGCAAGCGAATATTCGCAAAATGTCGTCTGAGCGCCTTAGGGTGTATCTTATGAAGGCAGGAAGGGACGATGATGATGTTATGTCATGGGATCGAAATCAATTAATGGAAGAATGGGCCATGGAGATTGGAAAAGAGGAAGAGGAATTTAAGGGTAGTCCAATATCTCCAACAGGAGTGGATTACGAGCTGCAGAAGCGCCGTCTGGAGTTCGAAATCCGTAAATATGAAGAACAAAGGGAGGAACGGAAGGAGAAGGAAGAAAGAGAGAGGGAGGAACGGAAGGAGAAGGAAGAAAGGGAGGAAAGGAGGAGAGAGGAAGAAAAGAAAGAACAAAGGGAAAAGGAAGAAAGAGAAAGGGAGGAACGGAAGGAGAAGGAAGAAAGAGAGAGGGAGGAACGGAAGGAGAAGGAAGAAAGAGAAAGGGAGGAACGGAAGGAGAAGGAAGAAAGAGAGAGGGAGGAACGGAAGGAGAAGGAAGAAAGGGAGGAAAAGAGGAGAGAGGAAGAAAAGAAGGAACGGAAAGAGAAAGAAGAAAGAGAAAAGAAGGAACGGAAAGAGAAAGAAGAAAGGGAGAGGAAGGAAAAGCAGGAAGAACGAAATGTTAGAGATTCTTTAGCAAGTCGTACTAAGCGTTATAGTGATGCCCTTAAGAATATTCTTTGGAAATTTCCTTCCGACCCTATAGAAATTCCAGGTTTCTTCGATCACTTGGATGGTTTGTTTAATGTGTATGAGGTGGATGAAGATGTTAGAGCAAAATTATTGCTAGCCATTTTAAGTGAAAGAGCTAAGGCATTAACCATGCGCCTTACTGAGGCACAGCTCCATGACTACAAATTCCTGAAGGAGTTTTTGCTAAGGGAGTTTAAGATAAGCCCTTCAAATCTTAGAGCCCGATTTTGGTCGTTGCACAAAGCATCGGACGAATCATTTACGATCTATTCATCCAAATTGCGTGTGGCTCTTATGTATTATTTGAAAAGTAGAAAGATAACTGATGAGTTTGATAAACTTGTAAGTTTATTGGTTGCGGATCGGCTTAAGGAGTCCTTGTCGAAGGCTTGTTTAGATTATATCTTGGCCCAAGAAAAAGAGGAGTGGTTGAGCTGTGAAGACATAGCTAATGCGGCTGACATTTATGTAGCGTCGCATGATGGTGGGAATGACTTAGTATGCCGTAGTCATCCGACACCGAAGTATAACAATTGGATGAGAGGTCAACCACATGTTCAAGTCAATAACCAGACAGCTCAACCCAAGTCTCCCAAACCGGAAATAAGGGGTGAAGCCAAGATAGGTGCGAGGGTGTCTCAGGAGGAGGCCAAGGTAAAGGGTCTCTGTTTCCTATGTCATCAGAAGGGTCATAGGGCAAGGGAGTGCCAGACCAAACCAAGTTCTAAAAAGGTGAGTACTTGTATATTTGGGAACCCAACTGAAGAAGTGATCGACTTAGTTGTTGAGAAGGTCAACGTGTTGCATGAGATACCTGAACAGGTAAAGCAAGGGAATTTATTGGATAATTCTAAACCAATAGGCTTGGAAACTGCTGTAAGGGTATACGAGAATAGTATTGATGGATTACAAGAGAGGTCGTATATCAATGTACAGATTGAAGATCTCCCTTCTCAGCCAGCATTATCTGATTCAGGAGCAGAAATTTGTTGTATTGATAAGAAATTAATTGAGTCACTAAACTTACCCGTGATTAAACGGATTAATATAATTGGTTTTCAGGGAGAAGGATGTAAGGCAGATGTAGTATACCTACAAATGAAATTAGCTAATTCAATGGAAGGAACGACGAACATTGCGCCATCTTTGTGCGTCATGTTCGCTGTAGTCCCTGAACTAAATGAACGGGTTATTCTGACACCCCATGTTGTGGACCTATTAAGGGATAGTTCGCAATATGTAGTGATGGTAGCTGGCGTAGATCGATGTGTACAAATAAATAAAGGGGCAGAAGAAGATAACTTAGAAGTTAATATCGAGAAAAGTAACAGCAACGAATCCTTGCCGTCAGAAGTGAATGAATATTCTCAGGAGCAACTAGTTGATGATTCAGATAATTTTCTTGATGTTGAGTCAACAGAGTTCAAGTCTGATGAGGGAGTAGCGAATAATGATACTTTATTGCGTGAGCAACAGAATTGTCACAATCTTATATCTTGCTGGCAACAAGCGAGACAGAATAAAAATAATTTCTTTATAGATAATAACCTCCTGTACCACAAAGGGGAAATTATGGGACATAAGGTTAATCAATTATGTTTACCGGAAGATAGAATCGAGGTTGTCTTGCGAGTAGCACACGATGCCCCATGTGCTGGGCACATGGCTTTTAAGGCAACGAGAGCCAGGATCAAATTAAACTTTTGGTTTCCAAGAATGGATGAGAGGATTCGCGAATATTGTGCGTCTTGTCAAATTTGTCAACTAAGAACTCCAGTTAAAGTGGCAGATCGAGTCCCGATCACTCCTATTCCGAGGGCGGATGAACTCTGTTTTAACCATCTAAATATGGATTGTATTGGCCCTATGGTAGTGACTGGAGAATCCAACAAATCGAAACCCCAGTACAATTATGCTTTGGTTCTGGTGGACAAATTTTCTCGTTGGCCGATGGCGTATCCTCTTAGATCGCTGAATGCAAAGGGAGTTTGTGAAGCTCTGTTGCAAGTTTTTACAACTTTTTCTATTCCAAGGATCATCAGTTCTGATTGTGGTACCAACTTTACCAGTCGTTTGACGAAAGAATTCTTGCGGCGAATGGGTTGTAGTCCCAGATTTAATACCCCTGGACATCCTGAGGCAGCTGGATTGGTTGAAAGATGCAACCAAAGCTTGAAAACCATGATCTTTAAGCTTGCTCAATCTGATCCTCGTGGATGGCACCAATTGTTACCGTTTGTTCTGTGGAGCCTTAGAGAAAAACCTTCAGGCACGACTCATATTTCGCCATTCACTATGGTTTATGGAACTCTTCCTCGGGGTCCACTTAGTGTGTTGAAGGAATCGTGGGCTGGCGAACGAAAAGTACCTCTTAACTTAGGTAAATCACCCGAAGAGTATCTCCAATCACTGAAGGAAAACCTCGAATTCGCGAAAGTTTATGCAGATTACTATAGTGATATAGAAACAAAGCGGTATGCAGATTATTATAACTTGCGTAGTACTGACAGAAAATACGAAGTTGGAGATAAAGTAGCAGTATTAGCACCAGATTTTGGTAGTTCTAAATTTTATAGTCGATGGCAAGGACCTGCTACCGTAGTCAAGGTTAAATCCCCATATTCTTATATAGTAGAAATAGAGGGAAAACAAAGACATTTACACGCAAATAAGATCAAGCGATACCATGAACGACTCGAACAAGCGATGATCAATAGCTGTTCAGTAATTGTTGATCAAGATGAAGAATTTGGTATAGTAGAGGTTGTAGATCAGGAAGAACGTGAACAAATAAGCCCGAGTAAGCGAATTGATCCTCTGATTATAGCGCATCTTTCGCAAGAGGAACAGAAGCAACTTTTTAAAGTTTTGGATCGGCACACGGCAGTATTTGTGGATAAACCTGGGTATTGTCCAGTATTAGAACATGAAATTAAGATAACTCATGATTTCACTCCTAAGCGTTTAAGGGCATATAAAGTACCTGAGCTACTTAAACCTGAAGTACAACGCCAGATAGAAGAAATGTTGGCATTAGACATCATTCGACCATCGAAAAGTGAAATGGCCAGTCCGGTAGTTTGCGTTTTAAAGGGACCCAAAGGTCAAAATGGCGTTCGATTGGCAATTGATTATCGCCATGTTAACAAATATTCTCTAGGTGATTGTTACCCGACCCCAGACATTGCTGACGTCTTACAAAAGGTGGGACGGGCAAAGTTTATTAGTGTTTTCGACGCGAAATCGGGGTATTGGCAAATTCCAGTTCGGAAAGAACATCGATGGCTTACGGCATTCGTATGTGATGCAGGACTTTTTGAGTTCACAAGAATGCCGTTTGGACTCAAGTCCGCTAGCAATACCTTTATTCGTGCTATGACCCAAGTTTTACATCCAGTGCGAAGTTTTACCGAACCATTCGTCGATGATATGGCAGTGGTTTCAATGAATTGGAATGACCATTTAGAACATCTAGAGAAATTCTTGCAAACTATTGAGGAAGCAGGACTCACTTTGAATTTAAGAAAATGTAATTTTGCACAAAACAAAATAAAGTTTGTTGGCCATATAGTAGGGTCAGGTTGTATTGAACCTGATCCAGGTAAGATCGCTACGATCAATGATATCCATCCTCCAACAACAAAGAAAGACGTTAGAAAGGTTATGGGTTTTTTCAGTTACTTTCGAAATTTTATACCTGCTTTAGCTGAAAAAGCACGGGTAATAACTGATTTGACACGAGATAACATACCTACGAAGGTGCCTTGGGAGCAAAAGCATCAAGAAGCACTAGATAAGTTAAAGGATGATCTCAGTAAAGCTACACAGTTGCATACCATTGATTTCACTAAGGAATTTGGTTTAAGTGTTGACGCAAGTGCCACCGCGGTTGGGTGTTGCTTGTTTCAGTGGACCGAAGAAGGTCAGGAAAAACCAATTGCTTTTGCTAGCCTTAAACTTACAGATACACAGATGCATTGGTCTACAATTGAGAGAGAGGCTTTCGCAGTAATTTGGGCACTTAAACGATTCAAGTCATGGATATTCTTATCAAAGATAATCATTTATTCAGATCATAATCCTTTGTCTTATCTCACAGATGCAAGCCCTAAGAGTGCGGGGCTGACTCGTTGGGCGTTGGCATTGCAGGAGTTTGGCGTGGACTTTCGATGTCGTCCTGGACGTCGGAGCACGGTGGCTGATTTCCTCTCTCGGTTGTGACTCGGATGGTGAAGGGGGGGAATGGCCCGACACACAAGGATCGAGCCCGCAAATTGTGTGGATAAATTGACTAACTGATGTGTTTTGTTTTGTTTGTATATGCTGTGTCGAGATGGAGTCTGGAGGCCCGGCTTGATCGTGATGACCCGTTCGGGATGGTGCTGAAGACGTGTCATCATCTGAGGGCGGAGGGAATGTCGCGGTCTACGCGGGTGCATGCATCAAGGGAAGAAAACCGACGCGTCAACAAGCTTGTTTACAACGCACGGAAATTTCTGCAGCAAGCTGTCAACATTAATTCGGTGCATGCAACAAGGATATACGTGTTCAGTAGGACTTTCCAGGGAAAAGTACAGTGACGTCACAGAACGTTCTGGAATCCGGGAGAACTCTATATAAGATAGACCTGATGTACATTGGGGGCCTTTTGACGAAGATTTGTAAACGTTGAAACATTGATCGTATGACGTTCAATCGAGACCAGCCAACCTGTGTGCTGTCTACGATTGTGATATTTGATAGACGAGTTGACTTACTTTACACTTAATCGATTTTATTTTTAATTAAAGATCTTTTAATAGTTCCTTCGTTGGTTCGTCGTTGCGATCGAAGGAGTCGACCGCGACACTCGATGACTTGGTTGGACTAACAAACTGGGGATATACTATCCCTAAGCCCACCGCAGATATGTTAGACGCGGTTCCCCAAATCCACATCGATTTCGTATCGGACGATTACCATAGCCGCGATATTTACACAGCGACCAAAACTGTGACTCTAAGTTCGTGGCAAACACTTCCATTGACCGCGGCGCGCTATCCTTGTATCACGTTGCAAACTAACAATGAGACGGTCTCTTTAGACCGCGGATTCTGGAGGCTTACAATGTTTGGTGTTAGTACCGGTGATGCGTCAGTTCGCATTATTACAGCCGCGGGTAGCATCGATCGTACAGTTGACATTCAAAGTGGGCAATTTGATGCATCTAGGGCAATATTCATTCCAGGACAAACGAGTTTTCGAATTGAAGGAAAAAAGATAGGCGTTTTAAGTACTTCAACTATTGAGTTAAACGTAACGTTACTGATAGAGCAACTATAAAAAAGTATGCCTTTGTACCCAACGCTGATGGAGTCAACAATTTCGTCAGACACGACGTCGCAAACATTTCGCTTGCAGAAGATCGGCGAAATAGAAGCATTCCTGAGGTCCGAGGCGATAAGTCGCGGACAACTGTGCAAAAAGTATAAGAGGGTTGTAGATGTGGCTAATGGGGCCTCGGCCGGCCTTGCTATAGTTAGTCTTGGAACTGGGGTGGGCGGGGCGGCTATGTTAGCCACTGGTATTGGTTTTATTCCTGGTATTGTTCTGGAGAGTTTGGCCATAGCGACGAGTTTTCTGGATATTATTGGAAATGTTATTAGTAGAAGTTTTGTTGCTAAAGCTTCAAAACACGACGAAATTTGTATTTTGGCGGAGAGTAAGCTAAACACTGTTCATGACCACATTTCTAAGGCGTTGGAGGACACGGCTATTAGCGATGAAGAATACAAGCTTATTCTAGGAGAAGAGGAGAAATATAGAACGATGAAACGTGATATACAAAGCAAGAATGGAAAAAAAGAGTTGCCGAGTCAAAGCAAAGACCAGATGGTGGCAGAACTAATCAAGAAACTAACCAGCGCCGGGTCTTGCCCGCGAACCTCAACATAAAAGTTTTCATCCTTGGTGGTTGGAGTAGTGAGTCCGTTATTCCTAGCGCACCACCGCCGTACGATTAGTGGGCTATAATTTTTACTGGCACACTCCAATGGTTTGGGCCGGCCTCGTGGGAGGGTCTCGGCCGGCAGCAAACGACACTCTTGCGGTTTGATGTGTTAGGGCAATCCACGATCCTTATTTTTTGGCTTTGGCCGAATTGGCTTAGAGACGGTCTTTATATCAAAGGACTTTCTATTGAGCCTGATTTCAAAGACTCACTTAACACCACGATTCAAAAGACTTCTAAGCCATGATAGCCATAGGCACTGCTTGGAAACCAATCTTTGATAAGGGTCTGTGGGCCCTGTCCCGAAGCCGCTCAGTGTGACACTGTGACACTTGTGACCATATTATCAGTCACAACTATGAAAATGGTCATACAAAGCGTTCGTGGGCCCTCTGGAGGCCCTGGAAGTCGGCCTGCTATAATTGTCCGTGGGTTTCAGGACCCTCTGGAAGCCTAGATGGTATAGATCGGCATCCTCTTAATTCGGTGAGATAATGGAGTGGTGGGGACCAGAAAAACTGGGTGTTGTAGGCCAGTCAAAACTGGTTTTAAACGTAATTACGGTAATGTCCCCAACCCCGTGTTAGTAATCTACTGTGTGTGTGTGTGTGTGTAGGTGTGTGTGTGTGTGTGTGTGTGTGTGTGTAGGTGTGTGTGTGTGTGTGTGTGTGTGTGTAGGTGTGTGTGTGTGTGTGTGTGTGTGTGTGTGTAGGTGTGTGTGTGTGTGTGTAGGTGTGTGTGTGTGTGTGTGTAGGTGTGTGTGTGTAGGTGTGTGTGTGTGTGTGTGTGTGTGTGTGTGTAGGTGTGTGTGTGTGTGTGTGTGTAGGTGTGTGTGTGTGTGTGTGTAGGTGTGTGTGTGTGTGTGTGTGTGTGTGTGTGTGTGTGTGTGTGTGTAGGTGTGTGTGTGTGTGTGTGTGTGTGTGTGTGTGTAGGTGTGTGTGTGTGTGTGTGTGTGTGTGTGTGTAGGTGTGTGTGTGTGTGTGTGTAGGTGTGTGTGTGTGTGTGTGTGTAGGTGTGTGTGTGTGTAGGTGTGTGTGTGTGTGTGTAGGTGTGTGTGTGTGTGTGTGTGTGTAGGTGTGTGTGTGTGTGTGTGTGTGTGTGTGTGTGTGTGTAGGTGTGTGTGTGTGTGTGTGTGTGTGTGTGTGTAGGTGTGTGTGTGTGTGTAGGTGTGTGTGTGTAGGTGTGTGTGTGTGTGTGTGTGTAGGTGTGTGTGTGTGTGTGTGTGTGTGTAGGTGTGTGTGTGTGTGTGTGTGTGTGTGTGTGTGTGTGTAGGTGTGTGTGTGTGTGTGTGTGTGTGTGTAGGTGTGTGTGTGTGTGTGTGTATGTGTGTGTGTGTGTAGGTGTGTGTGTGTGTGTGTGTGTGTGTAGGTGTGTGTGTGTGTGTGTGTGTAGGTGTGTGTGTGTGTGTGTGTGTAGGTGTGTGTGTGTGTGTGTGTGTGTGTGTGTGTGTGTGGGTGTGTGTGTGTGTGTGTGTGTGTAGGTGTGTGTGTGTGTGTGTAGGTGTGTGTGTGTGTGTGTGTAGGTGTGTGTGTGTGTAGGTGTGTGTGTGTGTGTGTGTGTAGGTGTGTGTGTGTGTGTGTGTGTGTGTGTGTGTGTGTGTGTGTGTGTGTGTGTGTGTGTAGGTGTGTGTGTGTGTGTGTGTGTGTGTGTGTGTGTGTGTGTGTGTGTGTGTGTGTGTGTGTGTGTGTGTGTGTGTGTGTGTGTGTGTGTGTGTGTGTGTGTGTGTGTGTGTGTGTGTGTGTGTGTGTGTGTGTGTGTAAATAATGTAATTTTGGTGATAAGAAAGAGAAAAATAAGACTTAGTTCGTCTCTCTGACTCAGATTTTCTTGTGGCGTTGTAAAATTTCGGAGATTATGCATTGCAGTGTATTACGCTGAGTTTCAAATTCACCGAAACATCTCACACTTAAGAAGGACATAGACTCAGCAAACACGAGTTAACGGTAGGCAAACAATGTAAACAGAGATTTTGGAGATTTGGAAACAGTATTCAATACTTAGCGTCTTGGCCCTTTCTGGCTAGACACGCCACACTTTGCCAATGTCTCGCGCAACATTGCCCCCGAAAAGCCCAATACTGAAAGGGGCTTGAATTTAATCTTAAAAGAACGTGGTGAACTGCGAAAATGTACAGATTGCACCATGGGAGCTGAATATGAAGTTGTTGCGCTTAACTGATCACCGTCGTAGAGTAATAAAAACATGCTTACAGTAATTAATGTTCCGTCTGGAATGTATTAGGCCTAAATCGAATATGCAAATTTATTAATTTGTGATTTCCTTCTTTTTTAATTTGCAGAAGTCTGAAATTGATAGTTTATCCGATTCTGGAGCTCAACCAGAAACTCTGACTGGAAACATCGAGATAAAAGGTGCAAAGTTTCACTACCCCTCACGACCTGACATCCAGGTGGGCACATATTGCGAAATTGGCAAATTTATAGAGCACCAATATCGGTTCTTTAAAAATGCTGTATATAATATAATATCAAGCAGACGTACATAGGCCTATACAACGTCTTTAACAGCCTTCTATGGGGTCTATACATATATGCTGTATATTGTATGCAAAGACTGATTATTCACTTTATGTCTGATTGGAAACTAGATCACATTATTATTTGCCTGCATTCGAAATTTACTGAGCTGGATCACCAGACAAATAATTAGGTTTACTATAGCCTTTTAGCCTGCGTGGCAAGCATGCACTACTTTTATCGTGTACACTCTTACAAATTAATATGCATGAAGATCATTTGTACAAATATTAGTCCTTAATCTCCACATAGTCATCAATCTCAGGCTCCTTTATCACTCCTCAGGCTTTCTTTAAAAACTGAAGTCTCATCTTCTCAAGATACCTTACCCTGGTCAAGCCAATTCGCCGCCTTCCAATTTCTCCCATCCTAAACAGACCTATTCTATCGCCTTATTTCACTGATTTTCTGGTAACTGGATTTAATTCTTTGCCTCGTATCCTGGACAACCCCTCTAACTTGACGCCGCATTTTTCTGTAGACAGCATTTTA
The DNA here is from genome assembly GCA_963556255.1 of Allolobophora icterica. Lineage (NCBI taxonomy): Eukaryota > Metazoa > Annelida > Clitellata > Crassiclitellata > Lumbricidae > Allolobophora > Allolobophora icterica. Next base: position 20,505,701 of record OY744609.1, on the reverse strand, counting down.
GACATTTCCAAGCTTATGAATACTATTAATAATTGCAGACCTGATATTCTTTATAAGGTTGTAGGCTAACTAAATAATAAAACTTTCTTAATAATTGCTTCTGCCAGATACTGAACGGTCTGAACGTGGAAATCAAGAGAGGCCAGACGGTGGCTTTGGTGGGGTCGAGCGGGTGTGGCAAGAGCACCGTCATTCAGTTGATCCAACGCTTCTACGACCCACTAGAGGGCGCCGTTATGATTGACGGGACAGACATTCGTCAGTTGAATATCAAGTGGTTGCGCCAACACATCGGAGTCGTCAGCCAGGAGCCAGTGCTGTTTGCGACGACGATCGCTGAGAACATTCGATACGGCAGAGACGGAGTGAGTCAGGAAGAGATAGAGAAGGCAGCCAAGGAAGCAAACGCACACGACTTCATCAGCAGACTTCCGCTGGTAGGTGGCGCTAACTGTCCAGACGAATTTTATTCATCTACAGGACATCTTCTGAACGCTCACTTAAAAGATCGAGCACTTCTAAGGACCAACGCAATCATTCACACCTATACAACAAAATACGAAACGATGAAACATAACTGAAATTTGACAAGGTCCCTTGAAAGTAAACATCTGAATTGCACATTGTAACGACAAATATTAAGAACCATCAAAAAGACTGATGATGTTGATGTCGGTGGTGATAATGATGACGACGACGACGACGACGACGACGACGACGACGACGACGACGACGACGACGATGACGATGACGATGACGATGATGATGATGATGATGATGATGATGATGATGATGATGATGATGATGATGATGATGATGATGATGATGATGATGGTTAAATTTTGACAGCTACGTTTGAACAGAGCATTCCACGATGATTGCAGTTGTTAAGAATGATGACAATGACATTTCATTTTCTTTAGTATTAGAGTCTAGTTTCTTGTTTGATTTATCCAACACGATTCAGCTACAGTAGTTTGGCGTTTCCTATTACAATAGCCTCATGTTACTTTCGACAGAAATACGAGACTCTTGTTGGCGAGAGAGGAGCCCAGCTGAGTGGTGGACAGAAGCAGAGAATTGCAATTGCCAGGGCTTTAGTTCGTGATCCGAAGATTCTACTTCTTGACGAAGCAACGTCTGCTCTCGATACAGAATCAGAGGCAACGGTTCAGGCGGCTCTCGACAAGGTACACCAAAGTCCCTCAACACTCAACCTAAGTCTAGCTCTTACTGTAGATGCAGCACTGTACAATGTAGTCTTCTCGGCGACGTACATATATTGTTGTTTACAGTTGTGGATTGAGTCATATGAAACGCCAGTCCCAACTTTCTGTTGTTTTCTCCATTTACGACCCTAAAATTGGGGGCTGACGATTCTCTTAATTGTCTTCATAGTATTTATGTAATTTTCTGGGCTGATAATAATTCTTTTCATAACTTAATGCGGAAGACGTTCTTCTTTCATCTATAAATTGTACTCACTTCACTCGACTTTGAAATGTTTCAAACGTTACAATTCAGTAAATGTGTAGTAACTCTCAGTCCATTCCCCAACTAGGTTCAGGATGATATGGTAATAATATAAGAGACCATAACTGTGCGCCATTTCGTACCACCACCTGCTCTATCGCTGGACCACTGTGTGGAACAGTCTTCCTGACCAATGTGAAGAATGAGTCATCTGTAGAGACATTTAAATCACAGCTGACGATCTATCTTTTTAAAGTGTCAGGTGACTGTCATTGATTTTTGAACTCATGTATTGTGACTCATCTGAGCTACGGCGCTATATAAATCGTCCTATTATTATTCTTATTATTATTTTTTATATTATTAGGCCTATTATTACCATTCTGAATTGTAAGTAACAGTCCTTTGCAAACCAGAATAGTTAAGAATACACCTTTACTTATGTTTCTACATTGAAGCATTTCAGCTTGTTTGCAGGTAAATAACGATCAGTTGGACACCTGTCTTTGTGATGAATGAGCGATTACTGTTTACTTACCTTACCTTTTAATGTAGGCCCGTCAGGGACGAACAACTGTCGTGGTAGCCCATAGACTGTCTACCATTAAGTCGGCTGATATAATCTACGGCCTCAGAGATGGAGCCGTACACGAATCCGGTACACACAGCGAACTCATGGACCACAAGGGAATCTACTATGAACTAGTCACACATCAGGTATATGCCTTGACAATAAAGCCTAGCACTTTTAAATCTTCAAAAGATTCTTATCTCACAATTGGTGAAAATAACGCAGAAGCCACCACTGTATGTATGTATGTATGTATGTATGTACGTACGTACGTATGTATGTATGTATGTATGTATGTATGTATGTATGTATGTATGTATGTATGTATGTATGTATGTGTGTATGTGTATTAGGACATCTAATATAGCGCATTTTTAAATATATCACAGAAGCACTTTCTCTGTGCTAGCTTTCTCTGCGCTATAATGTAAAATGTCATGTTCTCGTTGTGTGCAATGTAATGCATGTGCGCTTTTCGGATGCAAATAATGCTGCGTACTAACTTACTACTTAGAGTAGAATGGAACAGTAGGTCTACTTTTGAAGTCTCGCAACTAATTAAGACAGGTAGGGCCTACCTAACTTGTACATCAAGAGAACATCTAAGCATTTTATTGTCTCTTCAATTCAGTAATTTTTCAAACAAGTAGGCTATAGCTCATGATGAGGTATACTTGTATGTTACGCACAGCACGTCATGGAAGAAGAAACAGATGATGATGATTACGAGGATGAAGGATACTCAGCAGGTACAGGTAGATTAAAGTCAATTAATCATTTGAATGCTACGGCTGTCAATGTTGTAAAATATCACAAGAAAACAATTACATATGTGTGGGTTCGAGAACGGTAAGGTAAGACAATTGATGATACAAAGTTTATTGTATGCATTCCTTGGGCCTATTTAAATGGGTACGGGTTCACGGGTCAAAACTTGGCCGATTTGATCCTTTCTAGAGCTTCCTACTGAGTTTTTACACAAACGTGAATGGAGATTTAACAGGTAAGGCATTCTGCAGACAGCCCATGCACCCTCTTAGTCATTGTTCTGATTTGTTAGTTGCAGACCCTACACTGGAAATTATATCAATCTCAATACATTACTGTCTGTGTCTGTCTGTCTCTGTCTGTCTCTATCTGTCTGTGTCTGTCTGTCTGTGTCTGTCTGTCTGTCTGTCTGTGTCTGTCTGTCTCTGTCTGTATGTCTCTATCTGTCTGTCTCTGTCCATCTATCTGTTTCTGTATGTCTGTCTGTCTGTCTGTCTCTCTCAGCAGACGTCGAGTGCATCTAGGTACACGTCAATCATCCCTGAGATGACGAGGCCAAACCTTTGTTACAGTTCCTTTGAAGCTTTCTTTGTTGCAATTGCAGAGGAGGACACCCTAAAAAGTGTTGATGGTTCTCTTCGAAAGAGCACCTTGCAACGCACAAAATCAGTGGCCACCGAGACGGTGCCAGTCAAAGAATGCGAGACAGACACAAAAGAAAAGGTGAATATCACGTCTTCAGCTTGATTTCGTATACTTCGAGCATAAGATTCTACGCAGAGGGTTGGCCGACAGGAATAGAACTACGTTTACATTGGCAGACATAGGCCTATACCTACACCGACAGTTGACTCACAAGAACATGCCTATACCGACACTCTGACAGGGTGATGACAGAGGACATTTACACTGAGCTTTTGCTTTCCTGACAGTTTGTTGACCTATCTATACCTGCACTGATAGTAAGATACCTATATCTCCACAGGCCTACTGACAGCGAATTGGCAGAAATAAATCTAGTATTCTATGTTGAATTCTGCATTAACAATTCAGGACAGTTATACATAATACTCACATACACACATACATGCACATATAGATACATACATACATTCATGCATACATACACACAAACATAAATACATACATACAAACATACATATGTACAGATATTCATACATATATACATACATAAACACATATATCCATACGTACAAAGATACATACATACATTTATTGATACATACATACATAGAGTCATAGTTATATACATACATAAAAGGCATACATACATAAAAGACCTACGTACTTATATACATACGCGCATACATACATACATACATACATACATACATGCATACTGTACATACATATGACGTACATATGTGTAACTGCTTGACCGTGTGTGTAGATTTTGCAACTCAGAGTTCACCCCCAACTCGTAGAAAATATCCAAGTAGACAATCAAAGAAATAGCACTGAAAATTTCACAGAAACTAAAGCATGCCTTGTTATCTGTTTCAAGGAGAAGCCAGGCGATGCATCCATACGAAGGATAATGAAACTGAATGCGACTGAATGGCCGTTCATTCTGCTTGGTTGTCTCTTCGCTGTTGTACACGGGGGAGCTCAGCCACTGTTCGGAATCGTCTTCGGCGGATTCATTGGTGTAAGTTATAGGTCAACCAATCGACTGAAGTTTACAGGATGTAACTTGATGTTCTTTCATGTAACGGGATTTCATAATTTCATTCATGTAGTGGGGTGTCACATAATCTGCATTTCATGCAGTATACGTCTCTGACATGGCGCTGCGATCTTGAGTAAGCTGTTGCACTTAGATTTAAAGTAGCGCTTTAACAATCGTGAGTTTACAATCATTATGGTGTTATGATATAAGCTAATAGTGTATTTCATGTAATGAAGGATAATTATTTCATTGGGATTCATGTAGTTGGTGTAGTTTATTTTAAATTCGTGTATATTTATTATTGTAATTCATTTGGAATCTGATCCAACCTTATGATTTTTATGACGCCGTTGTCAAAATGCACAGAGCATTAATCAACGGTCGCTTCAAGAGAAACCTCATATCCTTGAAGGAGAGAATCGTTGGAAAACACAGATTAAAGTTTAAATGGATTTAATGTATTGCGGCCTAATGTAGGCCTAATTCCATTTCATGAAATGCTATGTAAGTAATGTAATTTTATATATGTTGCGACATGGCCTGTAAAGCTGGAATGGTAAGTACCGTATATAAGATTAGGCTGCGTAATTA
>OY744609.1:20290608-20498108 GCA_963556255.1 Allolobophora icterica | reverse complement strand
CGTGCCGTATCCATCCGTCATCATCCAAGTCCAGCAGCATGTGACTGGGTCTTCCTCTTGTCTTCCTCTAATTCATTCTGCTATAACTTAGGGTTCTCAATAGCTAGTTGCCACTCAGGATATGACCAATCCATATTAACTGTCCCCCAAAATGTTTCCTCGTTAGTGTAACAATTGTACATTATAGTACCCGATAGCAAATAAATAACTTCTATGGCGCCTATAATATAATGAAGCAGTATGACACTAGCGCATGGATTATTAGGGGTACAGATGTTTACTTTTCAATACATGTTTATGATTACTTTAAGAAAAGAGAATACACAGACAAATGGTTACGACTGTGCTAAAAAAAATAAGTATGTACATATGATTACGATTGTCTTCAAACAGACGAAAACGTAGATAGGCCTATGGTTACAATTATAATCTTCAAACAAAGACAACACGTAGATATGATTACAATTATCTTCAAACAGAAGTGTACGCCTACGTAGCTATGGTTACGATTGTTTTCAAGTAGAAGAATACGTAGATATGGTTACGATTATAATCTTCAAACAAAGAGAAGACGCAGGTATGGTTACAATTATCTTCAAACAGAAGTATACGTAGCTATGGTTACGATTGTTTTCAAATAGAAGAATACGTACATGTAGATATACATGTAGATATATATGTAAAGAGAAGACGTAGATATGGTTACAATTATCTTCAAAGAGAAGTATTCGTAGCTATGGTTACGATAGTTTTCAAATAGAAGAATACGTAGATATGGTTATGATTTGCTTCAAACAAAGAGAAGACGTAGACATGGGCGTAACTTTAGTCTAAAAAGTGGGGGGTACCAAAATTTTGGTCTAAAAAGTGGGGGGTATCAATTTCTTCTCCAGTTTCACTTTTCGCACGGTGACCACTTTGAACATGTTCCCTGCCAGTATTCTCATTAATTTTGGCTCTCGGTTTACCTGTGTATCTATATATAGTACTTTCGTACTTTTGGCGATGACTGCGTTCTCTGGGAAGGCACAATAGTAAAATATTGATTGGCATTCTTTAAAAAGTGGGGGGTACAGTACCCCCAGTTCAAAAAGTGGGGGGTACGGGTACCCCTCGTACCCCCCACAAATTACGCCTATGGACGTAGATATGGTTACAATTATCTTTAAACAAAGATGAGACGTAGATATGGTTATGATTTACTTCAAACAGAAGTATCCGTAGCTATGGTTACGATTGTTTTCAAATAAAGAGAATGCAGAAGCTGTCAAGGATGTTGCTTAACAGCAAAGATTTCTGAGTCGAGTATGTCTACATATGAAGGTTTAAAACCCTGACACATTATTGTATCACCGAATCATTTCCCGTAAAGGCAGCAGGCAGACGCTTTCCAAAAGTAGACCTATCGACACTGTGGTTGGCTTCTGAGAGATAAACCACACAAAATCAGGGATAGACTTATAAATATACGTTGAAACGAGTCTCGGACACAGAAAACGAAACCTTTCGTAAGCAAACTGTAGACACTGGGGTCTAACAAAACATATTACAAACCCTACTTTGCTTTTGTCAGAAGTGTGGCTGCAAAAATACTGGTCAATTACTAGCGTACAATTAGACAACTGCCGCCTCTGTTGCTTCAGCGGCTGAAGGCCATCTAATCGATCCTGCTTTCCTTTTGTCATTTCGAAAGCATCTCAAACTGTTCATGTAGAGGTGCTATCCCGAGATTTCTGTAGCGCCGAAAGAACGCTAAGTCGCTAAAATCGGCTTATTTATTTGCGCACATTTTAGACAAAATCGACAGGCAGGTAAGGTCAGATTAGGTTCTAGGTCAAGATCCATGCATGCAAGGGTCGGCAGTTCAGATGCCTCTCGTGGATATTGCTTAAAGTTTGAGCGGCAACAGAGATAAGTGAAAGAGGAGAAAACAGGATAGGATTTGTGGGAAAAAGATCGTTTTTAGTTTTAAATTAGAGAATTGCGCACAGGTTGCAAGAGGTTAAGTGTTGCTGAGTGTGTAGGAGGGGTCAGATAATATAATTCTGGCAAAAGTTTATTCCAGAGGGGCGTATATTACAGCAGCTTGACTTTCTATTTTGACGATCAGGTGATTCGCGTGCTCGCTTGCTCTTGCACCTGTATTACATCGCTAATGTAAATACATTTAGCTTCTGTTCTTATTTAAACCGACAGAAGTCTATATTTGTTTAGATTGGTTGTTTTCTTGATTGTAGGTGGCGAACGAGGCGCTCAACAACATCCGAACAGTTGCCAGCTTAACGAAAGAACTTCACTTCATTACCGAATACGACCGACTCAACGCTCCCATTCACAGGTCTGATCTAGTTAGACACGATCACAAAAGTCACACAGAAGTTGACCATTTTTGTTTAACGATAAATATATGTGAAATAAACGTAAATGTAGACGTTTTCTATAGCAACCATTTTTTAATGTATTGATCGGGTGAGATATATCCTTTACCACCGCTGCCAGTCTGAACGGCGCCACGCCATTTAAGGTCCCCATGCACGGACTGTGCTAGCCAGAAATTTATACCATTGAAATAAGCTACCACTGGCATGCGAACCGGCATACCTGTGCACAGAAAGGCATGGGACGATCGCTCCACCCAAAGTAGCTAACTGGGCTGATAAATAGGCCTACACCACGATCGTATAAAAGAAAACTTCAGTTGTGGGGGAGGGGGCTGTGCAATATTTTAGGTGAGTAATCTTGTATAGGCCCTACATCCAATCTTAGACCATTTACTGTGCCATTGTAAATAAATTAATGCTGAAACTGTGAATCGGTGGTTAGTAGTGAGATTGCATACAAACAGGGGCGGATCCAGGGGGCCAATCCGGCCATGGCCCCATTTGAAATTTTTCTTTATTTACACAGGCGTTTTATGGACGTTTTATGATGTTTACACCCCCGTAGGCGTGGATGAGTCAAATGTACACAGGACGTGGGTCATGTAGACTGAAGACAGTAAAAAGGTTAATGACTAAAAAAACGGTCATCAACTTTTTTGGGAGATGATAGGTAGGTAAAAAATTTTGGCCCCTCTGACAGACCTTCTGGATCCGCCCCTGCATACAAATGACTGTTTTTCTCACTCAATGTTTAGGCCTACGTTAAGCTTAGGCCTACTTCTTAGTAACGTTTTTGTGATACACTAAATACATACAACTGTTTTTCGATAATGCCCTCCTTCGAAAGTTCAGAAGTGTGCTCACGCGTACCAATCGACATAATAGTTGCCGCTGAACAACTGTGAACGAAAGGTTCCTAATCTGCCTATACAGTAACCGTCTATATAGGCCTATATGGGAGGCTTGAATTCGTTCTGTCCACGTTATAAGCCGAGCCCTAACCGTCCTCTACAGTGCCTCCACGGTGTACCAGTTTTACAGTAAGAGGTCTGTTTAATTTCAGACAGAACCTAAAAGCAGCACACTTATTCGGAATTGTGTTTGCAATTCTTCAAAGCATGATCTACTTCGCATTCGCTGCCATTTTCTACTTTGGTGCTTGGCTGATTGCATACCATGGACTGGAATATGACAGCATGTTCAAGTGAGTTTATAAAAGAATCTTTAATTTTATATCATCTAATGTCTGGGAAGTTTACCTGCAGTCAAACGTACATGTTTTGTGGTTAGTACACGAACTGTTGAGCTAATCAGGTACGAGTTCTGAGTTAAGAACAAATTTCTTCAACTGGATGATGCACGAGTTGGTATGCTATAGATAAAATTTGTCCACGACCATGAACAGAAAACGTTGAAGAAGAGCATGATCAGTTGATCACTCTCTTTTACTAGCCCGATTTTTACTTCAAAGGCTTCTTCAAAAATATAAAATGCCAAGAGTAAGAAGCCGCAGGCACTCCACATAGGAATATTTTTATGTAGTGATTTACCTGTCCATCCTTCTCTAATTATGTCTGTCACATTGCTGAAGTGTGTAAGTATGATCAATTTGTACAGCTAAGCCCATTTGAAGTCTTCCAAGAGCTCTTGAGCCAGGAACTGTGGCTTTGATAATCTTCTCCAGGCAACCTTCACTCTTCCAGAGCAATTGTCCGAAAAACATGAAAGCTTCTATTCCTCTACTTGATTAATCCGAGTAGACTCCTTTCTACTCCAGCTGTCTACAAAACACCAAGAATGCAATCGTATCATCAGTTTATTATTAAATAAATAAGTATTTTAAAGTAACATGTTAATGTGTCATACATATTCTCAATCAATCAATCAATCAATCAATCAATCAATCAATCAATCAATCAATCAAATTCGTTTATTCATACATTAAGCTGATACAGACGCAATTGAATAATTGACTCTTTGAATTCTCCGCAGGGTCTTTATTTCCATCATTTTCGCCACCGTTTCATTTGGCTCGGAGAGTCAGTTTGCTCCCGACTACGGCAAGGCCAAGATGGCGGCTGCCAGTATCCTGACTCTCTTCGACCGCAAACCATCGGCCTTATCGGGCGCTGAAGAAATCCAGAAGACTCGGCAGCGATCACGAGCAACAGTCGACTGCTACCCCAACGACGGACTCAAACCGGTTAGTACATTCAGAGTAAAGTAATATTAGGCCAGTGATAATTATACAATAGTTGTTAATTGTTAATGGGAGGGTATTCACCCCTCCGTTTATGATACGATATGCGGCTTGTATCACTGAAGGAAAGTTCCTTGGCATGGAGAGACACTTACGATGTAGTCGGAATACTTATTACGCGTAATTAGCACACTAGCTAATGAAATGAGACGTTACTGGAAAATGCCAGGCTCATTCTAAACGTGTTTGGTATTGTCTTTTCGCTGTATAAGATATAGGGCGGTGCGACATCCCAGTCTGAGCGGTACAGGTAGGCCTACTCTGGCATATAACTCCTATATGAGGCCTGTCCTTAAAGGTTAAAGGTTACAGTATGTCGCGTGTTTCTCCTGCCCTTAGAACTTTCCTCCTAGTCCTAATCATTTATCCATCAACCCATCCGTCAACTCATCCATCTGAGCACCCATCCATCCATTCATACATGCATCCATTAAATCGTCCATCCAATCATCCACCCATCCATTCACCTACCCACTAATCTATCCATCCTTCCATCCATCCATCCATCCATCCATCCATCCATCCATTCACCTACTCACTAATCTATCCATCCTTCCATCCATCCATCCATCCATCCATCCATCCATCCATTCACCTACCCACTAATCCATCCATCCTTCCATCCATCCAATCATTTATCGATCAGTCTGTTCATCCATTCATCCATTCACCTTTCCAGCAATTCAGCCAATCATACCTTTTACATGTACTTTGAAAATATCGTGTACATATTCCACTGAAAGTATACCAATCTCTCATCTGTGATTTAAAACCTGAGCAGTTATTTCGCAGAAACGCTATGTAAATAGTCTCAATGAATGAAAATATAGACAACTTCTGCTAAAAAAGATTATACTAAATCAATTATCATATCGGAAATTAATCAGGAAATACAATAGCCCTAATGAATCAATGAACAAGTTGTTAATCTTGTGACAGGATGATTGCTCTGGTTCAGTTGAGTTTGAAGACGTTCACTTCAGTTACCCCACAAGGCCAACCGCAACAGTTCTCAGTGGACTCAGCCTGAAGGTCGAACAAGGTCATACCATAGCACTGGTCGGAGCTTCCGGCTGTGGCAAAAGCACCACAGTACAACTGCTCGAACGATTCTACGATGTACCACAAGGGCAAGTGGTAAGTTCGTAGTAGAACCTGTTGGCTTAGATCGAAACAAAATCACTTCCTTGGTTGTATTTCATAATTCTTTATATGCAGCATATACATTTTGCAATGTTGTATGTATGTATGTATGTATGTATGTATGTATGTATGTATTAGGGACCTGCGAATCACAAATTTTCAGTCGAATCGAATCTCGAATCGAATCGGGGGTGAAGGTTCGAATTCGAATCGAATCTCGAATCGAATCAGCGGGTACCAGTTTGATATTCATTGATTGCACAGAGGTATCACACAGTATCAATATATCAATTACCTTTCTGCAGTTTAAAATCAATTATACTAAACATTAAGCTAATTAACAGAACTAAAAATAACACAAATAATTTATGAGTTAAGTAAGTAAGTATATTCTTTATTGGACCAATTGCATAACTGCACTTTGGTACAGTGCAGTTATGCATTATATATACAGTGGTATAAAGATACAAAGACCTACATCTAAGCGGAGTATAACCAGAGCTTCTCGTTTGAGGCGATCGATCAATCGCTCTCCTTGGTCGCTCGTCTTGCAAAGGCATACATGTAGGTGTAATTTGTGGGGATACGAGGGGTACCCGTACCCCCACTTCTTGGACTAGGGGTACCGTACCCCCAACTTTTTTTAACAATGCCAATCAATATGTTATTATTGTGCCTTCCCAGAGATCGCAGTCTGCACCTTGCTTCGCGTATGTAAAAAATTGGTACCCCCACTTTTTAGACCAAAGTTACGCCCCTACGCAAAGCTACGGGCGAGCGGTTAATCGTTCGCCTAGCCGAAGGCGTCGCACCGTCGGTCGTCGCTCGATGAGTTTAAGTTAAACTCCAAGAGGGAACTGGAGCCAAACCATTGTTAATTGACCTAATCAACAACCATGCAATCCACGCGTAGTAAACAATTAAAACCGTTAGCTTAGAACAAAGTGCGTCAAGGGCTAATCATTTTTCCGAGAAACGAATCGAAATTTTTCGAATCATGACATCATTTTCGAATCGAATCGAATACCGCCGTCCGATTCGTTTTCGAATCGAATATCGAAGCTTCGCAGGTCCCTAGTATGTATGTATGTATGTATGTATGTATGTATGTATGTATGTATGTATGTATGTATGTATGTATGTATGTATGTATGTATGTATGTATGTATGTATGTATGTATGTATGTATGTATGTATGTATGTATGTATGTATGTATGTATGTATATACGTATTGTATAACGTTCGTATTACTTGGTGTTACTGCAGTTAGAACTTACTCAACGCAGCTAAAGGTAGCCCTGAGTAGTTCAAGGCACGAAATGTATTCGCTCCATAAATCAGCTTATAATGTACTACTACGCAACGTGTTGGTTTAATCAGTAGCGGGCTTCGTTTAAAAAAGAAAAAACTGTGTCACGACCTCGGGTATAGTGTTCATGCATGCTTAGGCCTATCTGTCACTATGTAGTAGAATTTGGTAGCAGTCTAAAGTGGGAAGCAAATGGCAAGTCGTGCGATTGGAGGGTTAGGGGCCGTCCACATATTACGTACGCACTGAGGGGAGAGGGGGTCGGATTTTGGCGATTTTGCGTACGGGTGCGAACGGGGGGTGGAGGGGGGACAAAAGTGTACGTACGCAAAATAAATTTCTAATTATGACGTCCACATTAGCCTATTTATAACTCTGTATTGTCCTATAGTCGTCCGATGGCATTTTATTACATTATATAAAAGCCATGTGCAGTTATTCTGTGCTGTGAACGAGACACCTATAATTTGTCTATCCTTCAATCTGGCCTAAAGTGCAGACTTTCGAGACACTTTCTGTAGCTGGTCTTCGGAGGGGGGGTGCGTCAAGTGTACGTACGCGGGGGGTGTGGAAGAAAGTACGCTTGCGAACAGAGGGGGTCCAATTTTTCCGGATTTTTGCGTACGTAATATATGGATGGCCCCTTAGCTTACGACGCTTCTCAACGCCCTATTTGTTAGAGGCTTCGTGTCATCGCGCTCGCTGCCTCAGGATCTTAATTTTCATCTTGTGTGATGAAAACGGGGTACCAGACCCCGTTATAAAATGTCGCACAGATATGGTGAACTTCAAGCTCAAATGTGCTCAATTTCATACCAAATGCTTTAAAAGTTGTGGGCCTCGCGACCTCTGCTCCAAATTCAACACACTCCGAATCGTTAGGGGGCTGGCTATCCCAGACACCTTAAGCGTTCCTCCACATGCTGGACCACTCTGGCTAAAGAGTCTTGTGCACCACTGCTTGCAATGCGCTGGCTCCCATGTCCTGGCGATTTGTCCTTTGTCGGCTCAAAGGCCACAAAAAATGAGCGACTCTTCTACATTTCGCTTTGAACATAGATGTTACGTACATATTACGTACGCAATGAGGGGGAGGAGGGGGGTCGGATTTTTGCGATTTTGCGTACGGGTGCGAACGGGGTGGGGAGGGGGGTGGAAAAAGTGTACGTACGCAAAATAAATTTCTAATTATGACGTCCACATTGGCCTATTTATAACTCTGTATTGTCCTATAGTCGTCCGATGGCATTTTATTACATTATATCAAAGCCATGTGCAGTTATTCTGTGCTGTGAACGAGACACCTATAATTTGTCTATATTGGCCCTCACTCATCCTTCAATCTGGCCTAAAGTGCAGACTTTCGAGACACTTTCTGCAGCTGGTCTTCGGGGGGGGGGGGGTGCGTCAAGTGTACGTACGCGGGGGGGATGTGGAAGAAAGTACACTTGCGAACAGGGGGGTAGGGGGTCCAATTTTCCCGGATTTTTGCGTACGTAATATATGGATGGCCCCTTACCTTTACTTCATACAGTAAGACAGATCGAATTGAAAGAGTCAGTTTGTTTCAATAGATGATTGATGGACACGATGTGAAATCAGTGAGCGTGCCTTGGTTACGGTCTCAGTTGGGCCTCGTCTCCCAGGAGCCAACGTTGTTCGGATACAGCATCAGGGAGAACATCGCTTACGGAGACAACAGTCGACAGGTCAACATGGATGAAATCATCGCAGCTGCCAGACAGGCAAACATCCACAGCTTCATCGAAACCCTCCCTCAGGTAACAAATTTAGGCAGCTCATCTACATGTATAAAGCACCCTTGTTATAATGCACTAATTGATTTAGATTCCAAAGGGTTGCATCAATTATGTGTCCAGTGTGTATTTCCCAAGAACCTTTTGAATTTATTTTGAATTTATTGCAAACATAATTAACATCAAGCGTTTGCCATACAGAAAAAAAATTATATTTCATGTGATGTGCTTCTTGTGTGTAGGTCAACCTAACTGGTCAATTCTTCTAGTTAAAGTCACAGTGTTTAACTGTCATTTGGTAACAGCTGTATGTTAAAATTAGTTAATATGTATGACGATATTAATTGGTAACTTGAGGGCTTTACATTTCCTTTGCAGGGTTATGAAACAAACGTTGGTGACAGAGGCACACAGTTGAGTGGAGGACAGAAACAGAGAATAGCAATCGCAAGAGCTCTCATCAGAAATCCAAAAATACTTCTTCTTGATGAAGCGACTTCAGCTTTGGATACTGAAAGCGAGAAGGTGAGCATTCATCAATGAGATCTCTGTTGACCATTCCAGTCTCGCTCTCTGTCTGTCTGTCTGTGTGTGTGTGTGTGTGTGTGTCTCTCTCTCTCTCTCTCTCTCTCTCTCTCTCTCTCTCTCTCTCTCTCTCTCTCTCTCTCTCTCTCTCTCTCTCTCTCTCTCTCTCTCTCTCTCTCTCTCTCTCTCGACCATTTCAGTCTCCCTGTCTGCCTCGACCATTTCAGTCTGGCTCTCTCTCTCCTCTCTCTCTGTCTCTCGCTCTCTCTCTCTGTCTATCTCCGTCTCTGTCTGTCTGTCTGTCTGTCTGTCTGTCTGTCTGTCTCCTAGCTGTTTCTCTGTCATCACTAATTTTTCCTATGACCCTGTCATGTATACATGGAGACTTTTAACATGAAGACCCTACATCAATTTGTATTGTACATGTTCTCATACTTCATAGGTTGTACAGGAAGCCTTGGACAAAGCACAGCATGGTAGAACATGTCTCGTGATTGCACACAGACTTTCAACTGTTCAGAACGCCAATCTTATCGTCGTATTTCAACAAGGGCAAGTCGCAGAACAGGGCACGCATTCGGAACTCATGGCACAGAAAGGTCTCTACTACAAACTGGTTCTAGCTCAGGGTCATAGAAGATGATTTGTGTTCTGAACGAAGAATTCAAAATGCATCTAATCAATCAATGCAATTAACGACTGTTAATTTTTATGTAAACATTCTACCTGACCAGCTCAATCCGACTCATTGATGCATCAGTTAAAGCTGTTGCATGATTGAATATTTTTATAGATGTATAAATCATAGGCAGATGGTATGTATGATATGAAAGTCTTTCAATGAATGTGAATTATTTATCGTGTATATTTGTAATTATGTTAATGCAAAAAATAAAAAAAGTAGGCAGTGAGATGTACTCTACTAGGCGCCTTGATCTTCTTACGACTAGTCTGTTCAGTAACGTTTCGCCCCTCTGGCAGTTGAGCATTATTGTTGAGTTGCATTCGGAAGACCGAGAACTTCTGTACTAATACCTCAAAAGTATTAAATATATGGCATATACATGTGCAACAGACGACAGTCAGACGTGTCACAACGATGCCTGGCACCCAGCCTCAGTATGTAAATTCGTGCACAACACTGTTACTGTTCGAACTTCGTTTTGCATCGTCCCTTATTTATTTTTCCTTGGGATTTATTCCCAAGTTTCAACTATGCCGCTCGGTAGGCTGAAGTTCGTGTATGAAACTACACTTGGTGGACTGACTTAAGTGTTGAATTTTACCACTGCTTGATGGACAAGTTGACAATTGATACCTACTGTCTTTCTCTGACACAAGGGCATAATAAAAAAAGTGACACGTGATTAGTAATGTTACAGTTTTCCATTGTACGTTACAAATTTTAAAATAATTAATTAGAAATACATTGTTGAGCCTGCAACTCATATTCAGTTTTAGATTGTCACATTGTTGTTGCCTTTATTTTAAAGAAATCAGGATTTAGTATTGGTCCTTGCTGTCTGCTTCCCAAGGTTAAATCCTGCTACATCAAGTGACAATCTCAGAGTAACTTGAACTTTTACACTATGCAATACAGGATAAATGGATGACCACTATGGCCAATATGTTAAACACTGAATTTAATACATGAATATTGTTGTTGTTATTATTATTATTATTATTATTATTATTATTATTATTATTATTATTATTATTATTATTATTATTATCATTATAATAATTATTATTATTAGGGGCCATCCACATATTACGTACGCAATTAGGGGGAGGGGGTCGGATTTTGGCGATTTTGCGTACGGGTGCGAACGGGGGGAGGGGGGTAACAAAATGTGTACGTACGCAAAATAAATTTCTAATTATGACGTCCACATTAGCCTATTAATGACTCTATTGTCCTATAGTCGTCCGATGGCATTTTATTACATTATATAAAAGCCATGTGCAGTTATTCTGTGCTGTGAACGAGACACCTATAATTTGTCTATATTGGCCCTTCAATAATCTGGCCTAAAGTGCAGAGTCGTTGCCTAGAGCTGTCGAGACACTTTCTGCAGCTGGTCTTCGGGGGGGGGGGTGCGTCAAGAAAGTACGCTTGCGAACAGGGGGGAGGGGGTCCAATATTCCCGGATTTTTGTGTACGTAATATATGGATGGCTCCTTATTATCTCCTCAAGTGCACCACAATTCCGCAAATGGATGTATGTATTTTAACAAATTTCAGCCCACTTACCACATCCTGCTGGTTAAATGTCTCGATTTATTAACACATAACAGTTCTTAGACAGTTAAAGCTTGTTGTCGGTGTGCCCCAGAATAGCCGTGGCATTAATATATGTAAACACTGGTTTTAATTTAAAACTACTGTAATACTGCTTACTTATTAAATCAAATGTATTGTGTGTGTTATTGTTTTTGTACGGTCTGGCTCAGTAAAAACAAAATTACAATTAGTTTAAATCTAAGTTAATGGAAAACCTAATGTTTTGTCTCCAAACTTAACTAAGTTTAAGCAATAAACTTTAATCAATATCAAGATTACAATACCTTGTCAGTTTTCACACAAACTTAAAATTCAAGCAACATTGACATTACAGTCCCTTGTGAGGTTAGTCACTCTATTATTGTCCTAATCTGATCTAAGTTTAGAACTTCTATAATCCAATTATAATAATGCATCAGTCAATAGCACTCCAACACAGATTCGTAATCCTGTTTGTTCAAAAGGTAAGCTTAAGTCTGATGAGACAGAAAGGCCGTCTGGAAAGACGCTAAGGACGCTGCAGCAGAGGCGTAGCTAGGGGGGGAGCAGGGGGAGCGGCCGCTCCCCCTGAGACCATTTTCCAAGATGTGGGGCCTTTTCACAGTTTATTCCAATCGTTCAAAATTTATTTATTCCAATCGTTCGAACGACATAATTTGTTTTCTGGAACTCTAGAAAGTATCTGTAAAATCTTTTCTAGCAGTTTACATCGTCTTTCAATATTAAAAGAACATTGCAATCGTATAGAATCTTTCGCGTTAGCTCTAAAAAATACTTTGCGATACCAGATGGGCATTCAGGATCTTGCAGAATTTATCATTAGGCTACTAATAGCCTAGTTGCCCTGCATAGAATCGTGGATGGTGAGATTAAAAGCTGCACTACGAAACAGTTGGCTGAGGCGAAGGGTAGGCCTATGCTAATTGTAACACTTGATACGTTCGAATTCTTAGTTCTTCTAATATTCTGGAAAAAAGTGCTAGAAAAGGCTTTCAGTTTATCCACATATTTACAGAGAAATAGCATTGATTCGATAACAGCTTTTCATTTGATTCACAGAGGCGCGTTTACAGAAAATGGGGCCCTAGGCGCAAACATTTTTGGGGGCCCTTCTGAACTTGTAGACTAAGAGTCTGAGACTCTGTGTGGTGTTTAGCCAATCATGTGCAAAACCCACGAAGTTGAACTTGAAGCCGTTTTTGTGAGTGTTATTGACACCGTCACTGTAATTATGATTTGTTATAGAAGCTATTTTCAAAGAATTTGAAATTATTTGACTTAATGATTTTATTAAAAAAACTGACATTGGGTGTTGAATCAACAATCAGTGTGAAATACGTGGCAATTTTTACTTCTTGAATAAATTGAGCTCTTAAATTGTCCCCATAGATTTTTTTGAAAAGTTCTGGCAGATTGAAAATTGTATTGGATAATTCTGTAATTTGAAAAATATTTTCCATCGTTTGGGGGCCTTCCGAGATATGGGGGCCGTAGGGCCTTTGATTCAACTATTCTTTTGAAAACCATATTAAAAATATGCGAAATGAATTTAAATCTGAGTTTGAACGTATTGAGAATGAAGCAACTGAGCTGGCTCAAAAATTTGATTTTATTGCTGACTATAAGCAACATAGTGTTCGAAAAAGAAAGAGATTCCATGAGGAAATGTCAGTGGGTGATGGAATATCTGAGTTATGGTTGACACCTAAATATTGTCACTAGACTGTGTCATAAATCTTGTCTTGACTATATACTGTTCCTCACTCTGCGATGGCCTACCTTCTAGTCTTTTGATGTGCCTCAATCGAATGCAACGCTTTGCGGCGCGCCTTATTGGTCGAATAGGCCTACCAAAATTTGGCCAGTCTCTGGTTATATGCTGGAGGTCCTGCATTGGCTCCAGCCAACTGTCAGCCAGCGTGTAGTATAAGGGTAAATATTCAAAGTCGGGTAATATTAGGTAACCGCATCATAAATAAAAATCGGGTAATCATATTTTTAAAAATCGAATCATGTTTAAATAAACATTAACTGCTAGACTCATTTCTTCCAAAACCAATTTGGAATATTTATATATTATTTTGATTTATTGAAAGAAATCATTTAAATGTCAGGACCGCAACCGGTAACCAGCGTAGGTTCACTATTTTCAATTCCAAGTAGTAACTAGTGCACTGCAATAAATATATAAAATTGCATACATTTTTAGAGGAACTATAATTTTTTATGAAAGTGTATATCAAATTATGCATCAGGAATTCGTTTTCAGTTTTAAAATATTTTTGAAGTTGTGTAACTTACTTTCTATTATTTCTGTCAGCACCGCAACCGCAACCAGTGAGCACCTATTAGTGAACTATGTGTATATTGATTTCGCGTGTGCTTTGGTACATTGTATCAACTGCCTCTTGATTTAGAGATTGCATATTGCCAAAGTAATTTATGATAATTTAAAACAGGTAATTTTCAATATATTTTCGGTTAAGCTTTACGAATATGTTTATTGAAGGTCAGCACCGCAACCGATAATACACACATACCACTAATGTTTAAGTAATTTTATTTGTAATATATCAGATCGCAAGCAAGTACTGAAGAAACTGGACCTATCAGTTTGCACACGCGTCAAGCTGGGTTGGCGTAACATTTATATTTCAAACAAATTGTCAGCACCGCAACCGTCAGCACCGCAACCATACAAGCAGTCGCGGTGCTGACTTCACGGTCGCGGCTCTGACACATACTTAGTTGTTAGGGTTTCAGTAGCTCTGAAGATAAATAAGCATTGTGTTTTGACAGTATATTCAATTCTTCCATGTTATGCAATTTACATGAACTATAAAACTACCAGATAAATTTTGTTATTCACCTTGTTTCCTGACATTTTCATTGGTTGCAGTGCTGACATAATGTGGTTGCGGTGCTGACATGGGTGTGGTACACAGACAATTTTTGAGAAAAAAAATATTCATGGGGAACTAGGGCATATCCGTTATGAACCATATTCTAATATCTTTACACTATATTTGTATTTTTTGTTTTGGTAACTTTTTACAATAAAAATCATAACTTTTTATTTTTTATTTCAACCAACTGAAAATTACCCATTCTCAAATATTCACCCATAAGGGTTGTTTCCCTGGTCTGGAGGTGCTTTCTGGGATGCGCTCCAGCTTATCTGCGGGTCCTTTGCCGCCCCATGCTGGGAGTTCAGGGTAGTCGCCACCGCCGATCTTCGGGCAAAGGGGTATTCATTGCGCCTTTGCCCGCACACTGGCGCACAGCCACCATGCAGAACCGTGTTTTTCAGTGGTGGACCCGACGGCATGGAACGGGCTACCCCGGGATCTGCGCCTGTTCCCCACAACTTCCTCTGATAGGCCTACGTTCTATATTCGATTGAAACTGTCTTGATTACGATCGAAAGACAGTTCGCTAGTGAAATGGATTATGACGAAGTAATCGACTACTTTGCTAAAATGAAGCCTAGACGAAAAAGGCTATTGTAGTTGGTTAGTGTTTTTATTGTTATATATATATTATAGTGTACTACACTAATACTCATTTACTATACATATTGCTTAAATTGCTACCTATTGAGTGTTTCAGTGTCTCTATTTAATTTAAAATACAAAAATAAATACGTATAATCATAATGATGTACTTAATTGAAATGAATTGAAATGGTAGTTGGGGCCTTTTTTATGTGCTCGCTCCCCCTGGTGTTAAAACCTGGCTACGCCACTGCGCTGCAGTCCTGTCTTTAGAGTCCTGTCAGGTAACTGAGGGTCGTTTTACAGTCTTACAGTGACTACTGAAGAAACACCCTGTGCTACACTGTCATACGCGAATTATACATTAATTTAACATTTAAAGTAAAACAATTTTATGATTTTTTATCGTGCCTCCGTTACGAAGCTGAACGTGTATTCTTCTGTAGGCGTGGGAGTAAAACAGTGTCACCATTAGCATTTCGCGTAAGCGTAATCTCCAAACTTCTAAAGCGCCACTCGAAGGCCAAGCTCAGGGCACTAGGCCTATAGCCAATTCACCAGCGTTATATCAAATCAGATGGGTAGTTTTAGCTAATGTCCAACCAGCGGTAAGCCTACCGATGCACTTTTTGAAATTATCGTCACTCGATTCGCTATCTACAAGTTTAACTTTACAAATTCCGGTCATAAAAGCAGCTTTCAGAATTACGCATTGACGAAGAACAGCCCATAAAAACGTGGGCTATAGGCCTATTTAAGCACCATAAACATCTACCATAATTATAACATTAAGAGGTCGTTGGTTTTACTTTTAGCCAAGAAACTTGAAACTCACTTCACGAGTTAGTCAATTAGTTTAAATCTGTTTTCTTTATGCATTGGCTAGACTAGAGCACGTATCGGAAACCAGTTATAGATTTGTGTGCCGATTGTTGTCGGTAGAGGGACGGGACAGAATGAGAGCTGCTGTTGGTGAAACTGTTTATTATCTTAGATATAAGTGCATCTTTATAGGTAAATATTGCTAGGTTACATGCCAAAAATAATGGTAAAGAACTTACTTTAAAGATGACAAAAGTCTTGCATTTATGTAGAATAATCTGCATCATTTCGATTGCACATGGATACCACTATTTATTGTGTACAATTTGTGTAAGTATGGCGGAAACGACGCGCGCACATACTCTTTGTCTATTCACTGGCTACCAAGCTAAGGTGAAAGAAAAGTTTTTGTTGTGAGCATTGCTCACTTAGTTGGATTTAATAATAAAAACAAGAATAAAATACTCTCATTGAAGCCGTTTATTTTAGTGGATATAGCTGCTCGGAAATGGCATTCTTTGAGCAAATGTCGATGAGCTAAGTTGTAATTAATTTTAATAATTTCCATCACTGAATGACCAGTACAAGGGTATGAACCACATGGGCACTCGCAGCATAGGTCAAGCAGTGGCGGCGCCAGAGGTGGGCTAGGGGGTGTTTAGCCCCTCCTAAAATGTGGCTCAGCCCCCCCCCCAAAGTAAAAAGCTGGAAATCTCTGCCACTGCTTAAACTTCATAGTAAGCAAACTAGAAAAGTATAGGCCTACAAAGACCATCGGCAACGAAATCATTAACTATCTCAGGCAGTAGGCAAATATATTACTTACTTGATTATCATGGATATATATGGCCTATGTCGCAGGATAGATTGCGCAACATTTCCATAGGCATACTAGCGATTGAAAGGCAGTTGTCACACGTAGGCCCTATCAGCTGTGAACTGGGAAAAGGTAATTGACAAATTCAGCGAGGGTGACAGAAGACTGCCTCTGCGCTGTGACCAACAGTAGGCAACGCGCGTCGCTTGAACTTGAACGCAGTTGCTCAAAACTGACTACGACTAGTAAACTTACTAGTATGATAAACCAGTGTGATTCTCGTTAACGATAACGGTAACGGAAAATGTTTTCGTTAACGAAAGTAAAATGATTTCGTTAACGATAACTATAACTGTAACTAAAAAAATAATACTAACTATAACTGAAACTAAAATAAAATCTGTAAGGAGAATCACACTGTAATAAACTACTAAAGCAGTTGCCAGACATGCAAATACCGTATTTTTAAACCGGATGTGTGCAAAAACGCACATACAGGCATCTGGAACCTGAAAAAATTTCCCGGGGGCAAACCCCCGGACCCCCGCTTCAAAGTGGGTAGGGGTTGTAGGAGGAAGGGAGTCGACTAGGAAGATATGGAGAGAAGGAAAGGGGAGGGGAGAAATGGCAGGGGTATGGAGAGAGGGGAATGGGAGGGAGATACAGGAAGGGGAAGGGGAGGGAGAAACGGGGGCTGAGAGGGAGAAGGGGAAGGGCTGCAGCCCCTCCAAACCTGACATCCTGGCGCCGCCACTGAGGTCAAGGGGGATCGCGCGACCAACCTCGAAATCAGAATGAAAATATAAATATAAATTCCGATAAGTTTAATCATGCAAATGAAGCTGAAACTATGTCAATTACACTATCTGGCAACAACTGACAGTGGTAAAACGCGACAGGATGCCCACCAGTTGTGTTCTTGTACTTCTCCAACATTTCTAGGCTTTCTTGTATGTCTTGTGGCTATCTCTACATACTCGGCGCTACTGGAACGCGTTACTCAGTCATTGCAAGTAATACTGTTGGATTTGCTAAGTGTCCAGAAACACATTTCAAAATTAACGGACATTTCCGTAGGCAACGTAAAAATTGTTTAAATTCATTTCAAACAAGATATATAAACCAAAGTCGTCGCTCTGGCACAGCCACTGGCGTAAACTTGTCCAAAATATTGGGGTTGGTTCGTTGGTTATTCATTCTACACTTGTTGCATTGGTTGTACAGTCCATCTCAATTACTGGGGGGCACGTGCCCAGGCTCCCCCCAGAGTCTACGCCTATGGGCACAGCCAGCAATCAGTGAAATGAAGGTCCCTCATCAATGCGGAAGGGCGGGAAGGCGAGCACATCGCAGCAATCGTAGAAGCTCCAATGGTATCAGTGAAGACTACTTTGAACAGGCAAACGATATTAATTTTTTGTGCCGTACTTGGATTCCCTCATATCATCTCTGACGAACCGTTTCTCTGAAGAACAGTCCCTAGTTCCAGCTATTCAGACTTCAGCCTGCAATCATGACACGTGTTGTTCGTGCGGAGATCAAGAACAGCGTGGCTATGACCAGTCGTTTGTACACTACTGATAACTTCGAGCTTGAGGCGATGAATTTGTGTGATTTTTGGTGCACCAACAACAATCATAAGAAATTAAGGATGACTTGCATCTTATCGACGTGTTGTCAAGCACAGATTTTTCCCCCCAGCTGTTCATCATGCTCTCCTTATTCTCCTTATTGCACTGACTATTACAGGCAACAATATGCATTGTCAAGCGTTCGTTTAGTACATTGAGACGAGTAAAATCTTTTACTTCACTCGACCATGGCTGCTGAACGTCTTTCGGGATTGTGTTTGCTAGGCGTTCATCGCCAAAGTGTAAACAGCAGCAAGACTGAATATATGCAGAAAGTAATCGACATCTTTGGAAGGGATGCACGTCGATTGCAGTTCCTTTTCACAGATTGATATTCAAGAACATTAGTACTGTTAGTCTGGTAGTGTTATAGCATTTTACTATGAATATATATAGGCCTACATGAATATTATATCATATACCATAACTCAAAGTCGGACACTTCTGAATGATTGTTTCGCCTTATTGCAAAAGACCAATAAAATAAATAGTAATAAGTAATATTAAGACAATGTAATTATGTGAGTTGTTTAGCTTTTAATGACATATTTATATATTACGCTACTAACTCTCCCGGCCGTGTTTGACCTCCCCTGTAAAAATCCTGCGGGCGCCCATGAATTCAGATGGTCACAAATCTCACAATAAACCAGATAGAGCATTGCTTTATTAGTAAACCACAAAGTGAAAGAAAATGCTAAAAAATATATGCACAATATAAACAGTTGATAATGCGAAATCACTCTCTAGCACAACTGAAGGCCCAAGGGGTTGGAAATGACCCCCTGCAGGGGTATGCAATGAAGACTGAACTGTGGAAGTCCTAAGAAAGACAGCACCCCTTAGTGACGCCACTGCTCAATAGCGCTCCAATGCAGATTCGTAATTCTGTTTATTTAAAAGGTAAGTCTGATGAGACAGAAAGGCCGCCTAAAGAGGATATCCCTCCGGAAAAAGAACGTCTGCAGTGGCGAATGGAAAGACGTTAAAGACGCAGCAATTCGTCCTGTCCTGGCCTGTCATGTATTATTGAGGGTCAATTTACAGAGGCTCGGTGACTACTGAACAAATTGTGTTACACTGTCATGCGCGAATTACGCAGTAATTTAAAATTTAAAGTAAAGCAAGAAATTTTATCATGCCTGTAGTACAAAACTGAACGTGTAGGCCTATTCCTCTGTAGATATGGGAGTGAAACAGTTTTACATTTTGGCATATCACGTAGTGTGTAGCTAGTGTCCAACCAGCGGTAGTAAACCAACAGATGCACTTCCTAAAATTATAAAAGTGTCACGATTCGCTATCTACAAAGTTTAACTTTACAAATACCGGGGTCTCAGAAGCAGCTTTCAGAATTATGCATTGACGAAGAACAGCCCATAAAAACGTGGGCTAGATTTAAGCACCATACAAAACATCTACCATATAATACAGATCGTTGATTTTAACCAAGGGCCATGAAACTCACTCTGTTTTCTGCATGTATTGGCTAGAGTATCGGAAACCAGTTACAGAATTAGAATTCGCAGTGGAGTGTGCCGATGGTTGTCGGTAGAGGGACAGGACAGAATAAGAGCTGTGGATGAAACTGTTCATTATCTTTTATATAAGTGCATCTTTATAGGTAAGTCTTGCTAGGTTATATACAAAAAATAAATAGTAAAGAACCTATTTTGAAAGATGACAAAAAGTCATGCATTTATGTAGGAATATTTGCAAGGTTTCGATTGCAAATGGATACCTCTATTTATTGTCCACAATTTCTGTAAGTAGGGCGGAAACGACGCGCGCACCAAGCTTAAGTTGAAAGAATCTTTAATTTTTATCGTGAGCATTGCTCACTTAGTTGAATTTTAAGATAAAAACAAGAATGAAAAAACTCACATTCAAGCTGCTTAATCTGTCGCAAAATTTAGTGGATATAGCTGCTCGGAAATGGCGTTCTTTCTGCAAAATTTAATGTCGGTGAGTTAAGTTGTAATTAATTTCCATCACTGGCTTAACAGTACAAGTGAATAAGCTGGTTCCCGCGACGTAGCTTTTCTGGGCGCTGTAGAAGTCTCGAGATTACTTTTACAAGAGTATGAACCAGAGTCCAGAGAGCATAGTAAAGGTAATTAAGATGCAGACTCTGTCTTTTTTAGCCTCAGCCAAGCATGCTGTTTGGCAGCACATAAAAAAACATACCCAAATAAGCTACATCTTACGAGATCAGACAGAAATAACAATAGCTATATGTATTCAGCTTGGGCTCGTCAGTTGTCAGGCCTTTAGCAACTCCTACACAATAAAAACAGCCTGTAAGACAATAAAGTCTCTGGCCTAAATAGACAAGCCTGATTTAGCTGTCAATAAGCTACTTGTAGTAATTATGATTACAGCAAATCATCATCGAATTAAACAATAAATAAGCGTCAGACGAAATCCGGAACGCGTGGAGAATAATAACCGCTATAAACAGATAAGTGAACGACAGAAAACGTTTCGAGGTTACCATTTCATTCGCTAGGTAGCGCAAATGTCGATAAAAAGTTACTGATTATGGCTTGGTTTTGGTGTGCCATGGGTTGATGCGTTTTGCATTAGACACTGGCGTAATGCGTTTTGCATTAGACACTGGCGTAATAGATGTTACTAATTACAATTACAATCGCATTCACCGTCATAAATTCTGATGCCTCTTCTGTTTTTGCCGCAATATAGTGAGGTGGGTTAGCGTTGTATTTCAAGGCAGGGGCGTAAATTTGGTCTAAAAAGTGGGGGTACCAATTAAATACATACACGAAGCAAGGCTGACACTGGGCTCTCTTCTCTGGGAAGGCACAATAATAAAATATTTATTGGCATTGTTCAAAAAGTGGGGGGTACGGTACCCCAGTCCAAAAAGTGGTGTACGGGTACCCCTCGTACCCCTCACAAATTACGCCTATGTTTCAGGCTAAACATTACCTGGCGGAAAAAATGAACCAAATTTGGCATGATGATCCGTCAGGGTCTACTAATTAATGTCAGCCTAAAATAATAGGAGCCCTGTCAAATTGCTAAAAAAAATTATGTAGAACACAAAAACTCAATATGGCCGACATCTATGACAAAACGTTAGGTGTGCCAAGCAGTAGTAGTCATAAGAAGACGAGCTTAGGCCTACATATGAAAATGTTGACATTACAATTCTTGTGAGGTAAATCAGGCTATTCCTGTCCTACTCTAATCAGTGTGAGAATTGTAGAGAAAAGACTGGGTAGACTTTGATAAATAATGAATTTGATCCATGTGGAGTTGAATATTTAATCCGTATTTTGCAAACTGAAAAAATTCAAATTGCAATAGAAACCTAAACTCTTTAAAGTGACGGCATCAACAAATTTATTAGTGTACAATTCACATGGTCACAAATCTCACAATAAATCAGAGCATTACTTTAGCAGTAACCCACAAAGTGAAAGAAAATGCACAATTTAAACAGTTGATAATACGACATAACACTAGCACAACTGAGGGGTTGGAAACAATCCCCCTGGAGTGTACAATGAAGACTTAACTGTGGGGTCCTAAGAAAGACAGAGGTGTGAACCCCAAACCCCCGACAATTCTCACCCTGAATCTAATCTAAGCTTAGAACTTCTATGCATCACTCAACAGCGCTCCAACACAGATTCGTAATCCTGTTTATTCAAAAGGTAAGTCTGATGAGACAGACAGGCCTAAAGAGGATATCCCTCCTGAAATAAGAACGTCTGCTGTGGCGAATGGAAAAATGCTCAAGAACCAGTAATTCGTCCTATCCTGTCCTGCCATGTAATTGAGGGTCGATTTACAGAGTCTCGGTGACTACTGAAGAAATTGTGTTACGCTTTCATGCGCGAATTACGCATGCATTAGGCCCTAATTTAAAATTTACAGTAAAACAAGAAATTTTACCATGCCTCTGTTACGAAACTGAACGTGTATTCTTCTGTAGACATGGGAGTAAAACAGTTTTAATCCTAATCGCAATCGTAATCTCCAAACTTCTAAAGCGCCACTCGAAGGCCAAGCGCAGGGCACCAGCCTATTCATGAGTGCTACATTTTAGCGTGTTGCGTGGTGTGTATATCTAGTGTCCAACCAGTGGTAAGCCAACCGATGCACTTTTTGAAATTATCAAAAAGTCACTCGATTCGCCATCTACAAGTTTAACTTTACAGATTTCGGTCTCAGAAGCAGCTTACAGAATTACGCATTGACGAAGAACAACCAATAGGCCTAAAGTGTGGGAAATACATTTAAGCACCATAAACGTTCCATTTTAACCAAAGGACCACGAAAAACACTTAAGAAAGTTAGTTAATGTTCTCTGTTTTCTGCATGTATTGGCCAGAGTATCGGATTATAGATAAAGTTACAGATTATAGATAAAGAAAAAGTTATAGATTTCGAGTTCGCATTGCAGTATGCCGATCGTTGTCGGCAGAGGGACGGACAGAAACGAGAGCTACGGACGAAACTATTCATTATCTTAGATATAAATGCATCTTGATAGGTAACTATTGCTAGACTACATACCAAAAAATAAATGTTGAAGAAATTATTGTTAAAAATTACAAAAAGTCTTGCATATATGTAAAAAAATCTGCATGGTTTCGATTACAAATGGATACCTTTATTTATTGTCCACCATTTCTACAAGTAAGGCGGAAATTGAAATTTCGTTACGCACACTAGGTTATACCTAGTTATTTGGGATTCGAACTCAAATTTTTATTGTGAGCATTCCCAATGCTCACTTAGTTGAATATAAAGATTAAAACAGTTAAAGAAATTCACATACAAGCGGCTTAATCTGTTTGCAAAATTTCGGTGGATATAGCTGCTGGGAAATAGCGTTCCATGCGCGATATGTCGGTCCGTTAAGCTGAAATTGAAATTAATTTCCGTCATTGGCTTATCAGTTCAAGCGTCTCAACTATAGAGCTTATATTAAAGTCGTTAAAGCGGTTTTAACGTCAGCCAAGTATGGTGTTTGGCAGTGCATAAAAAACACAGAGCCAAATAAGCTACATCTTACGAGATCAGCCGGAAATAAAAATAACTATATGTATTTATACAAAAGTATATGTAAACCAAAGTGCGGTATAAGCAGTTGGTAGTACTAAAGAATATATATACTTACTTATTCAGCTGGGGCTCGTCAGTGGTCCGGTCTTTTACAACCCCTAAACAATAAAAAAACAGCCTCTAAGACAATGAGATTTCTGGCCTGAATAGACTAGGCCCTAGCCTATTTTATCTGTCTATAAGCTAATTAACAGTAATTGTGATTACATTGAATCATCGTCGAATTAAACAATAAATGAGCATCAGACGAAATCCAGAACGCGTGGAGAATGGCATAAGTATTTCCGCTATAAATAGAAACTGAACAACAGAGAACATAGCGAGGTTACCAGATCATTCGCTAGGTTGCGCCAATGTATATCAAAAAAGTTACTTTTACACACAAACACATAATCTTATAAATGCTAAATAAATTCATACAACAAGTATTAGCCACTTCAGCTTGATTAGTTTTATAAAAATTTTGCTCAACATAAAGTTACGTCTAAATCTAATGAATTTGCCTTTATCTCTTTAAAAAATACAAAACTATGAAGATCCGTTGGAAACCGCATTTTAGGGGTTGCGGATGCTCTACAAATACAATTTTTAGCGTTACATCTTTACGCACACTAGGTTATACCTAGTTATTTGGGATTCGAACTCAAATTTTTAGGGTGAGCAAAGCTCGCTGAATTCATCAAAAATATTAAAATGTAGTTGTTCATACCACGTGCTTGGTTAAGATGCTATGCTATTAAAATAAGTTGCTATGTTTGGTTATTCTCAGAGGTCGAGCTGGTCGATCATAGCTGCAGCAATACAACAGAGCTTACAATATCTGTTAAATGGGCCATCATTATGACACAGTACCTCATCCGCTAACTGAAGCCGATTATATGCCCATCTCCATCACCCCAGTTCTCTGCCGCCTGCTTGAAAAATTTGTGGCGCGCTCATACTTCTATCCCATACTGACTAACCCAAGCGATAATCTGGACTTTTGTGACCAATATGCCTTTAGGCCAACTGGCTCTACCACCTCTGCACTCATCGCCCTCATTCACAACCTCAATGATATGTTACTTGACGAACCCTACGTCCGTCTATTGGCGCTTGATTTTTCCCGTGCTTTTGACACGGTCCGCCACTCCCTTCTCGCCAAGCTGCTTGCTTCTATGCCTATACGGATTTCCTATACAACTGGATTCTTGCGCTCCTTCATGACCGCCAGCATTGCACCAAATTTCAAGGAATAATTTCTACCTATTGCGCCATCAATGCCAGTATCATCCAAGGCTCTGGCCTCGGCCCGCTCCACTTCCTGGTAGCCATCAAAGGTCTTCGGCCCATTAATCTAATAAACCGGTTACTCAAATACGCCGATGACAGTTAGGGCCTACCTCCTGATCCCGGCCTCCGCCATTCTCGCCACCGCAGCTGAGCTGGAACACATCACCAGGTGGGCTGCCTCTAGCAACCTGATGCTCAAATGCGCAAAATCCAAAGAGGCGATTTTTAGGCGCCCTGGATCTAAGTCAATAGTCCTTACTCCTTCCCCCGCCAGTGCCTGGTATCGCCAGGGTCTCTGAGCTGGTTGTCCTGGGGATGACACTATCCGACCGCTTGGGATTTGGCTCCCACGTCCAGCGATTGTGCACCAAGGCTGGCCAATCCCTCTACGCCCTCCGATGCCTTACCGCACACGGTCTCAGCGGGCCTCGCCTGTATGATGTAGTCCGAGCAACTACCTTAGCTAGATTGCTTTATGCCTCTCCTGCTTGGTGGGGCTTCACAATTGAGCAGCGCTCTCGTCTTTGCGCGCTGGTTAAGAGGCTGATACGGCATGGGTATGTATACCGCCCAGCCTCGAATCCTTCGATATTCTTTGTGCAAGAGCTGACAGAGCTCTCTTTTCAGCGGTGCTCCACAACCCTGGCCACGTTCTCCATCCCTTGCTCCCCCCTCCCACAATCCGTACCTATGACCTGCGTCCCCGCTCGCATAACAGGAAGATTCCTAATTAAGGCAGACGGGCTAACGCGTAAGAATTTCTTAACTAGGATGTTATACCAGTAAAATTCATATCCAATTGTTAGGCCTTCTATCTATAGGCCTACCTGACCTAGTTAGCTGGTTTCCTTCCCAACTTATGTTGTTTCTTGTGTTTCATGCCTCTAACTGCATAACATGTTTGTTAACCACAGTGCGCATGCAGGTGGTTCAATAAAGAATATACTTACTTACTTACTTACAATCACCACTTTACCATTATCGTCACTGCTATCACCACCAGTCAAATGCAGACGTCATCATGGACACCATGACGGTAGGCTATATTGACCTGATTACGGCTTGGTTTTGGTGTGCCATCGGTTGATGCCTACAATTGCACTCACCATCATAATAATCATCATCACTGCCCAGTCTTGTTGTCAAGACCTTAAACCTCAAGACCAAGACCAAGACCTTGAACCTCAAGACCAAGACCAAGACCAAGACCTTGAACCTCGAGACCAAGACCAAGACCAAGACCTTGAACCTCAAGACCAAGACCAAGACCTTGAACCTCAAGACCGAGACCAAGACCCAAAAAATCACAGTCGTATCCAGACTTCAATTCTTTAATTACTTGCCCCAATAATTGAGATGGATTGTACACACAATGCATAAAGTGTAGAATGAATAAGCAAATGCACCCCTCAAATATTTTGGACAAGTTTACGCCAGTGAGCTACACAATAACTGAGAGCCGAGAGCCACTTAGATAGCTTTGAGCTGGTAACAAACGTTGAACTGAAACCGTTTATTCTCCTCGCGACATCGCCCTCAGACAATCTCGCTGGACCTCATTCTGACCTTCTAAACTTAAGTTGCTAGCAATCGAATGATGTCTTGGACATTGTGAAACCAGCGCTATAGAAGTCAGGAGATTAGATTAATAGAGAGATAAATTAATCCATTCATACGTTCAAATGTTCGTCAGCCATTTCTGTCGATCCCGTGGTTAGCGTTCATTCACTACCCGTCATGTTTCGGACTGATAGGCCCTATTGCTCAACGGACAAATTTCATATGACTTCTAAGTTCTGTGGTAGCAGTCACATGTAAGTCAAAGCAGGCAAGTATTATTAGCCTTATTTGCATCTGACATGGAAATGATTGTAAATATTTCGAATTTAATAGAGGATGAATAGGGGCCTAAACAATGTTTCGAGTGTCATACGTCCGTCCAATTCATCTTGCAGGACGCATAGGCTATATCTACAGCTACGCCACTGGACAAAGAGGGAACTAAAGCCTACGCCATGTGCCGCTGGCTAGGTGTCTTGGGTGTAACTATAAAGGCAAGAAGCGATTGGCGTGGCGTGGATCAAGAGGCGACGAGGACGAGAGTTGTGGAAAGCGGAGGGAGGAGTGGGTAGGGAATATTACTGCATCAGTGCCATGGAATAAGGAATAGGCCCCTATTATATATAGCCTAGGAATAATTATATCTATGACCAATAATTATATATATAAGGAATAATTTTATATATATATAAAAAAAATATATATATATATATATTTATATGACAGGCCCATTCACGCGGCTGTCAGAGGCGCATGATGGGTCAAAGGGCAAGCTTATACCCAAGGTAAACGAAACCCCATGGCACGCCCTTCGTGCCAGGCGCTGTGGCGATTTTCACGTAAACGCAGACCACCAGGAAACCAGAATAGCATAGTATGGGCCTAAAGACTGCAGTTAATCTTCTCATCGGGTTTAAGTTCTCAAGTAGGCCTATGGATAATGCCATTACCTTAATTCTAGAGATCACTCTATTCACTGCCCGTCTCTGCACGGCTTTGTCAAATACTGTAATTACGCAAGTAATTACAATGCAAGGCATAGGCGCCGACTTTTACTTTTGTCTCTGGGTGCCAGTGGGTGCATGGATCCTCCCTCCCTTCCCCTACCACCTCACCTTAGGTGGGTGAATTTTAGCGGAGTTTCTGAGAAAGAAAATTGTTTTCTTGTCAAGGGTTGCAGTGTTATTATTTATATATTTATTTAAATAATTAAATTAATAATTTATGTACTGTCTGTGACTGTGAAATCATGCAATGTTGGGTATTTGTGTTGTAGTTGTAGGCCTACTTCTCACGTTGTGAGATTACTCCTTAGGTATACAAATTTGATTACTCCTTAGGTATACAAATAAGCCAGGCACGCACTGAATTTTCTCTCTGGGTGCATTGGCACCCAAGGCTCCCAAGAAGTCGGCGCCTATGATGCAAGGACCCGGAGTTACACAAAGAACACCAAACAATTTACACAAATTTACTGTACCTGGAACTTTGAAACAATTTATGCTTGTAATTCTGTACCAATGAGTTCAACAAATTTCCAGTAGGCTAGGCCTAAGCAGACACGCTTAGGACATTTTGCCAGTTAAAGGGTTGTTTTAGACAATTAAAACGCGACCTAGCTAGGCTATAATTGTCGCGCCTGCGGGTTCTTCAAGTTTCACGTCACTTCTAGGACCAATTGTCACACGTGCAAACTCTAAAGACGACCCGGCGCATCGCTGTGGAGCCCGAAATGTAGGCCAGTCAGAACTATCCATGTCATTGGCTAGGCTGAGATCAGAGGCGTGTCTTAACTGTGTATTATCATACTTATTTACCAGGCTGATGGTCGAGTGGATAGGCGCGGTTGCCGGATGGGCAACAGCCCCAGCAACATTGCTGGAACCAGGGTTCGCTTGTGACTCCACAGCGAATTTACTTACAGATATTGGCTCGAGGTGCTCTAAGCGTGATACCAGTAACTCCAAGATAGCACTCTGTCTTTCCATTGCAACACTCTGTCTTTCCATTGCAACACCCTGTCGTTCCGATGCTTGCTCTTGAGCAACACCTAAACTTTCCAAGATAGCGTTCTGTCTTTCTGAGGCTTGCTCTTGACTTACTCGCAAACTTTCTAACACAACACTTTGTCGGTCTAAGGCCTGTTCTACCACTGAGCTAGAACCCGACTGGCGCGATACAGATCTTTCCATATCTGTAGTTTCCATATTAATCAATTTGGTACAAGTTTTATAAGTTTATTATTAATCGAAAATAATAAGTACAATCGTACTGATAAACTAAAAAGGTTCAAGTGTATTATTTATAAACTTATGTCTAAGTTTAACACGTTTAGCCTACTATCTTACTTATAGTTTTAAACACTTATAGTCAAGTTAGAGATACAAGCTAATCTATGCAAGTCTTAATCCTTATCTTACTTACAATCTAACAATACAACAGTTTTATACAAGTTGTAATGGCTATCTTACTTATCAGAAACAAGCTAATATTATAGCCTTCTATTGACTTGGAGTAAAAGGGAATTTATACTAAGAGTTTCCCCGGCTGAAATAAAGATCACCGGCCAACGAATTACAAGGCCGGAAGAACAATTCAATTTCTCGGCCTACTGTCGATCGACAAGATATTTTATACTCCAAGTATCTCCAATATATGAGAACTTATCTCCGTGAATCGATAAGATATTTATACTCCAGATATCTCCAATATGTGAGAACTTATCTCCTTGCCAATACGCGTAAATCACGTATTTCCACAAATCGCCGAATTATCGAATTATATCCACAAAGAAGACGAAATATATTCCAGAATTTCCGCTCAGAAATAAATTGGAAACACGATATATCCGACTCCAGAAAAGGCGCACATCAAATTCGCTCAATTTGATACATATATTCCAATTGATATTTCAAACACCAGCCGACCACATCGGCGAGAGATAACGTACCAAACACCAACGACCTTCCTCTAGGCAGTCGAAATACGAGTGTTTTTGAGAAATTCAAAGCGAAATCTTATATAGAAAGGCCGTTGCTATGGGCCCCAACCCCTCCGCAATTTGGACGGATGTCACCGAGTTATTTTTAGATTCTCCAACTCGACTTGAAAGGACGCCGCTTACAAAATGAACTCACATGAACTGCGCTCGCCTTTCAAGTCAAACCCCCCTCCAATTTCTGTGTGTCTGGGCTCAAATGCGGGAGGTCATAATCCTTTGATCGGCCTCGACTGTCTGCCTGACCTACGCCGTCGCGCGGTTGGCCGTGCCGATGTCCCTCTAACTATCGCTAAGGCGGCATATCGAAATTCCTTAGAACCTACATCTATGCGCGTTTTGCCCGTCGACTCTGTCTCTCTGTATCGCTAGGTCTGTGCGGCGGTCTCCCTTTGAAGCTACCCTCGGCCGTCGAGCGGTTCACCCCTTAGCAACCTATTATGTGACGTAGGCAAAGCGCGCGAATAACAGACGCGAAGCTAGTTGAAACGGCAATACGGCTTAGGCGCTATATAATCAAACTGTATTATCAACGGACACAAGGCAATACAAACTGCCGCTAGATAATTCTAGTAACGAGGGTTAGACCGTCGTTACATAATATCCTCATTCAAAACAATTGCGATATTGTCAGAAAACTATGGGAATTACTTGCATGACGTAGGCTAACACGAGATCAAGTCTTCCTTTCAAAAGGCCAGAAACTTCTACAAATCACTTCTCATTTGACGCAAGGCCTTCCAAATCTCTCAAAAATGCACCTATAGTTGGAACGGGTCTGCCGAGACAATCGCTAAATATATAGTTGACCTATGCAGCAAACAGCCGGTAATCGCCTGGATTGGGTAGTGCGGCCGATTAACATTGACAGGTTTCATATTAACCGCCCACTCCTAACATAGCGACTCAAGAAGCGACTCAAGTTTATTAACGCCTACCAAATTAATTAGTTCGGATGAAGTTCACCTTAGTTCAGCATAAACTTGAAAAATTCCCGTCTTTGCCTTCAAGTCTAACTTCATGAACTCAATTTCGTCTGTCCTCAATATCTAAAATTATGCTCTTCAGCGAACTGAAACCGGTTTCGGGTTCAAAAGTCGGTTTCAAATCGTCTCTTCCGAATTAAGAACCCGTGCTCTAGAATCTCTAGATTTCGACAGTTACAGTTTTGAAATTAACTTAGGCTACAGGACCGTAATTCACATGTTGGTTATATAAAATATAAAACTGTCAGCTACTACCGTTTAAGAAATCCTCAGACTTCATCTCAGATCACCCTCCTCTCTGCTTGAAGAGGTCAAATACACAGAGAGAAATTGATGTCGTTTTCCAGAGAGCCTTTTGCTGCAAGTCTAGTGGTAGTGCACTGAATTATCAAACCAGAGGACACGGTTCAAATCACCTCTAGGACAGAAATGGTCGATTTCTGCTCCACTTGTGCCCCTAGTGAACTACGCTATAAAAACGAGAATACTAACTGCACGATGTACGTGGCAAGATCCGAAAGCGAGGAAGAGGACAGTAAAACACCCACATACACAGAGGCCAAGAAAATGACGTCTCCAACACTTCAAAAAGAAACGTCTAATTCAAAGACACCTTTATATCGACTCCACTACATAAACATGACATCAAAACATTTTTGTATTCACTAAACCAACAAATTAATTATTCAGCAATCAAATAAATACTGAACAGCCAATACATGTGATTAACGGTTTCTAATTAAATGCACATTGTAATGCACATCTGTTCCCAACAGAAGTCATTATGCCAAGTTTAGTGCACCTGTTCAAAAAGACAATGAAAACATGCAATCACGAAAATTATTGTCAACGCACCTACAGCTCCTGATCAACAAGTAGCACCAAAGCCAGGTGGATAGCACCTGGAGAAACGATTACCTATCCAGGTAAATTATTGTCACAGGTAGATAGTACCTCATCAATGACAATCAATAATGCCAAGTTCATAGCACCTGTAAAGACATCTAATTGATATGCAACTGTTCTGGTAGATAATTAATTTCAGGTGGACAATACCCAAATATTATACAGAATTATTGCCAAGACACGAAGACTTGTAAACACATTACAAACACTATCCTTATGCTGCACCTCCTCCGAGAATTTCTCACCTGCATGCACCTTTATGACCACAATACACCATACAGACAATAAAACAGTATTTACAAAATATAATGTGAACTGTAACTCTAGTTAATCTCATTAAAAGCAAATATTGAGGAAAACAAATTGCACAAAAAGTTAGCTAGATAGTAGATACTGCAACGGTTTTCAACTGTTATGTCCAATTACTAACATAATGAAAGATCATGCATAGATTACAAACTCTGCATAGTGAAACTCTGAATTAACTGCATCCAATATCATAGCATTTAATGGCAACAAAAAAGCATTATGCTAATGAAATAATTATCGTGAAACTCATTCAAGGAAGCGAGCAGAAGCCTGCCAACACTGCTAGAAAACTACATCTTATATTGTCACATGGTTGGGACAGTTAGTTGTACAGAACACTATACTTTCTACAAATTACTCTATGAAGCTAAAAATGAAGGCTATTTGGAGAGTGAAAATTCGTCCTAGTACTTGCTGCATGTGACAAGAAAACAACAAATATTGCAAGGCACTCAACTTGTGTATGCATAGTCAACAATGTACAAGAGCAGTTGGCATGTAAAACCAGCAGAGAAAAGCAATCGAGATATGCAAGACAAAATGACTCAAACCAACATTAAAGTCTCGTCCGCGTGATCTGCATAGTCTGTATTTACCCAAAACACCACTCGTTTATTCTGATGCATAACTTCAACTAGTGAAACTAAAGTGAAAAGTGTCTCAAAGCAAGTCCAGTTTAAAGTTATGTCGGTGGACAACAGCTCAATTAACATTAGAGGTAAGCCCTTTTACTCACACAGGATATCAAGGTAATTTAAAAGAATACAGGTTAATAACCAATCAAATTGCTGTAGGCCAGAAACAACAAAAAGGAAGTTGTTCATTAATTACATTTCAGAAGCCTTTTGGCAAGCACTGCGTGCAAGTGGCACGAGGAGCATTGCAACAGACAATAGATATTCCAATACCAATCAAGAGCCACAGAAAACCATGACGACATTTGCTGGTCAGAGCAATGTCATAATTATCCACTTGGTGGCCTGGGGCAATAATCAAGGGACGAGACTAGAGAATCTGTGCAAGTATGCTTTTTAGTTGCAACAAATACCCGTTAACATACAGCACTGAAATAGTCTCACAAGATGCTCATAATTATCAAGAAAAAACTATAAGCTTAACCAATCATTGAAACAATCAGAACTTCACTTCAGAACTTTGTTTACAGATTACACCAATGAATTCATAAAAATACAAATTTAACTCAAAGTAAGATTTATCAAAATATCATTGCAACACAAATACAGAGAACAATGGAAGCCAAACAGTTTCAATAAGTGCACCTTCATCCGAAAAACACAGGTAGTACGTCAAAAACTTCCTAAAAGCAAGCAAGCACATTACAAAAATTGATATGCAGTGTAAATGCAAGCACAGGTTGATGCTTGTAAATTGAACGCTTAAACTGAAAAAGAAAGAAATCAGAAAAAAGCCGGCAAGTCTCCTCGTTCACTGAAAAAAAAACGAAACTTGGATACCGATGATAAAAAAATAGGCTGACAGTTAAACTGGCTTGTACAGATCTGCATGAGATAGGAAAACCAAGGTAAAGAATTGCAAAATACTAAAAATAAAAAACAATGCCTCCTTCAGTGTGTGGGATTGGGACTAAATCATTGGTTGTCGTTTACATAATGTACAGAGTCACCATCATGATAATAATAATACTAAAGTCTACAATAAATGAAATATTATGCTGAAACTATAGAATTTGAAATCCATTCACTGGACGTTTGGTACAGAAAGAACATTATTGTCGGGACTTGGCAAGGTCAAACTAGAACCTTAACAAAACAAAAAAAAATGCTACAGCATGCAGCAAAAATTATAAACTATTTAACAACTACAGATGTTTTAGACTAAATAACTAACTGCAGCTCATAGCACTGTGAAAAAACAGCAGCTACAACTATCACTCCCCTAACATGTTACACATCGTTCGAATTGACACCATACAAATCAAAGTCAATTGAGAGCTGCGAGCAGCATACAGTCAACTGGCGACACATAAAAGGAATATGTCCATTGCTGTCCATTGCGTCACGCTAGCTAAGAAGCCGCTGGCTACTCCAGCTCCACAAGAATGTCGTCGGCACTGACGGTTGAACCTTCCTTTGTGTTGATCGATTTAACCTTAAAGCACAACCACAACATAAATCTGCATAATAATTTCCTTACAAGAAGTAGTCCTTGAACATGGATTCCAACGGCAATGGGACTTGGTTGGATGGGCTCTGTATGTGCTCGAAGCCTACCAATAGTGATATTTCTAGTCATCTGACCAACACGTGAGGATAGCGGGAAGGATAGTGAACAACTTAAGGTATGCAGACGACACAACACTGCTGGCGGAAACACAGGAGAAACTGAAGGATAACATTAGAAGGCTAAAATGTGCAAGCGAGAAAGCAGGAATGTACTTCAATATAAAAAAGACGAAGATAATGACCACTGAGAAGTGGAGGTATTTTGAAGTAGATGGGGAGGAGATGGAGGTGGTATCAAGCTTCTGTTTCTTGGGGGCCATGGTGGAGAGTGAAGGTGGATGCGAACGAGAAATACGACGGAGAATTACACTGGGGAAGACGGCAATGCAGGGACTAGAAAAAATATGGAAGGACAAATCAGTGAGTTTGGGAACGAAGACAAGAATTGTCAAAGCAATGATCTTACCAGTGGTGCTTTACGGATGCGAAACATGGACAAAAACCAAGGCATTGGAGAAGAAAATTGAGGCATGTGAAATGTGGATCTGGAGGAAAATGTTGAGGGTTTCTTGGACTGAGAAGAGAACTAACGAGGATATCCTGGAAGAAATAGGACACTGGAGAGGGAGTTTGACGTTGGGGCAGAGAGCGTCCAGGCAGAAGATGTCATACTTTGGACATGTGATGCGTGCAGATGGGCTGAAAAAGGAGATGATGTTGGCGTGTGGGGAGGGCAAGAGGAGGAGAGGACGACCAAGGAGGAGATGGATGGAGGAGATACAAGAGGCAATGAAGATGAACATCTCGGAGCTGAGAGAGGCCACGAGAAATCGGAGCACATGGAGAAGGTTGACCATGACAGTCGCTAGGATTCAACGAATCGACAGCACAAGGCAAGGCGACCAACACTTAATCCAACTCTTAGTGAACTTTAACACCACTTGTCCGTGAAGCAGAGGTTGTCGGGGGGAGGTGGTATTTTTACTGGAGTAAATGAAGGTTGGTTAGTCATGATAGCGGTCTGCAGGAGATGCGAGCAGAGATCCCTGGCTACATGAACAAGGGCGAGGTGACCATGTAGTCTAGTAGGCTGCAACCCTCCAGTATTATGTATAAGCTATCGGTAGTAGTTGATGGCGGTCTTGCAGGGAAAGGGGCCATTGTCAGGTGAAATACTTAGTCCACTTCATCTGAGCTCAAGGGAAGTGTTGTTCGAGCGGCAAGATACCAGTTTGTCCAGTCAATGACCTCTTTTGCCCTGGGTAAGGCACATTTAGATTGCGGTTAGTACAAAATAATACATTTCAATGTATTTGATATTGCCCTTCATAAAACAGAACATCAATTATGCAGAGCAATTGTGTGCAAAGGGCTTTCTCGAGGTAGTTCCTACAAGGCAACTGCCTTGGGCGATGCTCGGACTTGTAGTCTCCGCATTACAGGCCGATCCCTGTAATCAATTGACCACTAAGCCAGTTACATCAGCCTTAGTTCAATATTCTTGTAGCCTATTTTGTACTGAACATGTGCTGTATATCCGATTTATTTCAAGAGCATATACATGATGCTGTGTGCAGGCTTGATGTCTTCCAAATCTATCCATAATTCCCCAACTGAGCTCCATAATAGGTATGCAGAATATGGGCACAAATAATTCCCGTGGGCAAACCTCGACTCATTGGCCATGGGTCACTTTACTAACTTGGGACAAACATCAGCATACTGGTAAGACAATCCCATTCTAGAACGCAGCAGATAAAAATGAAATAAGGAGCATGTAACAGTCTGCTTTCTGTTTTACTGGTACAACAGAAAGAATATCATAGTTCTACTAGTAGAACATTAAGAATACCCTAAGGCTAAGCAGAATGGTTTGACACAGAGAGACAATGTCTTACCTTGCCCTGTTTGCCGGCAGTCAGACTGTTCTGCATTTTCATTGCCTCCAAAACAAGAACCTCCTGACCTTCAGCCACCTACAAAAAAAACAGAAACAACTTCAACCAAACCACCTACGAAAACAACTAGAAGCATAAGACTTAAAAAATTTCCTTGACAGCATAAAGTGCTCAGTGGTTTGGACACTTAAAAGAAAATTTAATTAACTTTATGTTTCACAGGGTTCGAGATTTCTGCTCCACCTGCACCCCCTAGCCAACTCAGCTATAAAGAGTACATGGATTGTACACTGTCGGTAGGAAGCGAGTGAGACAGCGAGGGAGAGGACTCGCCTCCTGCCCTCATGTGCCGAGGCTAAGAAAATGAAGTCGCTAACCCTTCATACACATGGCTGCCTCAGGCTAGCTTAATGGACTGCTCTTTTTCTATGTTTCATAGGATGCAGTTAGTGAAAAGCCACTGAATTCAATGAATATTTGTGATCAGAAGAGGTTCGAACCCATACCTTCCCATTTACAATGCAGTCGCTCTAACCAATTGGTCTCCACATCTGTCTTAGAGAAAGATCTTGGGAAAAAGTACTTCTAAGCAATTCTGGGTCACAAACATCTAATAAGAGAATATAAAGTAAACTCGAACTCAAGATAGATTCACCATGGTCGTGCCTCCAATTCAGTTACACCAATAGGGTTGGTGCCACCCAGTGCGGTAAGTCATGGCGTCACCCCAAGTACATGTAAGCTGGGCTTACAAAAAATGTTTTTTATCATGATCTGTTACTGTTAATTTAAAAATAATACATTTCTGCTGAAACTCTGCAGAAAAATTTGTTAGACAGTCATTTTGATGTCACCCCCTCTGAAGGTGTCACTCGGTGCAGCCCACATACCCCTAGTGATGCCACTGCTCAAATTCAAGTCTGAAGTCTGTGGTTTTGTCTGAAGTTAGACATTTGGCACATTAGCCTCGTTATTATTATTGTG
Source organism: Allolobophora icterica (assembly GCA_963556255.1). Taxonomy (NCBI): domain Eukaryota; kingdom Metazoa; phylum Annelida; class Clitellata; order Crassiclitellata; family Lumbricidae; genus Allolobophora; species Allolobophora icterica. The sequence goes on along the minus strand of OY744609.1, from coordinate 20,461,470 downwards.
ATTGCTATTGTTGTTCTTCAACTGACCTGATCTCCAACCTTGACCGCAATTGATTTGACCATGCCAGGCATTGGTGCAATCACCATCGTGCTTGTATCAGCCACCTTCTTCTTCGGCATGTAATCCCAGACATCGGCCATTTTCTTCTCGAGGACCTGGATTTCGAACTGAAAGACAACACTGATGCCATAAAAAAGATACAATAGCACAAATGGACTTCCAGCTCAGCGTACAACACATTAAACACTGGTTTTGAAACTGTTGCCACTTGTTACTATAGAAAGTATCCAATTCCTCTGTCCTTGTCAAACCACAACAAAAACTGAAGACAAACTCTAGAAGACTAAAAAACAACTATACAGTATTTGAAAGATGGTGCTTTATCTGCCTCGTTAAAATGTAACAAATCGATTTTTCAGGCTGGTGTCATTGTCAGACAATGCATCTAAGCAAATTATCAGGTGCTATATAATTGATGTCACTGATGCGTGATCAGTGTTAGGTGTGAAACAATAAATCGTCCGTTGCACGGTGGCCGACTGTGCAATTTCCTTATGATGGTCGCCCTGTACTGTGAGCAAGTCTTTCACACTCAGCCGATTGCTGTTACAGACGGAATGTTCAGTCATTGTATAACGGAGGCACTCAAAGATCATGGCCTCCTCAATTCAATGTTATATATGCCAGGCTCATTCCATTTCAACTCAGCCCATGGTCCCCTGTAAGTTAGCAGCCATTATGAAAAATGTTCACCTGCATACAGTACAAAAATTATCAAAGGGCAAGTTGGGGATCACTGGTTGAGTTGGCACAAAAGGACCCAGATGTCAATTTCACATGACAGGCCTGGGAGTTAAGTCCAGGTTGCAGCAGTAAAAACCCAACACACTATCCACCGACTACCACACCACCCTTACTCCCTCATTCCTTTAAGAATACAGACTACCGTAAACAGAAGAAGAGCAGTTCTTTCAGCTAATCCAGAGTAGTGAAATGTTGGTGACCTCACTTAATTACGGTAGCCTTCGCATATGAGGGTGGACAGCTGTATCATCTGTTCAAGCACACACATGACTTCACTTACCAACGTTCCAAGGTACTGCATCTTTATGTGGCCCACACGTCGAGATATCAGCTGCACAAAGACACGAGAATTAGTAGTAATTAAGAATAAAACAAACAACTGTCACCAAACAAATAAAAAAACCAGCACTGGTTGCTCTAAACCAGTCTGCTAGTAATGACCAAATTTAACAACATTGTAAATCTAGATGCATCTGATAACTGAATTGAAAAATACAAATCCAGGTAAGTGCTGCAGTGGTTTAGTTGGGCTGAAGACCCAGAAAAGTTTTGTTGATGTTTGTTCTGCATCTGAGATTCTGCTTTACTGACCTCACACCACATGCTAGATGCCTATTGGTTAGTGTTTGCCTTGTAATGCAGAGTATGGGTTTCAGCCTCTCCGGAGATGGTTACTGTAAAGGGACCCTGAGCCAAGTCCTTCACTCGCAATTGTTCAGCGTCATCAATTGATGTTTGATCGTTAGCTAGCAGCACTTAATAAATGCATAATAATAAAATAATAATATCCCATTTATAAAACATGGCATTCCTTACCTGAAAAATTTCAGGCTTGCCATCAATCAGAGCGTTGATAACTGGAGAAGCCAAAGTGAAATTGTGGGCAATCACAACCTTCTCATCTCCAAATTTCACCTTAAAATTCAATCAAATAATCACCAACTTCTCATCTCCAATTTTCACCTTCAAATACGATCAAATAATCACCAACTTCTTTATTCTAATTTTCACTTTAAAAGTCAATAAAATAATCAGCAAGTCATTGTCTGAAATTTTATGTTAACTTGTCTGAAATTTTACGTTAATAGTTACCTTTCATCGCCTGTCTTACATTTAAGCATACAATTTCTGAAAGGAGCTGTTCAGAATTTTTATGTTAATCCTACAAATAAATTATCTCCCTCTGATGGAGAACATCATAACTTTTAACTACCAGAATCTATTTTTATCAATCGATACAATTTTATAATATGATTTCATTTAAATTTTAGTGCAAGTATTGGGAAACATTGCAATAGCGGATGAAAAAGCCTTGTAATCTACCTCAAAGTTGTTTTCCTTGTTTAGGTAAACTGAAACTGGTACCGCATCATTGTTTACAGAAGCCTGAAGTTTCCATTTAGTTGGTTTCGCCAGTTCAACCAACTTTCTGGAACAAGAAGAAACCAAAGCAAGACAGTTAGCACGTCTAGACCGCCCACAGTATCATTAGCCAAGTATTAAAAACGACCACAAAATCAGTCTAAGCAACTCAAAGAATGCATAAATTAATCCTGCAATAGGACAGTTAGTCTAAGAAAATCCAAATTAATCAAATAATTTCTGCATTTATCATCGATGGCATGAATGCAGCTCCTCCGATAATGTTTGATTTAATTGTCAATTTTGTCCCCAGTTAAGACATGGAGACAGACCTTGCCATTACCGGTAGTTAAAATGCAAACACACCCAAACAGACCACTTCTAAGGTAATCATGAACTCTAACAAATGCTGTACAAGAAAGGTTAGAGAGAAATGATCGTCTAAAGCAGTCGAGGTCCTGGTTCGACACTTTAACGACGAACTGCATTGTTTCCAAGTCGCTTTTAGCACACTCTTATCTTTAAAGTACTTTGAAGGCGGTGTGTGTGTAGGTGTGTGTGTGTGTGTGAGAGACAGAGACCACCAGTGATGAATTCGCCGGTTCTCTAAGCCAGCGGTTCCCAAACTTCTCTGGGTCGTGACCTACTTGTGAATATCTTGGCAGTCTCGGTACCCACTGTGTAAAATTAACCATTGTGTACTCAAATTTCCTTTGTACATTGGCATCGAAATATGCGGATTTACGTACAGCGTTCAGAAATTGGCATACTTAAAAGCATTAAAAGGAAACTTAAGTAAAAAAGTTCACAATTTATTGCAATCCAAAAGCAACTGTTGTTGTATCAATGCAATGTAATGAGAGCTAGTTATAGCCCAATCCTAGCCAAATGTTGTTGCTCCGAAAATATAATGTTCGTCGAAAAAATTTGCCGACCCACTTACCAGAGCTTCATGACCACTTTTGGGTCGCGACCCACAGTTTGGGAAACTATGATCTAAGCACCATCTGCTTATTGATAAATTTTCTGTTCTTAATCAACTTTATCCCCATTTACGCTAGTACTTGTGAGGTACTTTTAAGTGTCTAGATAGTAGATACTTAGCCATGGTACTCAACTCGACAAATTTCTAGTTCCATCACATAGGTGTAAATGTTCTCATAATGCCTATCTGACAGCATCCCAGAACTTCCTCACTCACCCGTCTTCGTTGAGGAAACTCATGTTACGCAGATCCCCTTTGGCATGGACACAGCAAGCAACCGCCATCAGATGGTGTTCCTGTGTCGCGGACAACGTCTTGCCTATTATGCAAAATATTCCACAAGGACTAGTAAAATCAGCAAGTTTCAACTGCATGCAAATCACAGCAAATTTGTATTAATAACACGACACTGCAAATGACTTGACAGGGTTAAACATAGGTGTTCAGCAGCCCACTGGTCGTCACCTTGGACTGTCAACCCTGAGGCTGGTGGTTGAAATCCTCATTAGACAGAAAGCTATTTCAAGATTTCTGCTCCGTTTGCACCCCATAGCAAACTTGGTAATATAAAGAATACACCGACCGTAAAATGTTTTGGCAGTGACAGAAAGGACTGGTCAACTGCCAATCAGATGACAATGCCAAAATGAAATCGATAACATTTCATACTAATGGCGGTTTCTTAGGATTCAGCTTAAAGAACACTTCATCTCTTTTTACATCCCAACATAACGGAAGTTACAACCCACGTGACAACAAAACGTTCAGCCAGAAAAGTTGCACCAGGTTTTGTCTTTACTATTTATTTATCAGCGACAGAACAAAGTTTACGAATAAATAACCAAACAGCATTCAGCGTACCTTTGAAGCCATCTGGGTACGTTTCGGGAAGGTACTTGGTGCTAATGTCTCCCTTCACAAAGCGCTTCTCAGTAATGACATCTCTTAGAAGAGGTATGTTGTGCGTTACACCTAAAACAAGAAAAACATGAACAGTTATGCTTCTAGTACAGGCTTGTACATTTGCACTAAAATTCTAACTGGACCACTAGAAAAAAAATCAAGTTCACCTTTTGCTATGTTGCACTTTTAGCTGCTTTGAAGGGTTCTTAAAACATGCCGTTTAAATGTCCACATACATAAATACACACACAGCCATAGTAAATCAAGTTAACTGTAATTTAAATATAAGTTAACTGATTTATTGATTTATTTAATTTCAGTTAACCGAAACTGAAATAGAAACTGAAAAGGCCAAGAAACTTAAAACTAAATAGAAACTGAAATTCAAAAATTTAAATTAGTAGTGAAATGTACGAAATTGCCAATTTAAATGGTAGTTTATTTAGACCAGTGTGTAATTTTTTGTATCAATATATAAACATATATATATATCAAATATGTCTTTTCTTGTGATCCCATGATGATTTCATTTATGTAGTCTATGTTGATCGGGCAGAAATTACGGAATGTACTGGTAGACTGTTTCAACGGCGTTGCTTGAACTTGTGTAGTTGTGTTTTAGTAATGAACGATTTCTGTTTTAGTTTAACTGTTTAATTATCATAATATTTCACATCAGTATTCAGTACAAGTTGTAGAAAATGAGACAGCGCAGTGTGGGACTACTATTTGCAAGACGTTTTAAAAGACAATTCAGAACGTAACTGTACTGGTCAACAAGTCACGTGGTCACAAAAACTCGGGGCGCAACTGTACGAATGCTCGAGTACATTTGAAGCATTACACAAAGTGTAACAAGGCTGCTTAAGAAGAATTAATTTCTAAAGAGAAACAAAACAAGTAGCATTTGGAAAGCCGCGTTTTCCTCAAGTTTAATATGCATGTTGTAGAAGGACTTCAGTAAATCTTTTTCAGTGCCGACTATTCAGTAGCCGAGGCTATCCTATTTAAAGATGAAAGGTTCTTAGTTCATGTAAAATTATGAATACACACATAAATAGCAGTTTTTCATAAGAAGTCTCGTGTGAACATGTTCATATCACACATTAGCTTATAGGTTTGCTTAACAACGTCAAAAACTGAAATAGAAGTTGGATGAAAACTGAAATAGATGTTCAATTAAAACTTTAACTGAAATAGAAACTGAAATCATTCCAAAAAACTTAAATCGAAACTGAAATGAGGCTATTTCTATCAATTGAGCCTCTATCAACTGAAATAGAAACTGAAACTGAAATAAAACCTGAAACTTGAATTACACTGCACACGGCACAGCATATACTATATGAACAAACAAATTCATTCTAAGGAGTCATGAAGAAGGGATATGTACAGCACGTGAGCATGCACACATGCACATAAACATAAACTCGGAGAAGATGCCGAGATAGAGAAATTTGCCAGCAAAAGAGGGCAGCAGGATTAAGAAAAGAAGAAATAGGTATGAAGATGCTGCAGTTGTGGACAACTGTGATAGGAGACAGTAACAGACAAGTAGACAAGACACCAAAACAAGATAAAGACAACAACGAACACAAGAAGAGAGAGGCACAACACAGCAGCAGAGACTTTTCCAAAAACAATTCCTTTAAACTGGCCTCTAATCACGTATGAATCCAGGGCTTTGGCCATTGTATCAATGGCTTCATTTCGGCTTTGCCCATAAGTCACGAGCTGTAACAAGTCACGAACAATATCCAAACTGATAAAATTGTTCAAAATTACAAATATAAAACAAAAACAGAAAGTAACAGTCTTGAAACGATTTAAAAAACTACAAAAATAAACTCAAAAGAAAATAATAGTTTACATTTATCACTAAAATTAAATTAACTTGTGCAATGGAGGGAAACACCTGACCAAATGCTTGGTACTAATACTAAGACCACAAGGCACAACTGTTGGGTTCTGGTGTATGCAGACATTCCACATCTGGACATTTATGTAGCAACTTCACAGAACCTGTCAAATTTAACAATGGATTTCAAAGAGCAACACTGGCAGTCCACAAGCAAATATCATTGAAACCAATTAGTCCTTGCAACAACGTTTCTTTCCATATTTCAATCTCACTTCAACATTTCACTCAACAGGATTAACCCTTGGCACTCATATATAAGTCCAAGAGGAATGCGTTAACCTTGTCCGAGATTTAAATCCCAAACAGCCACAAAACTTAAAAGTGACACTAGTTATTGTGTTTAACTTTTATTCTAATCATTTATGAAATATTTAAATTTCATGAACTGCACTTTCTACAAGCATATCTAGAATTAAAGTGCGAACAGATGCGTAAAATCCTTCTGTTGCTAGACACGACAGGAAATCAAAAATAACTAATTAATTAATAAAGAGGCTTGATAAAGAATGTAATCATTAAGTCAGACTTACACTACAATTGTCAGTAACAAATAAACGTCGCTTACTTTACAGATCATCGGATCGTAGTAGATGCTGATATCACTGCCCTCGGTGATACCACTGTCGCATCTCACCTGTAATGAAGCACAAATGAACAAAGTCCCATTTAGTCAAGTCCTGAAATTCAATTAAAAGGTCTAGAAATAAAAAATAAAGTCCAACAGAAAATTCCAACAGCAAAAACTGTTTCATCTTCGTCAGGATTTTCAAGCAATGTTTACATCTGGTGTTCTGGTGCCTTTTCACATCTGTTAGCTATAATGAATTTGGTTGCAGTAGTTAGGTTCTTGGCACTGTAAATGTCGCTGTATTTTCACTGGAATCCTTAGGCACAGAGAAACACCTGAATCTGGAAAAAGTAAGAAAAGAGTTAACCTAAATGAATCATCACACAAGCAAATAACCAGATCAGAAAAAGTCAAAATCTGCTCACATGTGGAATGTGGGTTGGTTCAATGTATCTCGACAGTCTTCCGATGGAAGGCAGGCCGAAAGCTTTGTAAGGATCCTAGAAACAACCAACACTTTGCTCACTCCATCAAGTGGAGACTGGTTACATTTAACATTTACTGGTTACAGTACATTTAACATAATCTTTCTTTATTCACGTTGTGTACAATAACTGGTAAGAAGTTTTCAGGCAGATACACACAGGCCATACTAAATGAGGAAAAACATTTTACAAAAGTAACTGTGAAACAATACCAAACCATATTTAATATATTGGGAATTGCAACACGTTATATGTTGTTTTGGTACCATTAGCAAGTGCCAGAAGGAGCACTATAAATAACCAGGTATAGACATACAAATCATCCCCAACAGCAATATCATACCAGTATATAGTAAATACAAAATCCATGACAATATTCCCATATGGGCTTCCCATACGAGACCATAATTATGTAGAAAATATTCAGCCCATTCGGAAATGTTGTCATATTATGGGCTTTCTATGTCCTACACTCCCTCTTTGTTGGCCTCCCCAAAGTCCGTCTCTCCCCTCTACAATCTGTTCTTAGCGCAGCTGCCAGACTAATCGCCCATCTCCAAAGCTTCTCCCATATTTCCACATTCATGCTACCTCTTACTGCCTGCATCCAACTAAAGGTACTTATCTATATTCGCCGATCTTACCTGGGACTTGCTCCTAAATACCTCTGTGACTCATTACGTCTCTCTACCTCAGCTAGCTCCCCTCGCCCTCTTCGTTCCTCTGATTGACAGGACTTATTTGTTCCCGAGCGAGAACAGCGACGGCCCAGTCTCATTCCTGTTAGTATCAACTGGCCCTTCATTGTGGAATCAGCTTTCCCCCTTCAGTCCGGGTTACAGAATTATCTCATGGTCCTGCCACACCTTTTCGTTGTCTTGAAACTTGCCTTTCTTCCCGAGGACTTTTGCACTGCGCGTCCCTCTGATTGGTGGTCACTGGGTAGAGGCGCTTTACAAGTTTTGAAATACAATACAAGACTCTGCTTTTGATGATGAAGTTCAATGTTCCAGTCTAACATTACAATTAAAGCCAAGCAAGGTTAAGAGTTTCCTTGAAGTAGTGCTAAAAAATATGTTATGACATTACAATGTAATCGTAATCATTATTATTATTAATCAGCCACTTGTATGACGCCAATATATACATTCACCTCAAAAGCATGGGTAGCTGGAAAAGGCAAGTCATCATTAGTGAAGAAATAAAACAAAGAGAAGGGCCCCTCAATGTTGGGGACAGTGAATTCTATTGAAGAGGACCAGCGCATGAATAGGAAGAGAAACCAGAAGTCTGTTTGGTAGGCTGTCTCTAGTAGAGGTAGCTGATCTTAAGTTCTGCCCTGGTTGGACAAACCTGAAGTGCAAAGCACAAGCCATTGAGGTAGCTCGGTGCTAGACCATGAAGTGCCTTGCATTTGCATGTTAGGACAGCAACTACAAACTGAACTTGTGCAGGGAAACATAACTAGTGCAATTATAATGGGCCTTTTGCTAAGCTTCAGCCAGTTTACAACTTGTGCAAAAATTAAGCTAAATCACTACTAAAGCAAATAGCACCTTTGTGAGGTTGTTGCAAGGCGCTATATAAATGACCATGTACATACACATGCATACCAATGCTAAGCAATTCAAAGCCTAACTGGTTTAGTCACTAGTCAGGTCACGCTTACCTCAGCGTAAACACGGCATTCAAGAGACCAGCCATGAACTGGAACATCCGACTGCTGATACAACAGTTTGTGACCTGGATAGAACCATAACCATTCGATTATTGTTCCCAAAACAACCAGCAGATGATAATAAACACAATAAACAGACATGGATAATAACATACAAGGACCACCACACTGGTCTTGGAAGTTTTGTGCATTAGCCTAACAAATATTTGAAAATAAACAGAATGGATTAAATGATAACTCTGATCGAATTTTACAATGTGTATAAACTTGCTGATGTGAAGAAAATGCTTTTTGAATTTGCAGAAACTTTGAACATCAAAACCTACTGTCAATCACCGAAAGCAAAGGTAGTAACAAACTTTGTGCAAATGCAGGTGACCTACTTACTCTGTTCTCACTATTTGATGCAAACAGTTAAATTCCTGCAATCTGCCAAGAACAAACCTCCAGCGCTTGCCCCAACTGGCATCAGCAAACTTGGTCAAGTTTGTGGCATTGGTGTCCAAACTGCAGGACCAGGTTGCAATGTTAACCATACACATGGCTGCCAACATACCAATGACGTGGACGTCTAATTATGCTGATTTTCCAGTTCCAACTCTCCAGCAGAGGCCATACTTCCGGATCTTTGGCAAGTCATTTGCAAACTGTTGCACTTTGGCTCTGGAAATAACAGTTTTTACACTACCATTAAAGTGCCAGTCACTTTACCTTTTGCTGCTCTGATCATCTGATGCACAATATCGATTCCAGTGATGCATTCCGTTATCGGATGTTCCACTTGCAGACGGGTATTCATTTCCAGAAAGTAGAATTTTCTCTTTGAATCGACAAGGAACTCAACAGTACCTAGTAACATTTAAAAACACATTCACCAACTACCTGCCAATTATATCAGACGTTTAAATAAAGTTACACTCCCCGCAACTCCAGTAAAACAAGCATCGTTAGAAATTTATTATCTATCAAAACCCAACTACAACATCGAAGTCAAATTAATTCTTCAAAGAACAGCTACCTCAGAAGGCAGCCATAGACTTTGAACAGCAATGTAATGAACAACTACACAAATGCCTATACAATTTTGGAAATCATGGAATTCAGACTAACAGTGTAAGGTCATGACACTCAATTTATATCCAATTTCGCTAAGAGGCACAAATGGAGCTGAAATCTCAAAAGTTTCTACTCTGCACATTTTGCTCTGCTCATTTTCTGTCGTGACCTGTCACACGAACAGTAGCAGAATAATAATTATTCAGCAGCAGCAATTGCTCGTTAGCTTATGAAAACCATTAAAGGATTGAAACTTAATTGTAACAAAAGCAAGCACCTGCTGATGTATATCCTACAGACTTTGCCAATGAAACTGATTGTTCACCCATGGATTTGCGAGTTTCAGGGTCCATGAAAGTGCTAAAATCAACAACCCATCACTGAAAGCACTAACAACAAAGCATCACCAAAGCAATTCATGAAAAACAAAACAAGTCCTTCATTCTTAAGGTGCCGCATTGGTGTACCAGAAAGCTGTGAAATACTCAAAGCAAATCCTAACAATGCAAAGTAAAAAGCCTTAAAAAACAGTAAAATAACATACCACTAGGCAGTGTGTTTATCAGACAAAAAATGCATTACTGGCAGCGTTGTGCATGATTGCGTTACTTTCAACGCATCACTATTTTGCAGTAACTTTTGGGGTAACGCACAGCGGCAACAGACTATTTTTACGATGCTATGGTAATGCAAAAAATTAGCAATTTTGTGTTACTTTTAAATCAACCAATTTTTCACAATCTAGTTCTCTTATGGTACTATATAGATTGTTAGAGGTGTTTTATCATCAACCTGTAAATTCTTTGGTTCATGTGCGTTAAAGTGACCTGGGCATTTCCGTTTGTGCTCATGTCTCTGAACTCTTCTGTCTAATATCATCATGGAGGGAGCTGAGCAGGCCAAGCGCTGTAACCAATCATCAGCCACATGCCACACCAGATTGTCCCAGATGGAAATGCATCAATGCGTTTGATCAACACCAACGGGCAGCAAGACCACAGTCTTGAGGATGGAAGGATAATTAATATCTGCCACAGCTCATTCAGGAAAGTTCAAGACTTAAGACAAAGCTTTCAAACCAATCTGTTACAGTTCGGCCAAGAAATATGTAGTTGTTACCTGGGTGCCTCTTCTATCACTTTTTGGTTTCTTCGCTGAATGGAGCATTCTCTCTCGTTCAGGTAGAGGGCATTGCCATGCTGGTCACACAATATTTGCATCTCAATGTGACGCGGGTTGTCGATATACTTCTCGATCAGCATACGGTCGTCACCAAAACTGGAAGCAGCCTCTGACTTGGAAAGCCTAAATCCATTCCTTTTCAAAACAAATAGGACAATTATTTAGGCATTTCATTTCTAATTAGACATTTTACAATGCAAAACAAAAATTCCAGTTACATTACATTACAGATCATATTACTGATGCATTCAAGGCACCAGTTATATATCATTACCCTTTAACACAAGAGGTGTGTTGAAAGGGAAGAGCTATTTCCAAATGGAAAACAATTAACCTTTATCTTCCAAGTTTCTGTAAAGTGCTCCCAATAAATGTTATTTAAAAAAATTACATTCCTTGAGAAAACAATGCCTTGCTTTGAACTGCATTGGAGGATATTCCCATGTCACTCTGCCCATACAGCTTCTGCCTTTGAGAGATTTGCCACCGACAGCAGCATCAACAAAGAAAGGCACGTTTAGCACCATCATAATCTGTGACAGATGCTAGCATGAACTATTCTACATGGATTAAAAAGTCAAGTGCCTGCAGCAAATCATGCATGCAGGTACAATGTACCCGGTAAATATATTGCATGCAGGCTTCATTTGTTCCTCTTCATATGCTGTCCAACAAATCTGCAAAGATGCACTTTACAACAAGCAATGCAAGTTCAGTATTCTGTTCTGACAATGGTAGTACATTAGCCAGCTGACATTATCCCACTCCATCGATGTGCAAGAATTCAAACCCACCAACCTGGCCTCCTTGTCATTCCACGCAATTCTAAGTCCTTTTCCTCCACCACCGGCCGAGGCTTTGATCATGACTGGGTAACCTTTAACAGACAACAGTACATTCATTAAACAAATCATGTCCATAAATTTAAAAGGGAACTGGCAAATCAAAAACAACCATTTATGTGAAAACTTACCAGTTACCCTAGAAGATAACATAGATATTTTCAGCGAAGTATACTAAATACCAATGCATTGAAAGATTCTCACTATGTGAATACTCTAATAAATACATACAAATACATGCAAATAAAATATAAAATAGTAGTAATACTACCACTACTTGCATGTTTGCATCACTCTCTCCATGCTTTTTAGAATCATAGAATGATGTTGCTTCAACAATATAGAATAGAGTGCCACCTGCTGTAGCCAAGGCTACAAAAGTTAATAACGGACACTTCATACCATGGTTGCATATTAGTGTTCTCTTCTTCCAACTCTTCTTCAGTGTTATAACACTACAAGTTACAAGCAGGATCTAGTGTGCTACAGAGACAGCAAGTGATAGAAACCAAAAATCCAAGAAACAGACCGATGTCATTTGAAACTTTAACAGCCATGTCTTCGTCTTTGACTTCTCCATCAAATCCTGGGATCATGTTGACCTTGGCGTTAGTTGCAACACGCTTGCTCTCAATCTTATCACCCATCGCTTTGATCGATTTGCTTGTTGGACCAATGAACACGACATCTATTTCAGCCTTCAGAAACGCAAAAAATACGACCCATCAAGAACCCAACCCCAAATTATACACAGCAAAAGACCCCAGCCAAGTGTTCAGGCACATTTGTCTGTCACACAGCAGAATTTGATACTCTCATATGCTCGGAGCTAAAGAGCAAGTCCAGTGATCCACTGGTACCAAGACCTTGGAATTCATCTATGACTAACCCAACAACTACGGATAAAAAAGTGCCTCATTTGCGTTCCACTAGGGGCATCGGATCTTTACGCTTACTTCATATGCAGCAAGATACATAGGAAGCTTCTCAAAATGCCACCTTTGTTAGCTACGTCAACAACTACTGGGTATCTTAAAGAAGATCGTTTTCTGATGAGATCATTTTCTACAGCCTGATATAAATTTTGATCCATGTCTTAATTGCATTGTAATAAAATTCAAGTTACAATGAAGTATGTTAAAATTTTCATGTATATTATGCATTAAACACCACTTTAAACAGAATACTGGAATCTAAGTCCCTTCAAAGCTACTGGCATGTTTGTTTCATCTAATTCATCACTAGTTCAAATTTATACTTCAATCATATAAAACCATCGACTACTTCTAAAGTGCCAACGCTTGGTGCCTTAACGTATCTAGTTATTAGTCATTCACATTTGCCATCAAGTACCAAATTTAAAATAAAACATGCATAAAAATAAAATCTGATATCTTTATAGGAATACAAAAACGGAATGATGCTCCAAACATACCAGACGACGTGCAAACTCCATATTCTCCGACAAGAATCCATAACCAGGATGAACCTAGAACATTCCAGAAAAACAAAAACAGATATTTTTTCTGCACAGGAAACTGGAAAGCAGATTCCATGAGATAAATTTACATTTCACTTTGTATTCTATTACCTTAAAACTTAAATAAAATAAACTCACATCTGACAAGCAATCCGTTTTAATTCCTTTATAGCAACACAGAAAATTACCGTATACAAGGTGTGTTCTCAGACAGCTCAGACAAACATTGACCCAGACAATGGATGCAGATCTCCATCTGCTAAACTTTAAACCACACATCGCCTGGGATGACCTCAAGAGTGGGGTGCTTGGCAGAGTCTTGTAGATGGTAATTTTGAACAGAGGGACATGCCAATTTTGCCAATGACAATAAGTTTATGATTTTTAATTTAAGTTGAATTTAAGATTTTGATTTCGGTTAGGTGAAGCCAATTGAGGAATGCCTCGGGCTATTTACGTGAACTGTGCTGCCCCATTTTAGGTTTGGCTGGCCATGCAAATATACATTCCACTGGTCGGGGTGAATTTTTGTTCCCTTTGCACATACTGCAACGATACAGCATCACGCTTTCTTGGAGGTTGGGCAATCTACATGGAAGGGACTCACTTTGGATCTGCATCATGTCTAGGTATTCTGCATGCACTTTCTACAAACACTTGTGATCATTTTTCTCATGGAGGTTGGGTCGGGAGAGCCTCTGAATATTTATCTTTGAAAGGTGCTATATAAATGCTCTGAATAAATGAGTGACTGGGCCCTTTCACAGCAAATTGGACATATTCAGACATGTCTATACAGAAAAACTGATTCTAATTAACCTAGAACTCCTTGATGAAATTAGTAGTCACATAATAGCGCTTTAATCAAAGAAAGAATAATAAAGCATACGGCTTCTGCTCCAGTCTCACGAATCACATTCAGAATGGCGTCCATTTTCAGGTAGCTCTGACTGGTTGGAGCAGGTCCAATGCAGAATGCCTCGTCTGCCATACGCACAAATTTCTGTAGTTAGAAAATCAACAGTTAATGTTAATATTTGCCATAACCGAATATACATACATGTTCAAAGATGTTCATGAGCACCACGAGTTGGCATTTAAAACAGGAAATCTGCCAAATGATGCAAATGAAAATATAGGGATTCAGTAGTATTTTCTGCATTAAACAGACTCTAAAATATGAATTTTCTGCTGGCTGCCATATACTTACATTAACAGCAAAAGCAGGTCTTTATTATTTGGATGAATACGTTAACTAAAGTATGTAAGAAATTACATATAATTAAGTAACAACTTCATAACAGTGTACAAAATTCAAGAACTTTAAATTATCATGAAAGTGCTTGCTGTAGTTTGGATTTTGGAAATGAGAGACTACTACAACTTGCACTGAATTCTAATACATTATTAACATAACTTATACCTAAAAGCCTTATCATCCCTCAACATTTTAACGGTGAGCTGCATCGTTTCCCAGTAGCTTTTAATCCATTATCATCATTAAAGGATTAAAAAACCTTTCTGGCAAACGCTATCGACCTTACAGACCCATTCACTGGACCTGTAGCTGTCCAATACTGTGCAACTTTTGGTAACTTGTTCCAGTTATAAGCCAACATAACGTCTGGGAACTTCTGTTACAGATAAGCTTGTCAAATGAGATACAAAACAAAAAATCTAATTAAATGTTAGCTATGAACACTCACTGCATTCGAGTCAACATCACTGTGAATGGCCACTGTTTTGATTCCCAGTCTTTTGCATGTTGACATAACACGGCAGGCAATTTCACCACGATTTGCTATCAGGATCTTTTTGAATTGCTGTATGCCACAATTTTAACACAGAGCATTTAGAAAATAAAACCCAGTACTATTTTCAATTAATCTACAAGATAAAAAATAAATTTACACAAAACCAAAAAGCATAACGTACCGGCACATTACACATAAAGCAACATACTTTTCAAGTAGGACTATATTAATAATGCCCACATTAAAGTGATCACCATTTAATCTGTAGATTATCTTCAGTATTTACTTTCAAAATAACCAAGACATAATATAAAATGTAATAAATGTCAGTGTCATATCCTGTTACATTCAACAACTTTTCATGTTCGGAATTCAGTCACTTATGGTACAATGTAAACAACAAATTAGTATCAGAAAAACAGAAGTGCATGGCATTTTAATTCGTTTCATCATGCATGGCAAGTGCTTAGCACTTTTCTGAGGTACCTAAAAAGCACTATATACTCAGTCTTGATACACAAGTCACATACATATCCACAGGGTTCTAGAAATGTACAAGATTTTCAACAAATTTCTTACATCCTCTCCTTTTTCATATTTGTCATTCCAGTACAAATCTTTCTCCAGCCTTTCCGTTGTATAAATTGTCCGAACATTCTGTAAAATCACCACATATTCTCAAACAATACAACAAGTATATAACAAAATGCAGCATCAATTTCCTCCTTATACGTAAAAATAAGCAGTATAAGCATTTGCTTCCTTAAGGAGAAAGCATTAAAAAAATAGGTCAAGCTCAATGCCGTGACCTACAGGTGAGATTGTACACGAGAAAAACCCACAAAGTAGAAAAACTGCAAAGTGGGTTGGATACACCAATGGATTGGGCTGGAATTGCTGAATAATTTGGTGAAAACTGCATCTTTCCTTCACAAATAGCAAAACATAGGTCTCATTAGTTAACAATGAACTAACTTCATTCATTTTGTCTAGAGGTAGTGAATGTTTAAGAATTAAGAGTATTGTAAATTGGAGCATATTCAAAAGTCTCTCACACTGCATCACTGCAATCTGTCTTAAAAACTAGTTCAATTTCCCTGACTTGGTCATTTGCATAATAACCAATGCACATAACCAAATTAAGGCAAAATAGAGACATGTTAAATTAAGTGTTTGTTAAGCCATCATAAGATATACTTAGAGCAAACTCTACTTACAGTTTGATAGTCAATACAAAAAGGAGCATAAATATGCAAAAAATATGGAAAAAGTCATATTGACTTATTTAAAACTTAATAGCATTCTGAGCATGTTACACAGAAGTTAAATTACTAATGGGTTTCTTATGCATGGTCTCATAGAAAGATAAGTTACCTTAAACATATAAGGGCAGGTTAGGTCAAAAGGTCAAGACTTCAAGGACAGAGAACAAATGAACTAACATGTCACTATTAAATCATTTTATTAACTTTCTCCAGGAATGTAGCAAGCTATAATTGCACTCTGTGCCAAGCGTAAACATAATTTCCAATTTTTCCTGTACTGTAAGGTATCTTATCTTTAACATTATATATACACTTTTGCCTGTTGTCACTTAATTTTATTACATTTATTTCATTTTAAATGGATATTATATTTCAAGATAAAGTAATTAGTTTAACAACTAAATCATTCTGTCTCAAAATCTGAGCCCTCTTCTTGAGTTGTGCCCTGTTCCATGGCACTGCTGGAACACCTCTCACTATGGCACTGACTTTTTCAATCAACTGTTTGTAAAATAACTTAAACCTGACAATGTCCTCACATGATTATATAAATTCAGAAGGATAATTACATTTGAGGTCTTTGAACAATGCGTAAAAGTTTAGCAATATCTTGGAACATTGTTAAATCAATACACATACATAGAATTCAAATGTGACAGTGTTTCACATTTGTGTGGGTCATTAACAAGCATCTAAAAAAGTTGTGCATAATGCAATGACTGATGTTTGGGAATCAGTTTACTCTTAATCAAATGATGCACCACCAACGCGTCACTGATAGCATTCACAAAGGGTGTCAAAGACCACTTAGGCAAGTCCACGTCTATCAACTCTAAAAATTTTCTCCTTTGCATAACCGTATCAGTTTAAAAAAACTATCAAAACTGCTCCCCAAATTTCGTACTTGTGGGGCTGTGGCATTGCAAACTCTTCTGAATTAAAATTATATATCGGCATTATTAAGCAAATGTGTTTCAAAGTGGAAGGAAACGTTGCTGATGCGGGCTGCGTAACGCGCAGGAACCCTGCCGTTGATTCGCGCCGCAGATTGGCGATTTTCAGCCGCAGATTCGTTTTGCCGCTACAGAGTCGCCATCTGGCAGTTGACTATAACCGAAATATTATTTTATGGCGCGAATCTACTCCAGGGTTCCTGCGCGTATACTGCCAACGCGCAGGAACCCTGCCGTAGTTACTGCCAGGGTTTCAGAATAGGCCTATAAAAGCGCAGTAACGACGGCCACATATTCAACTAGACCTTTTTATGCGCCAACATAGCCAGCCACCTTACTTAAAATACGTTTATTTAACAACGCCGTCATATCAATGATGATTGGCGTCTATAGCCAGCCACCGATTCAGTATAGGATATATATGCGCCAGACCTACAGCCACGAAGACGCCTCAATGACAGTCACACATTCAAATAGGCCTGAATATGCGCCCATATATGGCCAGACCTAGAGCCACAGTTTCAACTAGACCTTTCTATATGCCAATATAGCCAGCCACAGATTCAGAATGGTATATATAAGCACCAGACGTATACAGCCACAGATTCAACTAGACCTTTCTATACGCCAACTGGGCCAGCCACAGATTCAGTATAGGACTATATAAGTGCCAGACCTACAGCCACAGATTCAACTAGACCTTTCTATACGCCAACATAACCAGCCACAGATTCAGTATGGGATATATCAGCGCCAGACCTACAGCCACAGATTCAACTAGACCTTTCTATATGCCAATATAGCCAGCCACAGATTCAGTATATAAGCGCCAGACCTACACTCTTCCAGCCACAGATTCAACTATAGACCTTTCTATATGCCAATATAGCCAGCCAGAGATTCAGAATAGTATATATAAGCGCCAGACCTACAGCCACAGATTCAACTAGACCTTTCTATATGCCAATATAGCCAGCCACAGATTAAGTATATAGTATAGGCCAGCTACAGATTCAGTATAGTATATATAAGCACCAGACGTATACAGCCACAGATTCAACTAGACCTTATATACGCCAACATAGCCAGCCACAGATTCAGAATAGTATATATAAGCGCCAGACCAACAGCCACAGATTCAAATAAACCTCCCTATATATGAAAATAGCCAGCCACAGATTCAGTATATAGTATATATAAGCGCCAGACCTACAGCCACAGATTCAACTAGACCTTTCTATATGCCAATATAGCCAGCCACAGATTCAGTATATAGTAGGCCTATATATATAAGCGCCAGACCAAGAGCCACAGATTCAACTATAGACCTTTCTATATGCCAATATAGCCAGCCACAGATTCAGTATATAGCATATATAAGCGCCAGACCTATACAGCCACAGATTCAACTAGACCTTTCTATACGCCAACATAGCCAGCCACAGATTCAGAATAGTATATATAGGCGCCAGACCTACAGCCACAGATTCAACTAGACCTTTCTATATGCCAATATAGCCAGCCACAGATTTAGTATAGTATATATAAGCGCCAGACCTACAGCCACAGATTCAACTAGACCTTTCTATACGCCAACATAGCCAGCCACAGATTCAGTATCGTATATATAAGCGCCAGACCAACAGCCACAGATTCAAATAAACCTCCCTATATATGAAAATAGCCAGCCACAGATTCAGTATATAGTATATATAAGCGCCAGACCTACAGCCACAGATTCAACTAGACCTTTCTATACGTCAACATAGGCCGCCACAGATTAAGAATAGTATATATATGCATGCGCCAGACCTACAGCCACAGATTCAAAAAAAAGGTCTAGTTGAATCTGTGGCTGTAGGTCTGGCGCTTATATATGCTATACTGATTCTGTGGCTGGCTATGTTGGCGTATAGAAAGGTCTAGTTGAATCTGTGGCTGTAGGTCTGGCGCTTATATAGGTCTATGCTGAATCTGTGGCTGGCTATGTTGGCGTATAGAAAGGTCTAGTTGAATCTGTGGCTGTAGGTCTGGCGCTTATATAGGTCTATGCTGAATCTGTGGCTGGCTATGTTGGCGTATAGAAAGGTCTAGTTGAATCTGTGGCTGTAGGTCAGGCGCTTTCATAGGCCTATAGAAAGGTCTAGTTGAATCTGTGGCTGTAGGTCTGGCGCTTATATAGGTCTATGCTGAATCTGTGGCTGGCTATGTTGGCGTATAGAAAGGTCTAGTTGAATCTGTGGCTGTAGGTCTGGCGCTTATATATGCTATACTGATTCTGTGGCTGGCTATGTTGGCGTATAGAAAGGTCTAGTTGAATCTGTGGCTGTAGGTCTGGCGCTTATATAGGTCTATGCTGAATCTGTGGCTGGCTATGTTGGCGTATAGAAAGGTCTAGTTGAATCTGTGGCTGTAGGTCTGGCGCTTATATAGGTCTATGCTGAATCTGTGGCTGGCTATGTTGGCGTATAGAAAGGTCTAGTTGAATCTGTGGCTGTAGGTCAGGCGCTTTCATAGGCCTATAGAAAGGTCTAGTTGAATCTGTGGCTGTAAGTCTGGCGCTTATATAGGTCTATGCTGAATCTGTGGCTGGCTATGTTGGCGTATAGAAAGGTCTAGTTGAATCTGTGGCTGTAGGTCTGGCGCTTATATAGGTCTATGCTGAATCTGTGGCTGGCTATGTTGGCGTATAGAAAGGTCTAGTTGAATCTGTGGCTGTATAGGTCGTCTGGCGCTTATATATACTATATACTGAATCTGTGGCTGGCTATGTTGGCGCATAGAAAGGTCGGGTTGAATCTGTGACTGTAGGTCTGGCGCTGATATATCCCATACTGAATCTGTGGCTGGTTATGTTGGCGTATAGAAAGGTCTAGTTGAATCTGTGGCTGTAGGTCTGGCACTTATATAGTCCTATACTGAATCTGTGGCTGGCTATGTTGGCGTATAGAAAGGTCTAGTTGAATCTGTGGCTGTAGGTCTGTTGCTTATATATACTATGCTGAATCTGTGGCTGGCTATGTTGGCGCATAAAAAGGTCTAGTTGAATATGTGGCCGTAGTTGGGCGCTTATATAGGCCAATCCTGAATCTGTGGCTGTGGTTCCGGCGAATCTGTGGCTAGCCATGTTGGCGTATATATAGAAAGGTCTAGTTGAATCTGTGGCCGTCGTTAGGGCGCTTATATAGGCCTATACTAAATCTGTGGCTGGCTATGTCGGCGTACATAAAGGTCTATAGTTGAATCTGTGGTTGTAGGTCAGGCGCTTTCATAGGCCTATACTGAATCTGTGGCTGGCTATGTTGGCGTATAGAAAGGTCTAGTTGAATCTGTGGCTGTAGGTCAGGCGCTTTCATAGGCCTATACTGAATCTGTGGCTGGCTATGTTGGCGTATAGAAAGGTCTAGTTGAATCTGTGGCTGTAGGTCAGGCGCTTTCATAGGCCTATACTGAATCTGTGGCTGGCTATGTTGGCGTATAGAAAGGTCTAGTTGAATCTGTGGCTGTAGGTCAGGCGCTTTCATAGGCCTATACTGAATCTGTGGCTGGCTATTTTGGCGTATAGAAAGGTCTAGTTGAATCTGTGGCTGTAGGTCAGGCGCTTTCATAGGCCTATACTGAATCTGTGGCTGGCTATGTTGGCGTATAGAAAGGTCTAGTTGAATCTGTGGCTGTAGGTCAGGCGCTTTCATAGGCCTATACTGAATCTGTGGCTGGCTATGTTGGCGTATAGAAAGGTCTAGTTGAATCTGTGGCTGTAGGTCAGGCGCTTTCATAGGCCTATACTGAATCTGTGGCTGGCTATGTTGGCGTATAGAAAGGTCTAGTTGAATCTGTGGCTGTAGGTCAGGCGCTTTCATAGGCCTATACTGAATCTGTGGCTGGCTATGTTGGCGTATAGAAAGGTCTAGTTGAATCTGTGGCTGTAGGTCTGGCGCTTATATAGGTCTATGCTGAATCTGTGGCTGGCTATGTTGGCGTATAGAAAGGTCTAGTTGAATCTGTGGCTGTAGGTCTGGCGCTTATATAGGTCTATGCTGAATCTGTGGCTGGCTATGTTGGCGTATAGAAAGGTCTAGTTGAATCTGTGGCTGTATAGGTCGTCTGGCGCTTATATATACTATATACTGAATCTGTGGCTGGCTATGTTGGCGCATAGAAAGGTCGGGTTGAATCTGTGGCTGTAGGTCTGTTGCTTATATATCCCATACTGAATCTGTGGCTGGTTATGTTGGCGTATAGAAAGGTTTAGTTGAATCTGTGGCTGTAGGTCTGGCACTTATATAGTCCTATACTGAATCTGTGGCTGGCTATGTTGGCGTATAGAAAGGTCTAGTTGAATCTGTGGCTGTAGGTCTGTTGCTTATATATACTATGCTGAATCTGTGGCTGGCTATGTTGGCGCATAAAAAGGTCTAGTTGAATATGTGGCCGTAGTTGGGCGCTTATATAGGCCAATCCTGAATCTGTGGCTGTGGTTCCGGCGAATCTGTGGCTAGCCATGTTGGCGTATATATAGAAAGGTCTAGTTGAATCTGTGGCCGTCGTTAGGGCGCTTATATAGGCCTATACTAAATCTGTGGCTGGCTATGTCGGCGTACATAAAGGTCTATAGTTGAATCTGTGGTTGTAGGTCTGGCCCTATGGGTGCATGTTCAGGCCTATTTGAATGTGTGGCTGTCATTGAGGCGTATTCGTGTCTTTGAATATTATGTGGATGTAGTTACGGCGCATATATAGGCCTATAAGTGGCCTATATGTAGGCTAATAGGCGTATATAGGCCCATTTGCATTAACAAGTTGCTGTATTCCTGTACGTCCATTTAATATTATTGCTAGAACGTTTTAGTGATCTATAACATAGTCAACTGCCAGATGGCGACTCTGTAGCGGCAGAACGAATCTGCGGCTGAAAATCGCAAATCTGCGGCGCGAATCTACGGCAGGGTTCCTGCGCGTGGCTGCGTAGGCCTTGATCCAACACAAAGAAAGGTCGGTCGGAGGTCTTGGTCAGCGGGGTCAGACTAAGTTTGTTTCTCGCGACTTCACAACACCTAAAAATTTCCAGCTCAAAAGGAAAAGGTTTAAAGTTTGCTTTAGTTTCATAGAATGCTGGCTAACACAATTAATCTGCGCAGCTTGATTTATAGACACCCAAAACATCTATTGTTTATATGTTGTCCAATGTCAAGGTTGTATGAAGGTTAGTCGCCATTCTCGTGCTGAAAGGTCCCAGTTTTGAATTCAACACTTCTTTCTGCGTGCAAGTTTTACGGCCCACCTAAAGCGCAAATTACCTGAATCGCTGCCCTGGTTGAGGCACTTTTCAACCGCAGAAATGCTCCCGCTACACGAATTCTACCAGCGGAATTCATCTTCGAAAGTAGACAAACAAGACTGACGAATCAAGACTGTATGCTAACGCACAAGGATTCTATATTGTATAGAGTCCTTGGCTAACGCATAACATAGCAGGGCCGCACTCGAACTGCTGCGACATCGAAGCACACGCACATACATACAGAAGATGCAAACTTAAGCTGCACAGCGTAGAGTAAGAATTTGTCTTCCTCTCGACGACAATAGGCTATCACTCTAGACATTCTAAACGCTACTACATCATGTACTACAAAAACTAATTCTGACAGAACATCTTTATAACCAAAACAGAGGCACGTACTTTAAACTTACCGAAAAAATGCATTTAGTCTTACCGTATTATGTGCGGTAATCTATTAGTCATATGCTTATCAGCGTTGTAGCGCTGTTACAGGCTGGTTACAGTCTACAGGCGTCATGAAGGTGCTATACTAATTGTTCGCACGCACGCGTCGCTACATGCATACATAGCCTACATACATGCATATGTGTACGTAATACACGTATACATACATACATACACACACATAAACGCAAGCATACATATACACATACATTAATAGTCTCCGGAGTCGCAGTCGCTAAGGAATTACCGACTGACCTAATAGTTAGCGACTGACTTAGGCCTCACTTAGTCGACTAAATCACATGCTTATCAACTAAGTCACTGGCTTACCGAATTGCTATTGACTTCATAGTTAATCCGGGATATCTAGTAGTTACGTAATAATGTTATTATTATTATTATTATTATTATTATTATTATTATTATTATTATTATTATTATTATTATTATTATTATTATTATTATTATTATTATTATTATTATTATTATTAAGTAATGCATGTACCGCATACTGTATTTGTTTTTGTTTGCATCTTCTATATAGTTTACTTTTACGTTTACATATTTCTGTTTGCAATTTACATTTATGCAAGTCTGTGATTGTGCATGTATCCACAGTAATTTCAAAGTTTTAGTTTTTAAAGCACATATATATGCAATAGATTTGTATAAGTTTTCTTTTTCATTTTCTTTACCTGTGTTGTACCACTGTGTTATGCACAATGTATTGATCAATGGTAGTAGTTAGAGGTGTAACTTTGGTCCAGAAAAGTGGGGGGTACCAAATTCTGGATTGCTTCAGCTTCGCAGCTGCTAAATAATTATAACGCCATCGCTTGTAGGCCTATTACAAGCATAGGCCTAATAATAATTAGAGGCTTAATAATGATGATACTGCTACTACAAATAATAATAATAATAATAATGATAATTAATAATAGTAGCGACAATAATTAATTAACCATTAATTCAACAACTATCCAACCTACGATCATTTAAGCAAAAGCTATGGTCTTCCATGTTCGAGGGACACTACTACTACTACTACTACCACTACCACCACCACCACCACCACCACTACTACTACTACTACTAATAATAATAATATAAAAAATAATAATATCGACAATAATAAATTCACCATAAATTCAGCAACTACCCAACCTACGATCATTTAAGCAAAAGCTAGGGTCTTCCATGTTGGAGGGACACTAATTAGCACCCCTCCCACAGTTTAATCAACTGAAATACAATGACCATACACAGTTAGCCTATAGCCTCCAGATATTCTATCAAGTCTTTAGTTAAGTATACTGTTACCATTAGGCCTACATATCTATCGATGTTAGATCGACTGCTTTTCATCAAAAGCAGGTGGCCCTGGTAGCGGGTTCTATGACCCCTTTTGGGTCTCCTGTGTAGCAGTGTTTAATCTAGACACCTATGGGGGAGGGGGGATTCTCAAGCCAGAGAGAAATAAAAATATTATATGAACTGTTAGATAAAAATTCCGGGAAAAGACGAATTTCCTAAAAAAAGGTCATGAACTTTTTCTGAGGTGAATTCCTAAAAAAACTCATCAAATTTTTGCTACCACCCTTCGGACGGTTGTTAGTCCCCCACAAACCTTGTTTCCCCCCCCCCCAGAAGAGGGGGACTATATTAAACACTGCCTGTGTAGCCAGATTATGTTAATTGTTTATAAGCATTGTTTTTTGTTTATCCTTGCAATGTTTGGTTACCAAACTAAAAATACAATACAATGCATTAGCTTTTGCGCTGACTGCAGTGTGCTTGCATTCGTGTGAAGCATCCTAGAAGTAGCTTGCTACCAACGATGCTATATAAATTGTTGTAACTACAAAATACAATTGCTACCAGTAGGAATAAGTAATTGCATTGTGATTTCACAGAGGATGCTGCTATCACTATGAATAATTGCATTGTGACTTCACAGAGCACAGAGGATATGCATGATACTGCTAGGAATAATATTGCATTGTGATTTCATAGAAGACGTGTTGCATTGTGATTTCACACAGTATTGTTTCCGTAGCAACCTCTTGTAATAATTTCATTGTGATTTCATAGAAAACATGTTGCTGTAGCAACGATTGTCTGACCTCTGGGAATAATTGCATTGTGATTTCATAGAGGATATATTGCCTTAGGGGCCGTCCATATATTACGTACGCAAAGAGGAGGGGAGGGGGGTCAGATTTTGGCGATTTTGCGTACGGGTGCGTACGGGGGGGAGGGGGGGGTGGCCGAAATGTGTACGTACGCAAAATAAATTTCGAATTATGACGTCCACATTAGCCTATTTATAACTCTGTATTGTCCTATAGTCGTCCGATGGCATTTTATTACATGATATAAAAGCCATGTGAAGTTATTCTGTGCTGTGAACGAGACACCTATAATTTGTCTATATTGGCCCTCACTCATCCTTCAATCTGGCCTAAAGTGCAGAGAGACACTTTCTGCGGCTGGTCTTCTCGGGGGGGGGGGTGTGCGTCAAGCGTACGTACGCAGGGGGGGGGGTACGGAAGAAAGTACGCTTGCGTACAGGGGGGGGGAGGGGGTCCAATTTTCCCGAATTTTTGCGTACGTAATATATGGACGGCCCCTTAGCAACTTCTTGTAATAATTGCATTGTGATTTCATGCAAGCTATATTTCCGTAGCAATGTGTTGTAATAATTGCATTGTGATTTCATAGAGGATATATTGCCTTAGCTGCTTAGCGACCTCTTCTAATAATTGCATTGTGATTTCATACAAGCTACATTTCCGTAGCAACGTCTTGTAATAACTGCATTGTGATTTCATAGAGAGCATGTTGCCGTAGCAACCTTTTTTAACTTCTGGGAATAACTGCATTGTAATTACATTTTCACAGAGGATGTATTGCAGTAGCAGCCTCTTGTAATAATCGCACTGTAATTTCATACAGGGCATATTTCCATAGCAACATCTTATAACATCTTGTAATAACTGCATTATGATTTCACAGATTGCCACCTCATTTAGTAAAAAAAAAATAATAACAATGAGAGTGATAATGATGGTGATCACACTGATGACAATGCTCATTAATTGTTTTGAATCTTGAGGGCTTCCTCAGATAAAATAATATTGGGCAAAAACAATGGGTATGAAAAGTGGGGGGTACGGTATCCTCTAGTCCAAAAAGTGCGGGGTACGGGTACCCCTTATGCCCCCGTAAATTACGCCTATGGTAGTACTGTAAACAATAGTGCACTAAAACTTGCTCCCGGTCTTAATGTGCTTGTACAATAAAACTGAACATATCAATCTCATCTATTCCATCGACTTCTATAGTGCCGTTACCATAATGCCCAAGGCATCTATCTATTGTAGCTTTAAGTGAAACTGGAGAATCCTGGTGGAATCTATCAGAGATGACTGGTTCCCCATCAATATTTTGGCACCCACACACTCCGAGCAGTTGAAGCCCTTCAGTCATTGGGTGCACAGTTTACAAATGTTGGGATAGGCTGTTGCAAATGTTCAGTGGTAATGCAGTAATGTATGCTCTAAGGCAGTGTAATGTATGCTCTAAGGCAGTGTAGTGTGTTTTCTAAGGCAGTGTAATGCTACTTATGTATGCTCTAAGGCAGTGTAATGTATGCTCTAAGGCAGTGTAATGTGTTTTCTAAGGCAGTGTAATGCTACTAATGTATGCTCTAAGGCAGTGCAATGTATTCTCTAAGGCAGTGTAATGTATGCTCTAAGGCAGTGTAATGCATGGTCTAAGGCATTATAATGTATGCTCTAAGGCATTATAATGTATGATGTAAGGCAGTGTATTGTATTTTCTAAGGCAGTGTAATGTATGCTCTAAGGCAGTGTAATGTATGCTCTAAGGAAGTGGTCTTGATATAAGGGAGAAGTTGCCAGTAGCAGCTGCTGGAAAACTTGTATCTTAATATTGGTTCTTGTACCAGGAGTGCTTTGAGTGGCATTTTTCTGCAACAGGTGTTAAAAATAAATTTTGCAGTAACACAACACAATTAAGGCAGATGTCATATTAAAGGTAGTTCAAGATTTTTAATTTTCAGATCAAAGTTATATGAAGCAGTTGAACCTTTGTGAACTGTTTTGTTGCAGTTGCCTGTCCAGACATGATCAAAATGAAGTAAAAATTTAATTAGACAATATTTAGAATACTCCAAAAATAATTTAAAGCTATCCATGCAAATCAAGTACAGGATCTTTGCAGATTTACAATTTTCTTTACAAATACTCTAAATTGACGAAGTACCCTTTGTGAACACATAATGATCATCAATCTTGACAGCACTGTGCAGCCTAAATTTGCTAGAGTTGCAAGGGAAAGTAGAAAAATAACACATCATTCCTAATAAGCCGACGAAGCATTAAAAATTCAAACTACATGTACAAATGTTCAACAAGAACGAGAAAGAAGCTACATAAATTATGTATTACATTACACTACAAATTGGCATGAAACAAGCAAACAGCCGTTCAAAGTACAGATTTAAAACACTACTAATTATTGCTTCATTCATGTTGACCCTGTAAGCCCCAACTTCAGCTAATTTACAATACTTTTGGTAGAGTGAATTCACAATAGAAGTTCAAACAGTAATGTAATAAAATCAAAGTTATAGTGCAATACTATTGGCTGAAATCAGACATTCACACGGTAAAGCAAAAAATAAATCTCCCATGTCCCTAGGAGAACATAAGAGAGGCACTCATTTCCCGCTCTGCCGTTAAGCCAGCAGTGGACGAATCCCAAGATCCTGGACATGAACATTTATTTCCCTGCTTATGCCAGTGCCAAATTCTGCTTGGTAACAAAGATAAGTATGTACAAACAACTTCTCCAGGGTCGTTACATGGAGTCAGCTCAGTAGGCTCAAACCTGCAGTCGTTCAATTACAGGCCTTACAAGCTACCAAAACGTTCAGGTAGTAACATAATGGAACTCTACTAGGCTGTGTTTCCAACTTTAACATTTACCCATACGCTACCGAAAAAGAAGGGGCTCCATTTCCTTATCTAAAGCTACTAGGCAACCTGTTCGAGATTGATGCTGCATAGATTTTATGCCTTGTCACGGAAGCCCAGCATACAAATAAACAACCCGTCAGATTAACAAGAGCTCCCTAACAAGTCCAGTCTATTTTGCAGCAGATCTGACAACCAGTTCCTTATAAGAAACAAACAGCATAAAAAAAGGCACGCTTTGAAGCCATCTGGCTCCATAACAACACCATGAACTGCTGCATTTACGTAGTTATGTTCATTTAAACATTCCTTTAGGATCAATCTCTGTATACCCAACATGTAGCATCTTAAAGTCATCTAAAATTTCACTAACAGTTCGTTTCACATTTCCACAGATTCAGATAATCTATTCTTTTGGCAACTCCACATTAAGACTTCTTTGAACAGCTCCGCATAGAGTACCTATTACCACAGATTTCTCAACAACATTGTCAATGCTACTAACTGGTTTCCATAAGTAAACCACAGTTTACAAATGTCATGATGTTTCTTCTTCATTAAGAGTTCTCGGGAAACGAATGACAGTTTACTCAATGCACCTACAAGCAAATAAACAGCAAAATGGACCAGCATAAAAATCAGCAAGATTTACAAAAATAAGTGAATAGTAGCAAGTAATGTAAGGCAACTGTTCAATGTGACTGTTCATACTACTTTTACCTCTATAAACAACACTGTTCAGAATAAAAACTGAACAACCTTTCCTAACAGGTTCTGTAGTTCAACAGTGAACTATACATTTTACACAAAACAAATAATTCAAATTCGAGACAACACAGAAGTGAATTAAGACAATCAAGTGCGTCTGTATATCACAAACACAAATGTGACCATGAGCACAAACAATTACAATGAAACAATCATGAACACGAACGTGGTCACGAACATCTGAGAAGTTCTTAAAATGCGCTCGATAAAGGCCCATATATAACATTGAACAATTACAATGAAACAACCAGCCTCTGAGTAGCTCCCTTGAAGGGGCACTATATAAATCCTCAAATGAATGAATGAATGAACATTTATACGAATATTATTCTTACTAATTTGTAACTTCTATTGCGATGGTGCCTAACGCAAAAGGCGTAGACCAATGGCACACCAAACCCAAGCCGTAATCACACCAATACCCAGAGGATAAACATAATCCTGATCATAAACACAAACATGATCATGAACATGAAAGTGAGCGGGAATACAACCATGAGAACCTGAGCTTACAACAGCGTTTTGAACGTCACTCCAAGTCAGAAGATCAACTGTGCCTCATACGCGTGTTATCTGTCCCCCTTTAACCTCTGTATTATCACATGGCCACTGCGTCGTCGTCAAGTAACCAGCTGTTGGTCCTAACGTCGTCTGTGTGGCTACATCTTCGTTCACATCAGCATCTGAAATTAAAAGCAGAATGCTGTAAAGACTTTGACAAACTTTTATGATCCATAAATGTCCAGATATTACGAAGCAAGCCCGGTTATGACTTTCGTTGTGAAATGGTTCCTACGCACTTGGTCAGGCAAAGGCCTGCATAGGTGGATAGGATGCTGTCAAGAGTAGTCAACAAACACTGATTGTAGTTAGTATTCAGATGGATAGGTCAACTCAGGCTGCCATTCTCCTCAGGCTGGTATTTTAGTATTTAAGTACAAGTGGAAGAAGGTATCATTATTTTCGTGCTTCAGCTCAGAGATACTTCAACTCTGTGACAATGCTTGTGTGTACAAGGATTCAACCAATTCACATAGCGCATTTTGCATTTTAGCACCTCACAAAAGTACTACCTCTACAAACCTGAACAACCCCAAAATCATAAAGAACAAAAACTTTGTCAGTAAGCAAACAGTGCTCAGATAACTAGAAAGTCATCATCTGTTGTGTTAGGTGCTGCTTCTATTGTGTAAGGCACTGCTGAGCACAGGGTGACAGATGCCATAGCAGGTACTGTGTGAACAACAATGATGATTGATAATGGTGGTGGGCTGCCACACACACATACACACACTCGCACAGAGCCCAAACAAAGGATTCCCTTAACACTTTGACCTCTGGCCCAATTATTGGCCAGGCGTGGCTAATATAGGCCAAAAAACAAAACAAAAATGAAAATGTTTATTTGCTGTTTTTTTTACATTCGCTTGTTCAAGGATTGAAAAATAAGGCGATCATGTACAATCAGGGTGCCCAGGGGCGTAACTTTGGTCTAAAAGTGGGGGTACCAATTTTCTTACATACACGAAGTGAGGCGGAAACTCGATCTGAGAAGGTACACTAATAAAATATTGATTGGCATTGTTGAAAAAGTGGGGTGTACGGTGCCCCCCCCCAGTCTAAAAAGTGTGGGTATCTCCCACAAATTACGCCTATGAGAGTGTCTAATATTTTTCAACGGCTATAGAGAACAGGCCTGCTGTTATTGGTCAATGCCCAATATGCAACGACTACGAGACAAAGAGATGACCTTTTTGTATGATGTCACCCATTCCTTAGAATTGAGTGGCTCTGAAAAGGGCCGTTTGATACTGGGTGGCCCTGAAAAGGGCCGTTTCATATTGGGTGGCCCTGAAAAGGGCCGTTTGACATGCCAGGAGACACAGTGAACCTATAATTCAAGTTCAGAGTGGAATACTTTGTAACACGGCACTATACACATGCAGGCTGTGAAAGGCAAGTGTCACAAAAATAGCGTGTTTCTTTGTCCCCTCCATGCTTCCTACAAACGACACACTTCCTGCAAGGTCCTGCTTTGGTGGCAGTTGCTGGGATAACATCCAGATAGTGCTGTCCACTGAGTCTGGATAAGTTCGAAGCCTTGTGTTGCTTGAAGGCCACTGATGGAATGGCTGTCTCTGGTCGTCGATCTTGGCTTCCAAGCAGAGCTCGAATAACATTTGTTTTGAACCAGATCTGGCGCTTAGTACCTCCAAGTTTCTGGTACAGAAGGTATGCATTTGATACAGACATGTCAATCATCTGTAGAACCACCTTTCTGTACCACTTCAACGACTTCCTCAGCGGTGTGTAATAGGACAAAAGTTGGTCCATTCGGTCTACGCCACACATGAAGTCGTTGTAATCGAAGATACAGTCAGGCTTTCTCAGAAACTGGCCACGTCGGTTCCTTTTGCGACTGTCCATAATACGTCCCACATGATGAGTAGACAACATCATAATGTTCCTCTTGTCTTTCCACTTCAGTACCATGATATTACCATTTCAACGAACAATGTGCTGACCAGTTCGCAGTTTAGCACCTGTAACTGCAGCAGAAAGATGCTTTTTGTTCTTCCTCAAAGTTCCACAGAGCAATGTTTTCCTGCTGAGTAAAGCTTTTGCCAGAGGAACACTCGTATAGAAGTTATCCACATACAGTGAATAACCTTGGTCTAGCATCTTTTCCATTAGCTTCAGGACAACACTTTCAGAATGACCAAAACCAGATATAGGATCCGACTTTCCACAATACAACAGCGTGTTCCACACATATCCACTTGATTCACACAGCATGTACAACTTGACTCCATACTTGTGTCTTTTACCTGGTATGTACTGTCTGAACATCAGCCGCCCTCTCCAAAGAACCATCGACTCATCAATAGAGAGCTCTTTTTCTGGAATATATGCAGCCTGAAAGCGAGAAACTAGAGCCTCATAAATTGCCCTCATCTTGAACAAACGGTCATCTTCAACCTGCTCCTCGTTGTTACAGAAATGCCAGAACTTCAGCAGCAATTCAGATCTGTCACGTGACATTGTCCTGTTGAAAATTGGTGTAGCCAAAAGAGGATCTGCAGACCAGTAGTCTTCAATATGTGGCTTCTTGACAATGCCCATCATCAACATCAATCCCAAAAATTTCTGCATTTCAGTAGAGTCTGTTGGTAACCAGTTTCGAGCTCTGCTTTTCGGTGCCAGAGTTGCACTGGCAAGAAACTGTTCAGCAAATCTATTGGTCTCAGTCACCAAAAGGGCAACAACCTCGTCTGTCAGAAAACACTTGAAAAACTCCACTGGTAAGCTGTCCACGGTCAGACAATCAGATATTATACCTGATTTAGCAGTGAAAGTAAATTCCACATTTGGACTATAACTTGCGTCCACTGGTTCCCAAGTGTCTGGGGCTTGAAATGCTGTTGTTGAAGTTGATGGCGTAGCCGGTTGAGGACCACTTTCGCCTTCATCTGAATCATCCTCACACAAAGCACTGACCACTTGGTCTGCCGATGGATTGTACAAGTCAGTTGCATCGCTATCTTCCACATCTTCGCCTTCATCACTCATTGCATAATCGCTGTCCCGATCATCGTTAACATCATCAAAAGGCTCATCGTCAAATTCGCACAGCATCTTCACAGCCTCCTTTACGCTAAACCTTTTTCTCTTCAAGTTATTCATATCGATTTGTTATATTTACAAAATGCGTCCGCAAAGATGGCCGACTAGCATGACATCAACACAGATGCTTCATTCGTTCCGTTTTTATTCACTAGACTGTGCCAAAAATAATCTTAGATGCATTCAGTAGGTAGTAGTACATGTCCACTATTACTAGCAAGTCATCATCATCTTATCTTATCTTATCTTATATAATTATTTATAAAGCGCCTCTCACAGCATAGACTATTCAGAGGCGCTCCCAGCGTGTCAGCCTCGAGGGAAAAGAAAGGTCTTTAAGCAGCGGAGAGAAGAAGGCGAGATCCCAAGCAAAATCTTGCTACGGAGAGAGGGGGGCAGGTCATTCCAAAGGGAAGGGCCAAGGATGGCAAACGCACGATGCTGAGCCATCGAAGTCCTTGCACGAGGGACAAGCAGATCAAGGCGGTCAGCAGACCGAAGAGGGCGGGAAGACAGAGCAGATAGAGGTTTGCGCATTAGGTCACAGAGGTATTTAGGAGCTTTTCCCAGTTGAGTCCTAGAGACCAGGAGAAGAACCTTGTATTGGATGCGGGAAGCAACAGGAAGCCAGTGAAGTACATCAGTCATAAAGGTAGTTATGTGAGAGAAGCGAGGAAAACGGGCAATGAGCCTGGCAGCCGCATTCAGAACAGACTGCAGAGATGAAAGGCGCGCTTTAGGGATCCCAGCAAACAATGAATTGCAATAGTCAATGCGGCAGCAAATGAAGGCATGGACCATAGTAGTAAACACTGAAGGAGAAACTGATCTTCTTACAGCCCTCAAACGCCTCAGATGATAGAAACAGGAACGTGTTAGATGGGAGAGGTGTTCAGAAAACGAGAGGGTACTATCAAGGGTGACACCCAAATCCCGAACACTGGATGAAAATGAAAAAGCAGGGTATATTGACGACAGAAGTGGGATATCAAGTTTAGAAAGTTGCTGTTTAGTGCCAAACCAGATCAGTTGGGTCTTAGAAGAGTTAAGGTTAAGTCGATTTGATGACATCCAAGAGTGGAGATCATGTGACAGGGAATCAATGGATCCAACAAGGGAGATCTGCTGAGAGGATGGGCCTTGGACAAAGATCTGAACATCATCTGCATAAAGGTGACCAGAGGTAAAGTGTTTAGTAAATATAGAAGGAATGTCAGCTGTGTAGAGTAAGTACAGAATGGGGCCAAGGACAGAACCCTGTGGGACACCATACTCAACTCTAACCCAGGCAGTTCTGGAGTCACTAAGGACAATCCTCTGAGTACGGTCAGAGAGGTAAGATTTGAACCAAAGAAGAGGGAGACCACTGAGACCACAAGATAGTTCAAGACGTTGAAGTAGGATTTCATGGTCAACCATGTCGAAGGCCGAGGAAACATCAAAGAGTGCTAGAAGCGTCAAATGAGACCTGTCAATGGCAGTATAAATGTCCGAGAGAAGTGACAGGAGGGCAGTTTCCGTAGAATGGTGACCTCTAAACCCTGATTGACTAGAAGGGAGGAGTCCAGACTGTTCAAGGTAGGGCAGAAGTTGAAGCGAGACAAGAAAAGAGAAAAGAAAGGTTAGAAATAGGACGATAGTTAGAACATACTTGTGAGTCAAGATTAGGTTTTTTGAGGGTAGGGAAGACAATAGCTTGCTTCTGAGATGGAGGGAGATGGCCCTCTGCTAGAGACCTATTGAACAAATATATCAAAAATGGGACAACATCATCCAAAACATTAGTAAGAATAAACGGAGGAAGCGGGTCCAGTTCACAAGATTTCTGATTTGAAGAGCTGAGAACACGTCGAAGATCAGCCTCAAGGATGGGACGAAAGTCACCAAACTTGAAGTCCGTGCGTGTGAATTCAGGTGGAGGCGAGTCAGCGGTTGAAGCACGTAAGCCCGCAATCTTTTCTGTCATCATTCTGAGGAAATCATTGGCCGAAAACGCAGGAGAGGAAGACGAACGGGAGGCTCGGCCCAGGAGTCCCGAGATGGAAGACCAGAGACGTTTTGGGTTCTTTTCATCTCGAGCGACGAGTCTCTCCCAAAATTCAGCCTCCTTGCGGTGATATAGACGATGGAGCGATCGGAGTTGAGTCACCCACGTCAGGTGGTCGGCCGGATCTTTCGAGCGACGGTAGCGTCTTTCAAGACAGCGTGTACGTCGACGATACTGGCGGCACTCGCTGTCAAACCACACAGCAAGTGGTCGCATGCGCATTTTGACCCTCCGCTGAGGTAGTAATTTATCCAGTATTTCGTTCATGGTGGTGGAGTAAAGGTCAAACAGGTCAGCCACCGACAAGACATCCAGTGAAGAGGAGTCAGAAGCAAGTTTTGAGCAGCGAAGAGCATCACGGAAAACTTGATAGTCGAGGGTCTTCCAGCCACGCACCATACGAATGGCATGTATGGGTTGCAGATGCAAGAAGGGAAGAGTTAGTTCAACGAACTGGCGATCAGACAAAGTCGGCGGGTGAACGTGTAGATCACAGACAGATACTTCGTCAGACGTGATGATCAAATCAAGGATACCGCCGAGCACATGAGTGGGCTCACTTACATGCTGACGGAGACCAAACTGAGCAAGCAGATCAAGGAACCGTAGAGTAGATGGGTCTGAGGAGTCTTCTAGATGGATGTTGAAGTCACCTAAAATAACCAGCTGACTGTTTCTTGTGATTAGACTCTCCAGAACAGATGAAAACTCATCAAAAAATGTTCCGGTTAGAGGAGCAGAGCCAGGTCTGTAGAGAGCCAGAAGAGTTGATGGTCCATGGGATGTAGAAATAGCAAGGCATAGCGCCTCAAATGAAGTGATGTCCGGATCAAGTTGAATTACGGAGGTTCGAAGTGTAGAGCGGATGTAGACAGCGATACCCCCACCACGAACCGAGCTGTCATCTGGACGAGAGGCTCTGGGGCGGTCGTAGATGGAGAAACCGGACGGAGCAGCACGAAGAAGAGGCACGTCATCAGAACCATGGTGCCAGCTTTCCGTAACGGCTAAGACGTCGAGTTGTCTTTCCTGAAGAGTTTGTGCTACATAAGCGAATTTTTCCGAGAGAGAACGGGCATTCCAGGTAGCCATTCGAAGCCCTGGATGCCGCTTGTCATCCTGAAGAGACTGATCAGGAGCGAGAGGATCAGAAGTAGATCGATCATGAGCAGCCAGCTCATCAGGGCCCAAATGAGAGCTGGACGCCGGAATGGAAGACGACGAAGACGATGAAACTTTCCCAGGTAGAGACAAAGTAACGTTGTTGATGGATGAGCGATAAGCAGCCGGACACCAAATCTGGTAATAGAATAGCGTCTTTCGAAGTGAGCGACAAGGGCGCTGGGCAAACGAACGGAGTAGATTGAGCTGTTGTGCTGTGTATGTGACAGACATCATTACACGGAAAATGACTCAAGTACTGTAGACGTATAATCCTCGTGTACACGCGGAAATGTAAACAAATATATATCAGTTACGACACACAGGTCAAGGTCACATCAGGCCGGTAGCGCATAGAACGTAAATCCTCCATGTACATGTAGACATGTAAATAAACCGATGACGTCACGCAGCCCAATGTCGCATCAGGCCGGCAGCGCGTAAATGAGTGTATTTTGAAGGCAGACAAAGCATCCAAAACTTCATTAAATTTAACAACGATCAGATAACCAAACTCTCGAAAATTAACAACCGCATATCCACAAACTAAATTGAAAGATTATTGAAAGACGAGGCTAGATAACTCCTAAGATAAACTGCAAACGAGACATAAAACGATCAGAGCTGAACACGCTGGTGCGTCATCATCAATCACCATGAGCATGCTCGTAGGCGTCCAATGTCAGCTTCGTCTTCCTCCTCCAGCCTCGTCTGTCCTGAGCCAGATGAAACAGTTTTTGTAGTGAGTCTTCACACCAGTCCTCTATGTCCTCCCTCCATTCCCGATGTGGTCTACCTTTCTTGTTGGTTCCATCCATTATTCCGAAAACCAGAGTCTTAAGTTTTCTGTCGTCCGTCATTCTAGCTATATGCCCGAAAAACCCCAGTTTACGCCTCATAGCTTTTTGTAAGATCGTCTCTGCTCTGTCCACTCGCCGAAATATCTCCTCGTTGGTTATTCTCCGAGTCCATTTTATTCGTAGGATCTTTCGGTAGCAAGTGGCAGGAATTATTACTAAGACGCTGACTAACCCTGAACGGCCGATACCTGAGGGACTTGTATACACGTCCCTCGCGCCTGAACTAACCAAAGTTGGGACGTGTTAACACGTCCCTCACGGTCAACGTGTTAAAGAATTGACAGATGACACCAAATTACCTCTGCCTCATGTAACTACTTTTTCTGTATAAAACTGTACAAAACTGATTCTTTCGACTTCTTACTTTCGAAAGGCATTTCAAATGTGGTGCTTAATAAGCTGCAGGGATATCCGCTGGAATGGCTGCTTCCGGAAGAGGAAGAACTCGTGACGGAAATCATCGAATGAGGTCGCTTGTTGCCTGTTCTGCTGTGTTCAAATGACGTCACGGCAATCGAATTTCGGACCTTTGACACTGAAAGCAGTAACGTAAAACAAATAAAGTAAGTAAGTAAGTAAGTAAGTAAGTAAGTAAGTAAGTATATTCTTTAATAAACGCTAGCAAACACACAGCGCTTTACATACAACATTACACACAGAGGAAAGGAAATAGAACAGAAATAATAACATTAGATCTAAATAAGCTTTAAGAAGAAGAAGAGTGGTACTCCTTGCGGATGTTTTTGAAGAATTTCGGAAAATGGCTTTAAATTATTATAAATTGGATCCCTTGCATTACTACTCTAGCCCAGGTCTCAGCTTTGATGCCTGTCTGAGAATGACACAAGTTTCTTTAGAGCTTTTGACCGATCCTAAATAACCGATAAGTTTGGATTCTCTCCCTATATCCAAAAACTAAGCATAAAGGCTAAACAATCCCTTTACGCTCATCGTATCTTAGTTTCTCATGGGCTCTCGGGCCCCAGGCTTCATGATGTAATACGGGCTACCACTGTCAACCGTATGCTGTACTGTTCCCAGGTATGGTTTGGCTTTGCTAACAAGCAGGAACTTGATCATTTGGGCGCAATTATCCGTAAGTTGGTTCATCTCGGCTACCTCCCTCCTTCTTTTCCTACTTTTGATGAACTTTGCAAAAAAGCTGATCGTGATCTCTTTAAGAACATTCTCAAAAACCCTAGTCACCTCCTCCACGACCTTCTTCCTCCTGTTCATAAGACCGGGTATGATTTGCGCCCACGTTCTCATAATCTGGTTCTCCCTAGATTTGACTCCCTTACCCGACGAGGTTTCCTGGGTAGAATGCTGTACAGCTAGGCTCTGTTGCTATTATTTTCATTTATAATTTAACGTCATTATTACTGTTATATTTTTCTTTCCTCTTTGTGTATAATTGTATGTAAAGCGCTGTGCGTTTGCTAGCGTTTAATAAAGAATATACTTACTTACTTACTTACTTAAAATGAAATAATAGCAACAGAGCCTAACTGTACAGCATCCTACCCAGGAAACCTCGTCGGGTAAGGGAGTCAAATCTAGGGAGAACCAGATTATGAGAATGTAGGCACAAATCATACCCAGTCTTTAGAACGGCAGGTAGAAGGTCATGGAGGAGGTGACTAGGGTTTTTAAGAATGTTATTAAAGCTTTTTTGCACAGTTCCTCAAAAGTTGGAAAAGAAGGAGGGAGGTAGCCAAAACTTACGAATAATTGCATCCAAATGATCTAATTCCTAAAAAACATAAATTAAGGATTGCAGTTCATTTATGTTATTGTTATTTTTATATAATAGTGCTCACCACTACATAAAGACAATGAAGATGAAGACAAAGAGCAGTTCCTCAACACTTTAACGACAAGCATGTGATAAAATGTATGGAAAACTAATCCCACTCGTCGCTAAGCTAGCGCTGAAGCAATCATGGGTATGAAGTGTTAGCGACTTCATTTTCTTAGCCTCGGCATACGAGGGCAGGCGACCGACCATCTCATCTTCCCACCGACAGTGTACGGTCAGTGTACTCATTATAGCTGAGCTGGCTAAGGGACGCAAGTGGAGCAGAAACCTCAAACCAAATTTCTGCCCTGATGGGCAAGATGAATGTGCTAAAAATCAGAGGCTGGCGTCAGGTCCTTAAAAACTGAAGGCATGAATAAAACCTGCAAACTCTGCATTAAATGACTGCTGTTCAACCATTTAGTCATCATTTCTCTTTTAGCACACTGCCTTCCTCAGCTTCATCCACCAAATCCTGACCTTGCATCAAACTGATCAAACAATCTGGCGCTTACAGACTTGTTTTAATAAGCTGGTCTCTCTGTCTCTATGCACCATCAAGAAATATCAAAAGATTTACAATTAAATTTTACACTGTTGAAAGTGAGTATTTTCTCTCTCTCTCTCTCTCTCTCTCTCTCTCTCTCTCTCTCTCTCTCTCTCTCTCTCTCTCTCTCTTTAACCGTCCTCGATACGAGGGTTGGTCGCATTGTAGACGATTCTTCTCCATCCTTTCCTGTCCTCGACTACTCGCAGCAACCTCTCTGTTGATAATCCCAACCATTCGCCAATGTTGTCCATCCACCTCTTCCTTGGTCTTCCTCTTGTTCTTGTTCCCGGTACCGTTCCCTGCATAATTTCTTTCTCTAGGCAATCTCCCTGTTTCCTCATTATGTGCCCAAAGTATGACATCTTTCTTCTTTTGATTGATTCCAATAGGTTCCTCTCCACCCCCGCCATCTCCAGTACCCATTCATTTGTTTTCTTCTCTGTCCATGATATTCCAAGGATTTTTCATATGCATTTCATTTCAAATGCCTTTATTCTATCCTCCTCCCTCTTTTTGATTGTCCAACTCTCACAGCCATACATCATCACTGGCCATATAAGTGTCCTCATTAACTTTAACTTTTATTTTAATGTATTTTAATGTATTTTAATTCATCATTATATCATAGTGTAAGGTCAGCAAATGCTCATAGTACTTTTGAGAGGTTTCTAAAATGCGCTAAAAAGTCCAGATACACACAAACATTGTCATTTCACTTATTTTATAGCTCAGTCCAATAGGGTGCTCAGGAGCAGCAGACACCTGAGAAGGTTATTTTGCCCTGATGGGAATTTGACCCATCAACCTCCAACATGCTAACCACTACACTATCAAGCACCACTATGACAGAAACACAGGCATAATTTATTTATTTATATTTATTTATTTCAGATATTTCTATAGCGCCTCCTTCAAGTCTACTACTACTCAGAGGCGCTCCCGACTACAGCATTGGTATACTGTGTCGGAGTTTTGACGCCGAAGCGCCACGAGCAACCGCGAGTGAAGGACTTGCCCAAGGTCCGTACGCAGCGGCTAGAGTGGGATTCAAACCTGCAACCCTCAGGTCACAAGTCGCCGAACTTACCACTGAGCCACCACGCCCCACAACTTATAATAATAATAATAATAATAATAATAATAATAATAATAATAATAATAATAATAATAATAATAATAATAATGATAATAATAATAATAATAATAATGACAACTTAACTAGGACTTACTGTTTTGGTGTGAAGCTAAGCAGATGGCGTGATCCTGTATGTAGTTGTTACTGCGCTTGAGGTCCACTCCAGGTTTCCAGCCGTGTCCCATGTCCGAAAGTTCATTTCGTCGGCGCTGTCTGTTTCTGATCGCCTGCTTCCACAGCAGCCGAGTGATGCAGCTTATCCACAGGCGCTTCACTTCGGCGGAAGGAGCCTCCAGGACAAAAGTAGCATCTGGAGATCTCTTGCGAAACCAGATTTCAAACTTCCTCTCATCGTTTACATTTTCAGTCAGACCAACATCTGACATCTGAACGAGAAAAAGAAATTAATTAATTAATCAAATCAATTAATTA
The DNA here is from genome assembly GCA_963556255.1 of Allolobophora icterica. NCBI lineage: Eukaryota > Metazoa > Annelida > Clitellata > Crassiclitellata > Lumbricidae > Allolobophora > Allolobophora icterica. The sequence goes on along the minus strand of OY744609.1, from coordinate 20,421,132 downwards.
GCACAGCAGAATTCCATAAATATCTAATGCATCATGCGTGGCATATATACAGTTAGCTACAGGCTGATCTTCTGGATATTGACCTGATTACGGCTTGGTTTTGGTGCGCCATTGGTTGATGCCTTGTGCATTAGACACCGGTGCAATAGAAGTTACTAATTACATTACAGTTAGTGCAGTGGTCTGTAAAATTTCACAAATGGAGTTTGCAACTGACGAGCAGACTCCATGTAATAACCAAGGACAAGTTGTTCGTGTTCACTTGTCATGTGGCTTTTATTCAGCTTTACTGACCCTAAAATAAATATTAAATAAACCTCATAGGTTGACTTAGAACTGTGTAAAGATCTTATTTGTCTTAGCACACAATGGTTTAAAAATCTTAGAAATAACAGTAATAATAACACAAAGGAAACATCAAAGACTAGCCAGTCCAGAACAAATGCTATTCCTAATGTTTTTATCCTGATGGATCATATATATATTGTATCAAAAACACAATAATTTTAAATAATAATAATAATAATACTGAGTGTCTCATTTAAAAAGAGCTCAATAAAGCCCCAAACAGAGGTTCACATAATAAACTCAGCAGCACTATATACCTTGTAACTGGTTTTATAGTCAAGCCAGTCTATTCCAGATCCACGGCGCCTTGGCTTCGTGAAGAGGATCATTTCCTCAAACAGAAAGACGTGTCTCTCTGACTTGCGGCGTCCCTGTGTCATGGAAAACGGATCCTGAAGCAGAAGACGACCCTGTTCCTGGAGGCTAACCTGGAATTATCAACCAGAAACATTCTTCCATTAAACATTCACTTTATTTCACATTATCCAGCTCAAAATTGTCAGATTAACTAAAGTTGCACTCTTTAGGTAAGATAGATAGCCACATGAGCAGTGCCTTTTAGAAGGTGCTGTATAAACCCTTCAATAACACTATTACCAGTTGAGTTCAAAAGGTCAGAAGGCCAAATGAACATTTATAATTAATAATAACTAGATTACTGTAATTCCCTTTTCTTGAACCTTGAATTCTCTCAAATTAAACGTCTTCTACTTATCCAACATTCACTCCATTGGCTGAAAATCCCCGAATGCATTCATCTCAAAGTTCTTTCTTCACACTAGAGAGTTCTTTCTACCACACACCCAGCCTACATACAGCGCAAATCAGTTAAGATAAAAGACAGAGAACCAGAGCAAAACTTTCGTCTTAACCAAATTTCATATTAACCGTAAAATAAGCAACAGTAGTGCAATAATCTAGCCAGAAACACGTTCTAGTTGGATGTCTTCCCAGCAGAAAATTATGCATACGCACAGAAACGTATGTTTATACTTTGGCATTGATGCATTTATTTATAATCTTTGGCACTACATACTAATGTATAATCATTGGCACTACATATAAATGTATAGTCATTGGCACCAGTATGGTATATATGCACAATCTTTGGCATCAAGTATGCATTTACAATCTATGGTACCACATAAAAAAGTATAATCGTCAGCACCACATATGCAATTAATAATCATTGGCACGAGGTAAGTAATCATAATCTTTGGTACCAAAACGTAATCATTGGAACCAGGATCTAAGCAAAAGTGCAACAAAGCATTCTTACATCACAATGACGTATGCAGTCCATGGCTAGCAAGTCGTTGCCATGACGAAGTTGAAACCTAACCATTTCTAAAGCATCCTGTTAAAGAGAAAAAGAATCAATAATTGGCCAATAACTTTTAAACATCTTCAAAATCATGATAATTATAAATCAGTTGTTTACCAGTCAAAGTACTCAAGGAATTAATAAGCAGACTAATGAATTAATATAATGCAGACAGAAATTGTTCTTTAACTGGTTAAGCATGCAGGAAATTGGATTACAACTCATTAACACACAGTTACATTATAATAAATTAACTGTAATAATTATCAAAACATAAATCTGCAAGGGCAGAATTGTTCCCTATATTGAAAACAGTTACCTTCAAAAGTTGTTTTTTACCATGTGCTGTGCATTGCTTACCTTAAGAACGCCGTAATCCGAAACTGATGCTGGACACTCTTTTATCAGTTCCTCTAAGAGCAGAGCATACTTTCCCATTCTCTGCACTGGCTTCAGAAGAAAACTGTTCAGGTCCAATTTCTCGCCAAGCTCTCGCTGTTTCCTCTACACAACAAAACACGCAGACAGAAATAATCTTTGTTTACCAGTCTACCTCAAGCTATACCCGAGCACGATGTATACACTTGGGCAGTTTTTACACTGGTTCTTTTATGTTTCAGTATACTCTGCTCAGCATACATTTCCAGCTACTGTATAATACACTGGGTTAGAGAAACGATTCATGCAACAAATTCAAGAGGCCTTTGAAAGTTGCTCTACTATGAGTTTTGAAACATAAATACGTAACTACCTAAATATTCATCAACGAACATAATGCATACAAAGCATATGCATCAATTCCATGACAATTTTACTCTGTCAGAACATGACAAGATATGGCCACTCAAGGCATTCATTTTCATTTTCTTTGGAATTATTTTTATCCAAGAAATAATTTCTACCTCAAAAATAATTAAAAGAAGTGGTAATAAAACGAATAAAAATTACCGTAAAGAAGGCAGTGCCACAGTCTTTCATAAGTGCATCTGATTTTGGTTTGTTCTTGTTGTACAGTGCATACAGGTAGAAGTTTGAGGCCTGAAATTTAAAATAGCAAAAACTCACATATAAATATTACACTTTGCAAACAACACTGCATACAAAATAGTAAAACAAAAGAATGCACAAAAAACAAATTATTGTGATGATCATCAAGTGCAACACAGTGGCAGCTTATTTAGACGCTAGCACCTGAACATAGTACAGATTTCTGATCTCTCTAGGATGACCAGTGTATAAATTTAAGGAGTTTAACTCAGCAATCCAATTATATATTTTTCCTTATGAACATGGGCTGCTAAATTTAGTACACACGAATTTTTTTCTATTGGACATATAACCTCAATCCGGTTCGTTTTTCAGTAAATATATGGGGTGAGAGAATTCTTCACTATTGCTGCCCATTCGAAAAGGTGTCACCCCAATTCAAGTCACTATGTATGAAGACGATAAACAAATCCATGAAACATATTTTTCGGGAATGGTGTGAAAACAGGATCTTATTGCACAGAAATATTCAAGTAGCTAATCAGGTCAGTTCAAACTAGTCATCTGAATATTCATTTTTTAGTTAGGCCAGATAAATTACTTATACTACCTTAATATTTAAGGGAAGGAAATGTAATTATTGCAGTACAATACATAATGCAAAGTATTGTACTAGAGCAGTGCTGTCCAACCTTTTTGACACCGCGGGCCACCGATACAATTATTCTTGAATCCGAGGGCCGCACCAGTAAACTCAAAAGCAACGACTAAATTTTATTATGGCTATAATTATGTAATAATCGGTTAATGATAGCATGTATGTAGGCCAATAGCATGCATTTTAGTAGTTTAGCGTAAAAAAGTATATAAACAAACATTCAAGCACATTTTTAGTGAGATGTTTGGCTTTAAATTGTGCTTGCAATTTTTTATTGGCGGCTGGTATTCAGCTTTGGCAAGCCATTTAAAATCAGCCGGCGGGCCGCGTGTTGGACAGCACGGTACTAGAGTGTCTTCAAACAGTGCATTCACGAAGCACGTGATTTATGAACTTACATTACGTAGGAACGTGGCACCAACATTTAGCGGTGCCTCATGACATTGTTCCAGTTCTTGGAGAAACGTTTGGCTATGAAACTCGTAGATCTTTTCCAGGTTTCCAAAGACAATATTCCTCTTCCCACGCAGCGGTTGCACAACGTCATCCCGATTTAACTCCGGCAAATAATTCACTATGACAAGCTTCAGGGCATTGACGTAATCTTTTTCCGTCTTAATCATTTCTGACATTATGTGTGTAAGAATCCTGAAATGAAACAGAAGCAAGATTTTCACAAATTTCTAACTTTTCTCCACAAATTCTTAAGTGTTGGTATCTGGACATTTCTCTACAACACCTTTAAAACTTTTTAGTGAATCTGAAACATGGCTTAACTGGCAGATAAAAAGATGTGCAACTTTAGTATCACTGATGTTTGTTTCGTAATCATAATCTCCAAATTTCTACAGTTACAATAAAGCTAAGCGCAGGGCACCAGCTTATTTATGGGCTGTTTGTAATCAAGTAGTGTATTTATACAGCACCTTAGTGAGGTTAAATACCTAGATACATGCATACACACACCTGCACACACACCCACATACATACATACATACATACATACCTATATGAATGAATGCAACCATATATAAAAAATAAACAATAAGAACAAAAGGATAAACATAGCAACAAACTATCGACAGACCTCATTCTTTTGGCATCATTTGATACTTTTCCATCAGCAACAGAGGTAGACTGATGCTCTATGGATTCTGCATTTGGGTTCCTATACATCAAAGGACTGCTGTGCGAAGTATGGTACCAGCTGAACCCATTCTCCGCAACACTTGACCGACATCCAGGTTCTCCCTCAGCTCTGCAAAAATAAAGACTGCTGTAAACTAAAAACTGGAGTTGTGATCAAGCACTAAATGAATAAGTGGCCAAAAAAGAAAGAAATGGTCAAAGACATGAAAAGATATTCTGGCTAGGATCCCAACTATATGCCTCAGGTCTGAGTATCCAACTACAGACTGGGGTTGGATGTGATAAGTTGGCTACCAGAACAACAAAAGAATAACTACTGCTACTACTACCGCCTGTATTACCACCATGTCAGTCACAACTGGAAACAGAATTCAGACTCAACAACATAGGGATAGGACTTGGAACGGCAGGACTCTCATACAAATGAGCACTTGCCTTAGTAGTTAAAGAGTAAGAAAAACACACTTGGACATCACAGAAAAAGGAGAATCCCAGCAGGATCAGTTTATAGTTCTAAGAGCTGGCTGGGAAGACAGCCAAATGCGAGTGGGAGTAGCAATTCTTCCAACGAGGAATGCAGCACAAGCAATGACAGTATGCAATCGATATGATTAATATCTGCAAAATTTTGCATGAAGTTTACCCAAACTCAAGTTATCAAAGCTTATGCCCCAATATAAGCTGCTACAGATGAAGAAATTGATAAACTGTAAGAGCAGCAGCAGCTGATAATTCACAGAATTCCAAGACATGATAGCATTCTCGTTGCAGAGGAGTTCAAAGACAGTCATACCTGGAGAGGCACCAATGATACACATGGATGGGGGAGCCATGACTGACAGTGGGGAGAATTGCTAGACTATCAAAATTACAGAGGAATTAGCCTACACAGCATCCCAGAAAAGTTTTCACCAAAATGATACAAAACAGGATGCAAAAATATGATGACGGAGCTGCAAAATGGTTGGCGTCAGAAACTGAGGATGAAACCAAAATTCTAAATGATCAATGACCAGACTTGGACCATGCCAAGCACAAGGTTTCCCATGGCAATACATAAATACTAGTAAACAAATTAAATATTTGAGTATATTAATAAGTACTAAATGCTGGTGTTCATTTGTGAATTAATTCAATATTATGATTTTAATGCTGCAAACCTCATTTAAATTGACTGAGTGACTAAAAATTAACTAGTCTGATTGAAAGATTGATTTACTAGAGTTGACTTTGCTTTTCAGGGTGCTGAAGAAGTCTGGAATATTACCGCATACGAAAGGGGCAGATGAGTAGAGCCTTAAATCTCAAATGTAGCAAATATTTATAAAAAGCAGACCACAGCACACTCAGTACTTGGGTCAGTAACTGAAAAAGTGCTAAATAAATGGCCTACATGAATGTCTTACAACACGTAGTGTGTAGATTCTTCAGTGCAAGAGTTGTACAGTTGTGGAATGGTTTGGATGATAGTACTGTCTCGGTGGACTCTATCAGGGCTGTTAAGAATATTATGCTTGGAAGCATTGGTTATTGAGATTTCCCTGTAATCTGCAATTGTTCTAACACAGGTTAAATGTCTTCTGAACCACTTTTAGTTAAACTGTTAAACCCTTGCTGGGATTGTTATATTATTCAAGTCTTCCTAACTCTTTGTATCCTTAAGCAAGTCCTAAACACACATCTCCAGGAGGTGTCTCTCTTCAAGTGGTGCTGCATAAATTTGCAATTACCATTACACAACTGCTGAGCACTGTTGACTGATGCTTACTTTTCATATTCATACCATATTAATTCATTCATTCATACATTTTGATAATTTATATAGCGCCTCTTCAAGAAGCCTACTCAGAGGTGCTCCCAGTCAAGCCACGGTAAATGAAAGAAAATAAGCACATGTTCACCTCTTTGGGTTGAATTCAAGGCTTTCAGAACTTAAACTCAGACCAGGTGACGTTGAATTGTATAAATTCGAAGTCTGTGTGTTACTGTCCATCAGGAAGCTCACAGCCTTCTTGAACATACTCCACGGCTTTCCACGGTTCTTGTTCGTCGATAGATTGCCTAACTTTGGGTCTCGGCAGACGGAAGCGTACGAATTGAGGCTTTCTTGACTCAAACTTGGAATCAGAAGGCACTCCTGTGACTCATGAAGGCTCTCCTTTGAGCTGCGCAGACTCTCACGAGAACCTCGCATCGTCATATCTGAAAGGCCTTTTGGCAGTGAAGTTACAATCCTCTCTGACATGTCATCGGTAATGAGACCTTCGCTGAAGAGATATTCCTCATATTCCTGAATATCCATGTCCTTCCGTTTGAACGCTTCGACGTGAGGACTGTACATCGGTGTGGATGGTTTACCGGCGTATGATCTCCGACGTAGAAATCCAAGAGAATCCTCATCGTCATGAACGCTCGTCAACGATCCCAAATGCGGCCGATGGTGCAAGCGCTGTTCTTTGCGCAACTGTTCTTTCAGTTTGAGAAGTTTTTCCTACAACATAATGTTTAAAACTGCTTATTAACACACTCGTATTCAGTTTTTTAACACAGTTTAAAGATAAAATTGACAATATTTTTTATAAATCAAGCAGGGAAGTTGTCAATGAATATTTTGCTGCATACCTAAGAACTTCTGTAATCAACTTACATAATAACCGTTGTACATCTGTCTGTCTGTCTGTCTGTCTGTCTGTCTGTCTGTCTGTCTGTCTGTCTGTCTGTCCCGTAAACAAACACTATTGTGACGTCACTATACTGCCGCCTTGGCGACGGTTGTCTTGACGGTTGTCTTGACGACGGCTATAGGCCTATAATATGACGTTATAATAATAATTGTTTTTTATATACCGTGATTTTTCACGGGTTAGGACAGCTAGTTTTTAAATAATTACCTAATGTCACATTGATAACAGTTATATTATTCGTATTTCTGAATATTATTTAGACAATAACATTTAATGTTCAATAAACCACCTACAGAAAGGTTTCAAACTGATTGCTTCAGAACTTAAAGTATTTATTAGCATGATTTATCATCATCTTACAAATAATCCAACTCTTATTTAAGTCATTACAAGTTAATACTACCAGCTAAATAAACAGGTGTAACATACCTTTCTGATGTTTATTAGCTCGACGGCTTCTTTTTGTTGGTTCTGCACTTTCATGCACCGCTCCACAAGACGCAAGGTTCCCAGTCTCCTGCAGTCTTCCAACAGAACCTGGAAATCCTCCAAAGAGCTCATCGGCTGTTCCCAAAGGCATCTCTCCAGGTCCGAAATTGACTTTTCCAGGTCAGCAACAGCAACGTTTTCCAGGGGTGGATCAACATCAGTGACGAATTTAATGGCATTCTGAGTCCACTCGTAGGACTATAACAGAATAACAAGAATAAAATTTAAAATCTGTAAATGTCAGCAGTGTAAAACAGACGCCACAAGGCCACTCATAAGACCATATCAAAACGTAAATATAATTATAAATTGATACGTTGTAAATGTTTAGAAACAACTACAAATTCACAAAGATTTATGCAAAGTTAGGCAAGATGAAGCAAGGCAACATAATCATTCATTATACAAATCTAATCTAATCTAATCTAATCTAATCTAATCTAATCGCTTCTATGGCATCATTATCACAATGCACAGAGCATCAATCAATGGTCACCTCAACTGAACCATACTAAATGCCATAAAAACTGTTGGAAAAGTTCAGTCAAAGTTTGATAGGTCAGAGGTCAAAGTTTGATAGGTCAGAGGTCAAAGTTTGATAGGTCAGAGGTCAGGCTATCGTTAGGGCATAATGATTTTGGTTTATTGCCGATTCCGGATACCGGATAGTATAAGCCATTATTAGAGGATTCCGGATCCGATTCCAATAGTCCATATCCCTCTACATATACATACATAAACATACATATACCTACCCGCACGCCCCATAATACTTTTATATAGATATACACTTTATATATATATATATATATATATATATATATATATATATATATATATATATATATATATATATATATATATATATATATATATATATATATATATATATAGTGTGCATCTATAGTGGTATGTGTTGATACCTGCGCTTATGTATACAATCCCTATATCTATATTACTGCTGGGGTGAATGGGAAACCTCATCATTATTTCCCCTTATAGCTGTGGATGGAGTCCATATCTCCTCCGCAGGTGGTCTCTTCTCACGGCTATGGGGTCGTTAAAGGTCATAGGATCTGTATGATTGTCCCCGTGGGAGCGAGGGAGAGAGACAGACAGAGAGAGAGACACAGAGAGAGTGACTATTCTGGGGTCTTTGACAGACCTAGTAAGTAGTAACAATAAAAATTATAATTACATGCGAGTGGCCTAAACGCTGTTATTAATCCGTTAATTCAAAACAGTTGTACAACTGTTATTACTCGGATCCCGATAATTCCGGATAGTCCAAAAATCGGCAAAATCGGTTTGCCGATCCGGATTTCGGTTATGCCCTAGCTATCGTCCTATTGGTTGGCACTCGTAGCAGCCTCAACCAATATAAGCAACCATGTAGCATAACATTCTTAATTTTCCAAACGAAGCCAAACTTACTTTGTCCAAGAGCTGGCTGCACCGTGCCATGCCATCCAGTTTCTCCTTTGCCCGATTCAACTGCTGCGTAAGGTCATCGATTCGACACTGAAGGTCAATGCAGAATCGTTCGATGACCTCGACCATCCACGGATCGTGAGTCTCGATCATCCTTCGACCAAGTTCCAGCAGATCATCACCTTTTGCCAGCTCAGCCTATGATCAGACAGAAATAAATAGCGCTTTTATTATTCCTACGATATGTGTGACCCATCTGCACAAAACCAGTCGTAAGTTGGAATATTCAGTTTCAAGAAAATGAGCAAAAACTTGATCAAAGTCAATTTTTTTAGATCATTATAGATTATAATTAAGAAATATATATTTTATACAAAAAACATAAAAGTTTGAGAAAAAGTAACATTGAAGGGTGTTATTTGGATGATTTTGTACAAGCTCTGATTTTAAATTTTGTGCAAATTCACCAAAATTAGGCCATTTACCGGCCTTAATCCATTCTATATTTAGCAATGACAACCTTGATGCTTGGTATCACTTTAAAGCTCTGCCTTTCGTCTATACAATGGTGTCAAGAAAAAAAGCGGTATTCTATTTATATCGGCCAATAAATTCAGTTAGGATTGAGGTAGAAAGATAATGTTGGTGTCCTTGTGAAGAGGATGTGTTTTTTTCAATGGTGTATTATACTCCCAAAGTCAAAAATTCGACTGCAAATGGGTCACATATTAAAAATATATATAGCATTAGTAGGGAATACCATAGCTGGGCTCTACATGTCTGTGAGTGCTCACCAGTGACGACCTCTCCAGTTATCTGAGCACTGCTGCCTACTGATGAACTCTTTGTTCTCAATTACTTCAATACTACTTAGGCTAGCATAGAACTGCTTCTGTGCAGCATTTGAAAGAAACTATGCCCTACTTACTTACTGTCTGCAGTACTAAGAAATTGCAGCTGGAGCAAACCAAAACGTTTCCTCACTTGTAATGCATGGCAAGGTCGTTTGGACCAGTAGTTCAAGGTAACGATATATCTTATGTATGTAAGTAACCATATATCATATGTATTTAAGTAACCATGTATCTTATGTATGTAAGTAACCATGTATCTTATGTATATAACTGAATATTTCCACAAAGCTTTAAGAACCTAGTATGAGAGCAAAAACAAAGTTCAGAGAACCAAGAAAGCAGTAAAAAAAGAAAACACTAAACAGAAGGTCCCTGTTGAAAAACGAAGTATTTTTAGCAAGATTAAAAGCTGGAGTGATGGAGTGCTGAAGTATTGGCCTTTCATATCTTACAGAAAGCTACATGAAGAAAATTTATCATAAGATAAATTCATACACCAAATGCGTGCATATTTTTAAACATAAGACTTCCCACAGCTCAGTGCTTTCACTTAATAACTCACTATCCAGAAGCTTATTATCAGATCCTACACCCAATCTAGAACAAACCATTATAATATCGAATGCACCATCACAATTAACTGTAATCGAGAACTTATATAGCGCCACTCAAAATCAGAAGCGCTCCCGACCCGGGTCAATGTCTTCACTGACAAAGAGAAATGTTTTCAGGCGCTTGCGAAACAAGTATGTATCTCAAATCTAATTCTGCTTTAGAATACAACCTCACAATAATTTCACCTCACTGTAGGTAACTAACTTTACCTGGTCATAGCTTACCTTACCTTACTCTTAAGCAGCTGCTGAACTGCATGATCTATAAAATCAGATATACTGACAGTGTATAGAGCAGACAAGTGTCATACCTTGGCTGCCAGTTGAACCTCATTAAATTCCTGCTGCTGGAGTTTTAGACTTTGAAGGCAGACCGATGCTGTCGTCGAGTATTTGGTCAGAATCTCTTGGTTTATCATCGCTAAACTATTCACAACCTACAAGACAACAACAATGACACAGACCATGACGTCACTATAGCACCTGGTGACCATTTTGCTGACTTATATTCAATTAAGTACTAAATTAAAGAGTAAATAACTACTTAGTACTTTAGCACTTAAATGAATTAATGAACCATCTAGCACATGTGTGTCTGTGTGAGTCTGTGTCTGCCTACACTTGTGCTTGTGTATACCTATATGTATGTGTACATGTGTGTGTGTGTGTGTGTGTGTGTGTGTGTGTGTGTGTGTGTGTGTGTGTGTGTGTGTGTGTGTGTGTGTGTGTGTGTGTGTGTGTGTGTGTGTGTGTGTGTGTGTGTGTGTGTGTGTGTGTGTGTGTGTGTGTGTGTGTGTGTGTGTGTGCGCGTGTGCGTGTGTCATGCGTGCACATTTGACAGACTGTTTATTGTCCATTCCTCATGTTTCATAAATTGTTTGGTGCATTATTGATTGCTTGAGGAACAACAACAATAACAATTAGAATTTGGCAAGTTTGAAATGCGTCCAGTCCATTACTTCCACGTTCATTATAAAATTCCTTCAGACGTTAATCTCTATTCAGATTTGCACACTGTTACCAGTAATGTCCATAAATGGAGCTAGCAGTAGGAGCTCTGAGACAGAAATTGTTTAGTGTGGCCTGCTACCAGATGATTTTGTCTATTACATGTAGCTCTTTCCAGGGATTCAATTAAGTACAGATATTAAGATGGCTATGGTCCACAACGCCAGCTCAAGGACGTAAAGTATTTGGTGTGGCTTGCCACCAGACAGCTTTTCCTAGTAGCTCCATCAGATTCAGCATCAAGTCAGCATCACTAAAGACAATGATACCCATCCTGATGCGATTCCACTATTGCAACTCTATGGTTCCTTAGCCCACTGCTTCCGCTAGCTGGAATAATGCACCAGCAGGCCATACTGTATCTTGAACTCTCTTACTGAAACCCATAGTTGTTAGAAACATAAGAAACAAAATAAAAAACGGAGAAAACGTAGTTTTTTCAATTAAATAAAAAACGGAAAGAAACAGAAAAAAGTGAAAAGAGAAGATAATTTGACTTTGTTACATCCTGTACTGCAATTTAAAATTAAAAACCTTGTTTACACAATTTAATCAGCAAATAACACAACTTTCTTAGTATACACTAAGTAACATTAATTATTGTATCTTGTTTCATCCTTTCAGTATTTTCTTCTCTGATCATATTCTTGATGTCTGTGGGCACTTTTTCACATGATTTTATATTGATATTGTCTTCCACAAGATTTTCTACACTGGCTTTTACGGATCGTACCACCCGAATAAACTTTCTCACACTAAATGCGTTTCAGTTTAGCCAATACCGAGTTTTTGTCTTTCTCATTTATCAAAGTAACATGAATCCATTCTGCACTCTTTTCTTTTGGCATTTTGGATAACTTAGAAATAACTTTTATAAATTTATTACTTGTTGTGTGCTATTTATTTCTCAAATGATGACGTTAAATAGTGACGTAAATTAGCTGAATCCTTGAAAGTATGTACGGAGACAACATAAGGGACATCAGAGAAAATAAAATTAAACAAAATAATAATAGACAGTAAATAAAGTAAAAAAATAAAAATAAAAGACAAAAAAAACATGACGAAAAATAAAAAAACAAAAAACTGAGATTTTTGGAGAAAAAAACGAGAAAAAAAACGGTTTTAACAACTATGCTGAAACCACACGACACCTGCTCTTCATTTTCTACACTGGCATCCTGTATCAGAGCATATCTGCTTGAAGCTAGCACCACATCCTGTATATCTGTATACTCTCTTCGATCAGGAAAGTATGTTGTTCCTGGTACATGTTCTGTCTTTGGCTGGTGTTTATTCAGTTATACTGGAACACTCCAGCTTCTCGTCTTCGCAAATGTCTTACCAAGACTGTCTTTAAACAGAAACTTTCCTCTTTCAGTCTGTTTATAGTTCTTAATTTACTTTAATGTCGAGTGTACTACCGGAAACAAAGACAGCTTGATGTTTTAAAGTGTTAATGTTCCTTTTACCCAATTCAATGTGTACTTCTGAACTTTGTAAGGAGGCAATTATCAACTGACAGTTTTATTTGAGTTTATTTTATTACAGTTTATTTATTTGTATTACAGGCACCAATTAAGTACAGATGTTAGTCTGGATTTAGACTTCAATTCATGTGCTTTACTATCAGACAGTTTATGTCTTGGAACATTAGTGTCTGCCTGAAGCCTTACTGAGAAAGTGTCTGGCTCTTTCCCGAGCTTCAAATTCTGATCAAGCTCTAGCAGCCTGATAGGAAATGACTAAGAAGAAAACCCCTCCCCATCTAATTTAAGGCAGTGTTACCTCTTATTACCCCTCTACACTTAAATACCCATCATATGAAAGCTACACTAGATCTAATGGGCATTACCTTACAAAAGGTCACAGGGTCAGAGTTTGATGGACAACAGAATGTCCCTGTGGTCGAAACAATATGCCCCATGCACTGACCCCAGCATATAAATTAAGCAAGTTCATTTATGCAGAGGTCTATGCCACGTGCCACTGCCAGAAGACTTAGGTATGTTGTTTACAATGCCATGCCAAAGTAGACAATCAAAACAAGCAACAACGGTCAACAACAAACTTGTCTCTGACAAGGGGTCATTTAGATGCCAAGACAAACTCTGTACCCCACAACCAATGCATTCCCTCACACTTAAATAATTCCGTAGCACCCGTACCTGGGAGGGGGTTCTAAGGGTGGTCCTTAGAGCATGACAGGGCATGAATTAACTTTTAAGTGTCCAGCTATTTCTTATGTGTCAGCCGGAAGACCGTAATTTCCCTGGTCCTTAAGGGCATGACAGATGCTGTTAGCATACCCAGTGTTTGCCGTATTATGCAGTTTCATAATGTAACCCCTAAGGGGCAACAAGAAGTTATTGAAAATTTATACAATCATTAACTATTAAGCAGTCTTATAATTTACCCATATGAAGTAGCTAATAATTATGGAACAATCATTAAAGTATTTGTCATTATCATTAAAACATTACCAGGTATTGGAAATATCATCACTGAATCACTACCAATATCAAAGTCTTAAGACATCATCATATCACTAATCAACACTAAATCATAATTTATTAAATTATTATGAAAAGATAATCTGTCATATCATTGACCCTTTCGTTACCTAGCTTGCTGGATTAATCTGGCAGGGGAAATAAATCGTATTCCCCTGAGTGCCGGAAACATCCGGAAATTTTACGTTGTCTATTTTATAACCTCGATATATGGAATAACGTAGTAGCTTATGCTTCCCCAGATTACCGGTCACAGGATTTTTACTTCTGGTAGCGAAAGGGTTAATCCCAAATATAAAAAGTAGTTTGTTTCACAAGACTGCAATCACAAACTTACATAAACTCCTAATTAAGCCATCCAACAGAGAATCCAATCCTTCAGAAGCAATCCTTCCACTGTTTAGCCACAAATAACCAACCAGTGAAGCCTACATCTCTCACTAAGTCTGTGTCAGAGGTTCAACTTCTAAAGGGGAATGGCTGACCACAAGATGCCGCTAGATGTCTTCTGTGCATCAGTCATTTATATTTGTCTGAGCAGGTAAATACACAAGCATCTGTAAACTTCCAGCAATAAATTATAAGACTGTAGGTCTAGCCTGTAAGTGTCGAAACAGATGCACATCCTACTCCCATTGCAATTACCCTGTAATTATTTTCCAGGTGTTTCACTTAAAAATAAGCTGATGTTGCATGCCGGGACTGTTGCTTATAGCGACATCTGTCCAGTTTTACAAGAACTATGTCATCTCCATTAGCAATTTACTATCAAGGTAAGTAAGCATGATGAAAGGATATATCTAGTTATAAACCAATACACTAACCCCAGAGTGTAAAGCACCCTATAAGTAATATAAATTGTCATAATTACAATTATAAATTACAACCCCATTTATTTATACAGGTGCAGTGACGTCTAATTATCAGAGCACTGTGCTTATCAATTAACTTTTTGTTCCTAACAAAAAGTTAATACCAATTAGGCTACTGTAAACAACACTTGAAAGGTATTAAAGACCTGAGTAATATTAGATTTTTAAACACCTACATACTGGTGTAGCAATTTCAGATTACACATCCCCCCCCAGTAACTTTAAATGGCGTTCAGACTACGGGGGTGGGTAATTATATATCCGGATGCTTGAAATCCAGTGAGAAATAGTGAGTTTTGAGGCATTTCTTGAAAGAAAAAGATGAAGCCCATAGAGGAATATTGTTGTGTGGGCTTGATATTGTCCTACACATGATGTTGTACACATGACATCCTACACATGAACTAATAGACATGACCTTCTAACCATGATATTCTACACATGATGTCATACACATGATGTCTGACACATGAACTAATACACATGACATCCAACACATGACGTCCTAGACATGACGTCCTACACATGACATCCTAAATTGTATTGTATGGTAATATTGTGTTTGGAGATTTGTATAGCGCCACTCACAGCTGGGGCCACTCAGCAGCGCTCCCAGTGCGAAAGCTCCGAGAGAAGAAAAAGGTTTAAAGCAAGGAAAGGGATGTAGGAAGAGATCCAGAAAGTAAGATCACCCGTAGAAAGGAAGGAAGGGTATTCCCCGGGGAGGGCCCTATGTTGGCAAAAGATCTAGTTTGAGCTAGAGTGGTCCTGGAATGCGGGACAAAGAGGACATGCCGGTCACGAGAGCGGAGAGGTCGGTGAGAAGCTGCGGAAAGAGGAGGGCAGAGGAGGTCTTTGAGATATATGGCATCCTACACATGACGTTCTACACACATAGTGCCCCACACATGACGTCCTACACATGACATTATAAATAACCATATATTATCCACATTACGTCCTACACCTGCATCCTACATATGGTGTTGTTGTTGGAGTCCCCCATATTTCAAACCAAAACCCTGCCTCACTTGTCCAATCACCAGGTCACAATACTGGACAGACATTTTACCTTCAATATCATATGCTTTAAATTTTGAGGTGTAATTACTAAGATACAGGTATTTTGTTTAATATTAAACAATGCAGGTAAATCTTATAATGAATTAATTACACTGCAATGTCATGCCTTACTTATATGGTACCAAGATAGCATTTTAAAAAGTTAAACACTACTACAAAACGAAATGACAGATAACATTACTTACATTGTATTTGAACATTGTGAAAAATGCCTTTAAACACTGAAAATGCTTTGACAAATATGACCTAAACGCAAACATCTTGCTCCGATTCCAAAGATAAATTTCAAATGTCTCCCAAATAACCTTACAGTGAAGCCGACCTACTTTTCAACCGGCACCTGTCCATCAACCCAAGTAGGATACCCTACGCTCCTCGCGGGCCAACAGTTCAAATTTTCAAACAGTAATAACCACTGACTGGATGGCGCACCCTGTCGTCATGGTAACGGGCATAGGGTACTGGGAGGGGTGTATCTCATCTGCTCTTCATCACCAGTCAAATCAGCCGCTAACTTATGGAACAGATGGAAGTCCCAAGTGGTAAACAGTGCATCGTGTGCTGGCACGGAACCAACAAAATTAACAGCCATCAGAGACACAATGGATACAGTATTATGTAAAGAGCATAAGCTATTTTCAAGATTGATAAAGATAAAAAAAAGATACAGATAAACTGATTAAGATGAATGATTGAGATGAAAAACTAAATATATTTATAGGATAAAAGACAAAAGGATAAATATGAAAAGATAAAAATAAAAAGATAAAGTTAGACAAAGATAAAAAGATACAGCTACAGAGATAAAGATAAAAAGATACAGTTACAGCTCTAGGTAAAGAATAAAAGATACAGTTACAGAGGTAAAGATAAGAAGATACAGCGACAGAGGTAAAGATAAAAAGATAAAGTATACCAGAGATAAAAATAAAAATAAAAAGTACCAGAGATAAGGACAAAGATATGGATAAAAGAAAGTGATGTCGGAAGGTATGGTAAGGTATGGCAGTGAAGTAAAGTAAGCTAAGGACAGGCAGGGTAACCGATGGTCAGAGCAGGTAAGTAAAAAAAAGTAAAGTGTCCATATCCACAAAGTGGGACATAGGGGAGGCACTCATTTCCTTTTCTAAGCCCTTGAGCCGACAATGGACGCATCCCAAGGTCCTGGACACGGGGCCAGTATATCGCAGGACTTGCTGTTTACTTCCCAGCTTACGCCTGTACCAAATTGTACTGTGTGCGCAAAGAACTTGCCCAGGGTCATTGCACGGAGTCGAACCGGCAACCGCATGATCATTGACCAAAACGCGTTACCAATACTCCACCGTGCCGCACCAGAGCGCCTTCTCAAGACAGAGGTGCTAAATAAATCCGTCCATATGAGTAACTGTGTTAATAAGCTGTGTGAGAAGGCGTCCGCTTGGCCATATCAAAGCAACTGTGCCTGCTAGAATCAACACAGGAGCAGATAAGTACAAGCAGCCAAATCAGATCAGATTACAAAGTAAAATCATCCAGATCAAATGTTGAAAGTACAGTTTGCAGCGAATCTAGTAAACAATAAAAGACCTTGGGATGCATCAGCTAAAGAAAGGCTACTTGTAATCGTAAATTCCAAACTTCTAAAGCGATACTCTCGAGCTACTACGAGCAGGCCAGCAGCTTATCACTGTATCAGTATATCAATGTCCAGTGGAGGTCTGAGTCTGGTTGCCGGAGAGACCAGAGAGAGAGGAGGCAGCAGCTGCCAAGGCGGGTTTCGTTGAGGACAGCTTGGAAGGTGGAGGATCATATGGATTAGGGTAGGAATTCTTAAAGACATGAGCACTTCAATTTGGAATGGAAACCCTGTGGGGTGATAAGTAGAGGCATCTGAATAAATGATGGGGGGGGGTGAGTGGTGGTATTGATGGAGGAACTAAGAAGGCTACCGGGCAAGTGTAAGTAGTCAAGCATTGCATCAGGGTTAGCAGACTGCTTCTTTACTTAAAAATAATCCAAAACAACAGAAAAAGTCCGACAAGCTTTCTGCGCATGGGTATCTGTTTTTAACCTCCCCATAGTGTAACACGCTGTGACACTGAAAAAATTTGAATTCCTTAAATGTGTGTGTGTGTGTGTGTGCGTGTGCGTGTGTGTGTGTGTGTGAATGTGTAAATCAGTGTCTGAATTTGTGCATGTCCTTTTCTGCATATCTTCTCTATGTGTGAGTGTAATCATAACTGTAATCTCAGATTTATAGAGGCGCTATATATATCCATTCATGTGAGTAACTGTGTTAATAAGCTGTGAGTAGGCGTCCGCTTGGCCATATCAAAGCAACTGGGCCTGCTAGGATCAACACAACATTGTTTTGATAACTATGAGTCACCGGCTTGGATCAATAGCAAAGAAACTTTAAGCTATAGCTCCTCCCATATCTCCCCACTCCTCCCCTCTCACGGAAAATAAATTCCATCCAGATGTGATCGCTCAACAATCCAACAGAGTTCGAATTTTCACTCCGCCCTTCACTGCACAGACCAAAACGCCCAGCAGAGGCCAGAAACCAGTGCACCAACCCAAATAAAAAATTCTTTGTTCACAATTTGAACTGCTTATTCTGCTTAGAACTTTATTTTTTGGGTTAACAGTTTCAGGTCGAGTGCACAATTGTCTAGTAATTAGGCTGCTGGACTGTAAACTGAGAGGTTGGGGTTAAAATCCCCACCATGGAAAACAGATGTTTTGAAATTTCCCTTCTAATTACATTGTCAAGCAAATTCAGCTGTATCATTAGTACATTAATTGTACGCTGTAAAGTAGTGAAAAAGAGGACTGGCCACCAGCCCTCATATGCTGAAACTAAGATGAATGAGGCTATGAAAAATGCAGTCACTAACACTTGTATCAAAGACTGCCTGCCAAGGTTAGCCTAAGGGTATGCTGTTCTTCAAACAGGCTTAGCAAAACAAAATAGATAAAGCTTCAACTCATTTCCCAGTTACACTGTTAACCCAAGAGTCCCTTCATCCCTAAAAGCAATGTCTCATTACTGTAAATATTAATAATTGTATTGGACATCTATAAAATGCTTCTATCAGGAGAGCCATTTAGAAGCACTCCAAGCGTGAGAAACCCCGAGAGAAGAAACAAGTTTTAAAAAAGGCAGAAAAGAAGAAAAAACGTTACCAGAGGTAAAGTAGGGTAAGGTAAGGCAGACTAGATAAAGGTAAGATAAAGTAAGGTAAGAAACGGTAAGGTATGGTAACTTTAGGTCCAAAATACCTAAACAAAGCGAACAACCATCTGATGGGAACTCTTCAAATAATCATTACCATATTCCGAAAAGAAAGTAAGGCTCATTTCAAATTAATCCATTTATTACCCATCTCTCTCTCTCTCTCTCTCTCTCTCTCTCTCTCTCTCTCTCTCTCTCTCTCTCTCTCTCTCTCTCTCTCTCTCTCTCTCTCTCTCTCTCTCTCTCTCTCTCTCTCTCTCTCTCTCTCTCTCTCTCTCTCTCTCTCTCTCTCTCTCTCTCTCTCTCTCTCTCTCTCTCTCTCTCTCTCTCTCTCTCTCTCTCTCTCTCTCTCTCTCAGCAGTAGTTCTCAGGGGTAGGTAGGTATGTAAGGTTATGTTAGAGAAGGCAAGAGGTATGATTAGGTTAGGTTAGAGAGAGAAGGTAAAAGAAGGCAACTCAGTTTCTTACATGCCTATGCAAAGAGTAGTTTGCAAAGGACTGAATAACTTCACTCTACCTAATCCCTGTAAGGTAATGTATGGTAAAGTTAGAGAACACAACATAGGAGGTGAGGCAAGGTAAGATAAAGCAGGGTAAGATTAGAGAGAGAAAGCAATGGAAGGTAACTTGTTACTTACAACCCACTGTCAACAACAGTTCTCAGAGATGAGGTTGGGTAAGGAAAAATTATTTATGTACTTCTGTCAACAGTAGCCCACAAGGACAGCATGTTTCAGGGACTGATGGCTAGTACTGGCTGAAATGCAAACAGGACAACGGCAACATTTACAACAACTGGGCAACCGTTGCTTTGTAACTGCGACTCAAACCCCAGACATAAAGATGAGAGACAAACACATAATTGTCAGAAGAAAGATGGACTCACCTGATTATAACACTCTTCAAATTTCCTAACTTTCAGGCAACGATTCAGCTTGCCTATTCGCATGCTGGACAACTGAGATAATCCGTCGAGAGACCCGAGTAAATGAGCGAAAAGGTTTTCAATGACTTCCATTGACTCCCTGCAATACAAACAAAACCACTGTAATGATCTAACTGTTTATCTCTATTTCAAATACTTATGATGTGAACAGTCAATGTATTGAGATCCAATGTCTAACACATATGACCCAATTATATTTTTATTTATTTATTGCACTTACTGTAATTAGTAACTTCTATTGCGCCGGTGCCTAATGCACAAGGCAACAACCAATGGCACTTATTACATGTACAAGGTCCGTAACTCTGAAACTAAGGCACGATACAACTTATCCAGCGTCATTGCATGGAGTCCGCCCTCTGCAGGTTCGAACCCACAACCCGTAGGATTACAAACTGCTAAACAGATCACCATACCACACAATAGACCACCATGCAACACAAGGATAATACAAGTCTTCCTCAGCTCTCCCATATCTCCACATTTATGGTTGAACAACTGCATTGGCGCCCTCTTTCTGCCTGTATTCAATTCAAAGATCTCATTCTTGTGTTTAAGGCTCAACTAGGTCTCGCTCTGAAGTATTTATGTGACTTAATTCTTCAGCCCCATTTTGCTGCTTTGCTCTGCCCACTTCGCTCTTCTGACCGCCTTGGCCACCTGGTTCCCCATGTCAGGACTACAATGGTTCAATCTCGATCCTTTGCTTCCATTGGTCTCTCCCTTTAGAATAGACTTCCTCTGTTCACTCCTCTATTGTTTCTCATATTGTGTCTTTCTCCTTCTCTCATCTTAAAACCTCCCTTTTCTCTCGGGGTCACTCGCACTAGGAGCTCTTCTGAATGGTTCATGCCTTTAGAAGCACTTTAGAAATATTAGAATACAATACAATACAATAAGGATAATAAGGTTACTGAAACATGTAAGTGTGTATTTGATTTTTTTGTAGTGCCCTTCAATAACAAGAATAGATCTAACAGACCTATCTAACACATTTTAAAAGGTGCATCCTAAGATAAACAGAAAAAGTGCTGGCTCCATCCCCTTGAAAAGGCAACATATTTCTCCGATACAGAAAGCATAGCTGCAGCATCCATGGCCAACCCCTCGGACTTGACATTTCAAGGTTTACAATTTATGATTACTTTATTTGCATTGCAGCACATGTTATAACAGTTTCAGCAGAATGTGAAAGCAGACAGACTGACCTGTAGTCAGAGTTGTGGGACAAGTAGATGTTGTCGTCACGTAATCGTTGTAGTTTTCGTTCCACCTCACCACGAAGCGAGGCAACCGAGGGAAGCTTGAGAAGATTCTCCACCTCATTGTTATGTCGACTGATGAGACTGTTGATTTCAGTCACTGACTTAGCAACAGATGAGGATTCTGACAGTTGCTTAGCAACACGCATCAGAATGTGAACCGCTTCACAACACCTATTCATCAGTGGTTCGTAAATCTAGAAACGAATTTAAATTTATACGTCTATATTTTTCCATGTTGATTCCACATAACCTCCTAGTTGCTTAACACCTTAGGAAATAAAATTAAAGCTTAAAAATGAATTTATGTAAGCTTACGCCTTCTCTGGCACTTCTGCAGAACCTATCAATCAATCAATCAATCAATCAATAGCTTTTATTGAACCACACACAAATAACATAAATGAGAACATAATTAAATAGCCATTTTGGTAATGAAAAGGTTTAAAATATTACAGGAATAACCAGTATTAGAAGGCTATATAACGCTAAGAGTGGGTCAATGGGAAGTCCTAACGGGACCAAGGTCCCGCTAAAAAGGGCCCCCCATTTACTTAGTTAAATTCATCGATGGCCATGTACATATGTTATTGAGTACTTCTCGTTAGAAACACAAATCAGTAGATGATAAGCATCTGGCTGTCAAAATAATAAGTGGCATAAAAGAGTAGAAGAGAAAGCTAAATGGGTGACGGGGTGAGGGGTCGCAACAAGCTGTCACTAGGCGGGCTGTCTGGTGAGTAAATATGAGCGCAGTTTTTTTTAAAGACATAGTAACTGGGAATGTGGCGTAATTCAGAGGGGAGATCATTCCACAATTTAGGCCCTAGTAAGATTATTGAGGATTTACGTATGTTAGTGCATGCAAATTGAATCTGGTAAGCGTTGGCTTTGTTCCTGGTGGAATAAGGATGGAGGTCGGCAGTACTTGTAAAATAATTAATAAATGCGTTGGGTAACAAACCAAAAGTATAGCGGTGCATGAAATCACAAATTTGATAAGTTGTTATACTTGCTAGAGTCATTAAACCCATGCTCTGGAACATTTGGGAGATATGGGAGTTTCTTGGGGACCTGGTAATGACTCGAATAATACGCTTCTGTAAGACCACAAGTCGTTGCAAAATGAGTTCTAGCCATTCCAGAACTTTGTTTATTCTCCAGAGACGTGTTTAAGTCCTGAGATATCACTTTTACCTTGCAAAAATAAAGTTTAAGCTTGTGCGGCATTGTGATCTATTCGGTAGCATGCTCGGTTTGTAATCGAACGACTGCAGGTCTGAGCCTATTAAGTAGACTCTGTGTAGAGACCCTGAACAAATAGTTTGTGTACAGTTGTCTGTGATTCAGATTTTCTCACTCTGAGCATGTAAGAAGCATAATAAAGAAGTGATGAAACCCACTTGGCAATTAAGAATTTGTAAGATCAGAACACATTTATTATGCAGTAATGTAATACAACATAATGTAACTGGCTGACATCATTAGAAAGCCAGGATAAGGACATTCCTGTCTAGCAAACCAGACACCTACAGTAGAATTCAAAGATGTGGTAAGAGGATCAGAGCTCTCTTCGGTAAGGTGGAAACATTACAAACAAATCCTAGGACAAATCTTAAACTGGTAGTGCACAGAAACGTAACTATATCACGTGGCAGCCATACTAGATTTTGGTAATGGTTACCTGTCGAAATCGAACCCAGCGCAGATGACACGGTGGCAGACAGCCTCCAAGCTCAACTGGAAGATGTCCTCTGTCGACCACTCTGTACCTCTACGTGATTCAAATTTAAAAGTTGCAAGCATTGGCATGTTTTGGCTAGGACAAATCTTAAACTGGTAGTGCACAGAAACGTAACTATATCACGTGGCAGCCATACTAGATTTTGGTAATGGTTACCTGTCGAAATCGAACCCAGCGCAGATGACACGGTGGCAGACAGCCTCCAAGCTCAACTGGAAGATGTCCTCTGTCGACCACTCTGTACATCACATCAATGTTCGTCAGCAAGTCAATCTGCAAAAAACAATATGGGTCATGCAACTGGGTACTTAATATAGTACTTTTATGTACCTGTCAAAGAGGAAGAAGAAGAGCAGCCCCTTCGAACTAATCCCAAGAGCCAGTCATAGGTACACTGGTACAAATGGCTGGCTACCTAACAGTCATGTTTTAGCATTAACAGCCTCAGAGGTCCTTGCCTCAGCATATGAAGGTGTGCTCTCGGTAGGGTCTTCCCACTGACAGCTGAGTTGGGGTCCTAGTGGAACAGAAGTCTTGAAATGTCTTTTGGCAGTGGTGGCCTCAGGGTTGGCATTCCAGCATGCTGACCACTAGACCATCAACCCCTACACAACTAACACCTCCATAGTGCCACCTGAATGATCTAAGTATATGCAAATAACAACGTTAAGTGGAGCAAAACAGCACATAAAAGCAGAGAAGGAAGTATATGCCATTCACTACCGGGTTGAATCTGTCTGAACCTTACGCACAGTTGTCTTGTTGGCTCTGCTCCATCGTACCTTAGGAACTTCTGCATCTCAGTCTCTCGGTCCCGAGTCATGGCACTCTTTGGTCAGGTACCCATGGACTCCTCTGGTTGCCCTTTCTCAGGAGCTGCAGCTCGAGCTCCTCAGTTTGTCCCTTCCACAGTTTTGCAAATGCCTGAAATCTGTATTACTTGACAGTGATTGCACTGGTTTGGGTCAGGAGCACCACTGACGAGTTGTTTCTTGAAGTGGCGCTTTATAAATGTCAGATTACAATTACAATTACAGTAAAGTACAATTACAGCTAAAATAAATATTCATGTGCTCTTAAGCTGAGATAGCTGAAGCAAAAACACTGTGTCTATAATTAGACAGTTGGATTTAAAAACGTGCACAATTAGACAAAATTGATAATATGTGAAATAAAGGTTAAGAAAATTAATCCACTTCATATGTATACATCAATGGTGTCTAGTGTGTTGTTAAAAACGTACACAACTTCTTAAGCAAGTAGAAGCATAGTTAAAACTCAAAATCAGCAGAATGATTCTGAGAACGAGAAGGTTATAAGACAAGGAAATCATTCGTCTATTTCACATGTTTATCAGCAACAGTTTCTGGGGTGTGGTCCTTGGACTAAAAGAGCTCAGGGCAACTCAGTAAGAGGAGAAGATGGAGATATCCAGAGGTTAAGGAAGAGTACATATAATGGATCCTGAAAGAAGAAATCAAACACTGAAAAACTATGAACTTGACAGGGAATAAATCCATCCTGTCCTAAGAGCTGCTGCAGTGAATATATAATGGATTTTCAAATTGGCAGCAAACAGACGGATAACTTATTATCTAGTCTACCACTTAAGAATGGTTAAAGTCCTACATGCAGAAGCTACTAAAAATCTACAACCTACAACGCATAGAGCAACACCAAAAAGATCAGTCCCTGATCCACCCCTGGAGTAAGCAAACATGGGATGAAGTAGTAACAAGAAAAAGATCAGTTCCTTATCCACCCCTGGAGTAGGCAAACATGGGATGAAGTGCTAGTGACTTCATTTTCCATGTGTACAAGGGCGCAGGTGGCCAGCGCTTTCCATCACCTGACCTTGCAATTGATAGTGTAAAGCCGAAGTACTCAGCACTAGTTAGTGGAATAGAAACCTTCAAATAACTTTATCTTTTGGTGTGAATTTGAACTCAGGCCTCCATACAGACAGTTCAGCATGCTAACCAGACCCTTCCTTAGCCAGCCACCCGTCCAGTCGTCCTTTGGACGGCTGAAATCATTTTGGACGGGCATAAATTGTGCATGGACGGCATTGGACATGATGTCCTAAATATGGTATATGTATAATACATTCCCCTTCATCTGTGTAAGGACGTTCCTTTTCCCACACAAGATACACTTCTCTAGTAGCTATTTATGACCTAGGATAGGTGTAATTCAGTGCCAATTAGATGAGGTTGTTTCAGGGTAATTGGTAACTGATTTGACTATTTAAATACCTTGACCTTATGAATAATTATAGGCTTGGATTGATAACAAGTAACGGGACATGTGATCAATATCTGTTCCCTAGGCTATAATAATCAAAAAAAGGCAATTAAAAGTTACAATCTGAAGTTAACAGATTGTTGCTTGTATCATTGTATGTAAACAAAACTGTCACAATGGTCATCAAAACCCAAATGTCATTCAGTTTAGGGGCATTGCAGACTTTTGCAGTCAGACTCGTACGGTCGCGGCATCGGGCGGTCGTGACTTTGAATGCCTTTGGACGCCCTACTCTTTATTTCTGGCTAAGGGCCTGATGCTAACCACTAGACTAATGCAACACTTCTACAGCTAAAAGCTACTAACCTGTTGACGAATTTTTTATAGGTATCTGAGCATCATTTACTTAAAATTAACGCAATTTGTAAACAATTGAAGATTTGTTGTTTTCCAGCTTGTAATGTAATCACAGACATATATAGCGCCTCTTCAAGAGACATTTGTCAGAGGCGCTCTCGACCTAACAATGGAAAATCAAGATCGAACATAATGGTTTTCAAGTGTTGTCTTGCACTCGGAGATGAACTCATAATAATTATGATGTAGGCATCTGAAAAAAATGATGATGATGATGATGATGATGATGATGATGATGATGATGATGATGATGATGATGATGATGATGATGATGATGATGATGATATGATGATGATGTTGATGATGATGTGATGTTGATGACAATGATGATGATGAAATGATGATGATGAAATGACGATGATGATGATGATGAAATGACGATGATGATGATGAAATGACGATGATGATAATGATGATGATGATGATGAAGATGATGAAGATGATGATGATGATGATGATGATGATGACGATGATGACTACGACGATAATAATAATAATAATAATAATAATAATAATAATAATAATAATAATAATAATAATAATAATATGCCATCCATAATTTTTGTAATCTTGAGGGATCATATGTTTGCTGTGGTAAAACAATAACAACAACATCTAAACTTTTTGTTCTTACTGAACTTTAACACCATCGCTTTGTGACATACTTTAAAGGCTTGATATTACACACCTAGATTTCTAACTAACCATATAACAAACCAAAAGCTAGAAAAACGTCACAGTTGACAACAAAGCAGTAAATAAACTCCTAGCATGTGACTTACTTGTGAAGAATGAACTGGGTTGGAGTTTCTGAAAAAAGGCGATCGCAGAATAAGTGCCTGTGATATACGATCCACTAAGATGTGTACAATGTCCACTGTACCTTCTCCCGGACCCTGGACCTGCGTAGAAACAAATAAATAAATATTATAACAAGAATGCAAACAATGTTTCAACAATGCCTGGTGATTTTAAGGGCTCAATTGACAGAAGCATGTCACACATGATAGAATGTTCAGCACTGAAAAACAATGCAGTGAATTGGAACAACAGAGAGATATAGAAGAGCCAGAGAGACAGAGACAAAGAAGACATAAAGACAGACAGAAATGAGATAGACAAAGACAACGAGAGAGAGACAGAGACAGAGACAAAGAAAGAGAGACACAAAGACAGACAGAGAGTCAGACAGACAGAGACAGAGAGGGAGGGAGGGAAGGAGAGAGACAGAGAGACAGAGAGAGACAGAAAGAGAGAGAGACAGAGACATAGAGAAACCTCTAACAAGACCTCGATCAAATAAGCAATGCAAATTCTGGAATCAAAGTCCCAGGAAAATCGTTTTAACAGTTCAATATCCTATCTACACTTAACCTATGTTACTGTTCTATGGTCCCATTGTTTTTCGGTGCTGAACATTCTATCATTTGTGACATGCTTCTGTCAACTGTGGTCCTTGGAAGCACCAGGCAAGGCATGGTAAGCTACAGCCATACAATGTAAGGTAAACTAGTGTTTCTAAGTACCATAGGACCTTTGGCAGCACTTGGCAATAGACAGCTTCTGCTAATTTATTATGCTGGTTTAACAAAACAACACCCCATCTCACCTTTGACCTCTGCATTCCACACATACCAATCTGCACAACACTGAGCTCTGACCAAAAGCTTACAACATGTCATCCAAAGGCCTTGATCTTCCAACTACCCTACAAGCATGACCACATGGGGCCCATATTCTCATGAGGGACCATATAGTGCCCACTTGGGTCCCACCAACCACCTAAGTAACTATGTCCTCTGCAAAGCATCTACAATCACTACTCCCTCATCCCGGCCTGGGTACCTAGGAACACTGTTATACTCCATCACAGATCAAAGGACAGACATGTCTGAACCTAAGACAATCAGTAATATTTTACTGATACTTGAAACAGAAAAGAACGACCCTGCAGTTGCTGGTTCCTACATAAGCAGTAAAATATTATTCGCTCAGATATGCATGTCTACATGCAAACAACACTATATGCTTTCGTGTATGTCTGTCTATCATTCTACAACTCAGTTTTTGTCTGTGTCCGTCTGCCTTCTGACATCCAATTGAACAGATGTAAATGTGTGTCTCTAAGTGTATCTGCCTATATCAGGGATGGGGAACCTATGGCATGTGTGCCCAAACTGGCACGCGTTGAAATTTTTTGGGCACGCGAAATTCAAAGCATCCCTTAAAATTTTAAACTTAGAAATACAAAATCCCTGTAGGTATCCACATCTTCTTTCTTGAAGGACTATATTTTAAAACCATTCACAAACAATCTTTGAAATAACGTCTTTAATTCATTCTTTACGCTTTGTTAACTAAAACCTACATGAGAAAAATAATTATATAGCCTACTGTGCAAAATTCCGAGGGACACGCGACGGTATTTTGTAAAACGATTTTGCAGCATCTTGGCACATACCTTAAAAAAGGTTCGCAACCCCTGGCCTACATGTTTGTCTGTCTGTCTGTTTATCTTTCTGCCACTCTACAGCCAGTACAGAACGCATTATCTGCACTGGAGCACAGGACAACAGTTCTTATGTAACCTCAGCCAGAACATAACAAACCATGTAATTAACATTTAACATGTAACAAACTGAATTTTCGATAGGCTATGCCTTTAGTGACACAGGGGTTAAATCCTTCACTAACGGGACACAAGAGTCAAAGCCAAAGGTTCAAAAGCTAACCAATTCAGGGCCAAGGATCTGCCAGGCACACCAACAGCAGCAGCAGCCACTATAAATCATTGCGCAACTGGAGAATTCTGCATCAGAGGATGCTGATGTGGAGAGATGCTAAAAGAGCCAAGAGTAGCATGGAATACACCAGAACTTCACCAGGGAGATTCAGAACAAACCAAACTGTGAAATCGGATTACTACAACATACCTGTCTACCTGTCTGCATACACCTCTACCTCTGTCTGCATACACCTCTACCTCTGTCTGCATACACCTCTACCTCTGTCTGCATACACCTCTACCTCTGTCTGCATACACCTCTACCTCTGTCTGCATACACCTCTACCTCTGTCTGCATACACCTCTACCTCTCCTCTGTCTGCATAGGTGTCTGCCTGCCAGGCTGAGTGCTTTTGGTGTCATTCAGTCTTCCTGGGTCTCCCTGCCTTTCTGTTGTCTGCCTGTTAGTCTGTCTTTCAGTCTGCCTGAGTCTGCCTGCCTGTGTCTGCCTGTCTGTCTGTTTGCCTTCTGGTCTATCTCTGAGGGGCTAGACCTTTTGTCTGCTGTCTGTTAATCTGCCTTTTAATCTGTCCAGGTCTGCCTGCCTCTGTCTGTCCATCTGTCTGCATATCTGTCTGCTTGTCTGCCTGAAGTCTCACTCTGTATGTTTGTCTGCCTGCCTGCCTGTATATGATAAAGGAAGCATCTTTGTCTGTCAGTGTCTTTGAGTGCCTTGGTCAGTCTAGAAGCAGTTACACGTAACACAACAGACAAGCATCAGCTGGTTTTTCCCTCTGGCATTTCAATCCCCTTATCTGTCCTTCTAACTGGCTGCTTCATTGTCTGCTTTCTCCCCTTTCCCGGTATTTATAGGCTTTCACGTAAACAGACATTTACATAATGGCAGGTAAGCACAGGGTCAAACAGGCAGGCAGATGGACATAAACAAACTGAAGTATCACACAAGTGCATAAGCAAGCAGGCAGAAAGGCAGTCACACAAACAAACTGACTGTTTGCCTGCAATAGGCAGGCAAACAGTCAGGCAGTCATGCAGGTAGGTAGGCACACATGGAGGTTGTCAGACCACTTACCATATTAATTAATTAATTAATCTGAGTCTACAATTGTTGATATTCGAAAACAAAAGTAGATTTGAAAGGCAATTGAACAATGGCTGACCTCAAGTAAACTGATTGTCTCCAGAAGAGCACGGACAACCTCTCGAGTGGTATCACGTGCGTCCACAATCAGTGTCAACCGTTTCCTGCTTAATCAAAACAAAACAAGGAATTAAGACAATCTGTAAAGCACAGTCCTTACAGGTCATTTATTTTAATATTTATCTTTTATGTTTGAATTGTGCTAATAATCATCACATAGTAGAGCACAGTCACTAGCATTAGCTGCATTACACATAGGGATTCAAACCTGGGACAGAGAGATAAGTATTATCTGGTGTAGTTACCTTTTAATAATGTACCGAGGCTCAATATAAATAAAAGATGGAGAGTAACTACTACAAAGCCATCCTATGGTAAGGGGGTATCACCGTGGTCAGGTGGCAGCTAACATGTTGGTTTTCAACTCTGCAACCTGCCTCTGAATCCTGGGCCTGTAATGTGCAAGCGAGATTTATTTATTATTTATTAATTAAATTTGTAATGCATGCAAGGTCACACCGAAATGTGAATCTGAGGCATGGATAGTCAGTGCCAGGAGAAGATGTGCACAGTTATATATCCAAGTGTTTGAAAGCCAAGGAGAAATCGTGAGTTTTGAGCCTCTTTTTGAAGGAAGAAAGTGAATTTGAGCTACGAAGAGAGAGTGGCAGTCGATTTCATTCCCTGGGGCAGAGGCATGAAATGCAGGCAAGTCCATATAAACTGTTCTGCATCATGGCTTAGTTAAAAGACTGGTACTTGATGATCGCAGGCAACGAGGAGGGATGTAAGCTGTTAGTCGTGATTGGAGGTAGGGAGGTGAGCTGGTGCTGAGGGCTTTGTATGTCAAACAGGCCAATTTAAATTTTATTCTAAACTCAACAGGAAGAAAGTGCAGCTGATGGAGTAGGACTGAGGAGCCTGCTCATAGTGGAACATGCAGCACAACCCAAGCTAAGGAGTTCTGGATGCGTAGCAGCCTGTTGAGTTCATGGTCTGAGAGACCAACAAAAACAGAATTAGCATAATCAAGGCGAGAGGAGACAAGGGAACAGGCTATGGTTTGCGCCATATTCTTAGTAAGAGCCGACCTGATATGTCGTATTGCCCTGATATGATAGTTCTAAACAAGATTTACAAAGGTTTGTTATGTGTGATTGGAATGTGAGCTTGCTGTCTAGGGTTACACCAAGTGTTTTGACAGTATCTGATAGTGGCACAGCGGTGCCTGCAAGGTTGATGCTAGGAAGTGAAGTGAAGGGAAAGAAATAGACCACAATGTCGAATTATGCAGTAACGTCAGAGGCTATCATCGTCATCCTCCTCCTCAAATGTTATCATTCGTTTATTCACCTTGTCACCTTGTGCTGTCGATTCGTTGAATCCTAGCGACTGTCATGGTCAACCTTCTCCATGTGCTCCGATTTCTCGTTGCCTCTCTCAGCTCCGAGATGTTCATCTTCAATGCCTCCTGTATCTCGTCCATCCATCTCCTCCTTGGTCGTCCTCTCCTCCTTCTGCCCTCCCCACACGCCAACATCATCTCCTTTTCCAGCCCATCTGCACGCATCACGTGTCCAAAGTATGACATCTTCTGCCTGGACGCTCTCTGCCCCAACGTCAAACTCCCTCTCCAGTGTCCTATTTCTTCCAGGATATCCTCGTTAGTTCTCTTCTCAGTCCAAGAAACCCTCAACATTTTCCTCCAGATCCACATTTCACATGCCTCAATTTTCTTCTCCAATGCCTTGGTTTTTGTCCATGTTTCGCATCCGTAAAGCACCACTGGTAAGATCATTGCTTTAACAATTCTTGTCTTCGTTCCCAAACTCACTGATTTGTCCTTCCATATTTTTTCCAGTCCCTGCGTTGCCGTCTTCCCCAATGTAATTCTCCGTCGTATTTCTTGTTCGCATCCACCTTCACTCTCCATCATGGCCCCCAAGAAACAGAAGCTTGATACCACCTCTATCTCCTCTCCATCTACCTCAAAATAACTCCATTTCTCAGTGGTCATTATCTTCGTCTTTTTTATATTAAAGTACATTCCTGCTTTCTCGCTAGCACATTTTAGCCTTCTGATGTTATCCTTCAGTTTCTCCTTTTTTTCCGCCAGCAGTGTTGTGTCGTCCGCATACCTTAAATTGTTCACTATCCTTCCAGCTATCCTCACACCCTCCGCCTCATCATCAAAACCTGCCTCCCTCATTATCCTTTCTGCATATAGAATGAATAGGTATGGTGATAGTATACATCCCTGTCTGACCCCTTTCTTTATTCGAAAACTTGAAGTGTCGCCATGTTCTGTCCTGACCACCGCCACCTGATTGCCATACAGGTTCTTGAGGAGAGTTATCAGATGCATGGGTATGCCCATTTCACTCAGTGTTTTCCACAGCAGAGCATGATCAACGCAGTCGAATGCCTTGCTGTAATCTATAAAACAAAGATGTACCTCTTGTCCATATTCCCTCTGCCTTTCCATTATCCATCTTAGGTTTGCAATATGGTCTCTTGTGCCTCTCCCTTTTCTAAATCCTGCTTGATTTGCCGGCAGCTCTCTCTCTATCGTGTCTTCCATCCTTTTGTGGATAATCTTTAGGAGTATCTTGCTCGTATGAGATATTAGCGCAATGGTTCTGTAGTTCTCGCATTCCTTAGCATCTCCTTTTTTAAAGATGGGTATAAAGATCGATGTTTGCCAGTCCTTCGGCCACTCCTCAGTCTCCCAAATCAGATTACACAGAATTGTTATTAAGCACCACTAACTAACGGCAAAGCATCAATTGATGATAGCTGAGCAATTGTAAGTGAAGGACTTGCTCAAGGACCCTACACAGTAATCGTTTAAGAGAAGACTCGAACCCGTACTCTCCACTGATTACAAGACAAGTGCTCTAACCAGTCAGCTACCACGTCCCACAAATCAGCTACCATACCCCACAAATGTACCAATGTAGGCCTACCTCTCATTGGATTTTAGCAGGCACAACATTTAATATGTACCTGTAAGTAAATAGAACTCTTACAACTTTCTAAATCCCACATGTAAACACAAATCTCATTCAGCCATAACTACCACCTTCACTGTTGTTGTTGTTGTTTTTCTTGTTAAAGTTAATATCATTGTGCAAACAGTGTGTTGTCACAACACTTGAGTTTCCTGCCGTTCTATGTATATAGGTATTGGCCACTTAATATAGAGCCTTTTAAGTATCTCACAACAGCACTGCCTACACCAATCTTGTCAACACCATCTACATCAACTGCCTCACAGGGAGAAGTGAGGCAAATAATAGAAAGCCCTTGTAGGGAACAGTTGTTCCCATAGTACCAGCAGGAGACGAGGTCTGCCTGTCCTCAGAACTGACCCACTCTTTAGATAAGGGAAACAGGATTGCAGAAATATGTCCAGAAATGTGTCCAATAATAAAACACATTCATTGCTGAATAATATTATGTTGGTCTAATTGCCATAGGGGGTCACATCAGTACATATGTCTATAGGACTCTGAAGATGAAGAACAGTCCCTTAAGTCACACAACTGTATTTTTACACAGTACTACTGTATTTGATATCACCCTCCGCTCAAAGCTCAGTAAGTGCACACTACCATATGACCGAGCAGCGATGGCACAGAGCAATTGTGAGCGAAGGACTTGCTCAAGGTCCCTACGCAGTAACTGCCTCGAGTGAGGCTTGTACCCGCACTCTCCGCTTTACAGGCCAGGCGCTCTAACCAATTAACCACCGTGCCACACTGAGAGGAAGGTTTGCAATATCGTTTTTGCTTAGCCTCACTGCCTCAGGATTATGAGGGTAGATAGGTGGCCAGCTGTCTGTCTGTCTGTCTCTCTGACACCCGCTCTTCCCATCAACAGTATATGGTTAATGTACTCAGGATTTGAAATGAATGAGAGGATCACAGGGCCATAATGGCATCACAGGGCCATAATGGCATCACAGGGCCATAATGGCCATAGTCGGATACACTGGTACCAAGTTCGTTTTGCCCAACCCCAAAATTCGTCTTTGATAAAAGTCCAATCTACTTATTTATTATCAGGACATTTACATCACCTGGCTATCAAATGTATCATCATTACAGTCATCATCATTACAGCCATCATCTTTACAGTCATCATCATTACAGTCATCATCATCATCACCATCATCATCACCATCATCAGTTCCTGACGATCTCCTTTTTAGTCACTTTTTGCATTCAGTGCTATGCTCGTATTTAGTCCAAGTCTTTTAACGTCCTCATTTATATTGTCTATCCAGCATAATCATCACCTTTACATTAAATTACATTACCTGGTCTTTATGTTACCTGGCCTTTACCTTGCTGTGCCACTGACCATTTTAAGAGGAATTGGGTCATTTGCAAGGTCAGAAACGAGTTAAAGATAAGAGTGACACACTAGGATAACTTCAAGTACAGTGGCTAAAATCATTAGCCCTCTACACAATCTACTGAATCTCCAGCCACCCGCTGCTTCTCCATCTCAGCAGAAAGCCTTCTTAGAGGAGCTGTTGGATCAGTTTCAAGAGAGTGATAATCGAGGATGCTGCGTCAGAGGCTGACAGTGGTTCAGAGGCTGATTCAGCAGAGGCCGAGTCTAAGATATGGAAGGAAAGGAGTGTTAACGAGGGTTAAAGACTGCATGACCCAGCTCAGCCAGAGAAGCAGATCACGGCCTAGAAATGAGATTCCTATCCTTCCTGCCCATCAAGGCACACAAAAACGGTATAGTGTAATATACCTACACTGCAAAGAATGGACTAGATTAGATGGTAGCCAAGTGGTAACTAGTCCAATGTTATTTTTAAAGAACTGGGTCCAAATAAGAAAACCAGCAGTTGCTTACGCTATCGGTTCTTTTGTGTAATTCAGGTCTAAACTTAAGGCTGCCATTCCAACTTGCTTGGCTTAACCACCACAGGCCGACTTCTGGTTATCCCTAACCCATCGAACTTTGAACAGCTTGCTGTAATGCAGTGGTGCACAACCTATTTCGGCCAAGGGCCACTAAACGATTTCTTTGAACCCTTGGGGGGCCAAACAAGTGATGTCTCGGCTAAGTTGGGACGAATGCATGTCAACATTTATGAAGATAATATATGCACTAAAACAAGTATAAAAGTAAATATAAAAAGTTATAGAGGAAGGGGACTCGTGGTACATCTATATTCAGGCCCGCTTAAAGGGGGTAGGGGGCAAATGCCCAGGGGCCCGGCGACTTTTTAGGGGCCCGGGCCAGGCCCACATTCAACTATGAAAAATTATGAAAAATATTATAATAAGTTATACAAAGTTTATGATTTATGCCTTTTAAAATATACTATCTGAAGCTTAACTACAATCAGTTTAAACTTCAAGCATCTGAATAAAATCATAATTGTGTATACTGTATATATATATATGAATATAATATCGCCCGGTCGTACACGCACTTTTATTATTTCAATTTGGTTTATTTATTTTTTCGTACGAGTCGTACGATATAATATTTATATATAGCCTAAAGATAGTTTAGTGGCCCGTAACTGCTCTGCCTAGGGCCCGTGACTGTTCTGCCTAGGGGCCCGTGACTGTTCTGCCTAGGGGCCCGTGACTGCTCTGCCTAGGGGCCCGGAATTCCTGTCGGCGGCCCTGTCTATATTACTATAATACTGATGGTTTTTTTAGTGACCACAGTGCGCAAGTAGACTTAATGTCAATGCTGGCTCATAAATAGTCGCTTTTCCTGCTGGACATCGCGGGCCACATGAAGACTCGTCAGGGGCCAGATTTGGCCCGCGGGCCGGACGTTGTGCACCACTGCTGTAATGGATTATTATTTTGACTGCAGTTTTAATTAAAGCGACCATTGATTGATGCCTTATGTTAATGGCACTACATAAGTCGATGAGATTGGATTAGATTACAAAAGCTAATCCAACACGTGACCACTGATGTAACATCTACTTTTAGCAACTTTTCTTAGTCTTGGCATACGAGGGCTATTCCTCTCTCAGCATCTAGGATCTTCATGTCCATGTACTCATTCGCAGCTGATTTCACTAGGAGGCGCTAGTGTAACAGAAATCTGAAAATATCTTTCTCGCCTGGCAGGGATTTGAAATCCTAATCTCTGGGTTGATATTCCAGCATATTAACCAGTACCGGTAGTCTACTGTGCACTCTATGCAACTTAAGTAAAATACAAACTGGTATTTCAACCTATCTAATCCAAACTTAAACTAATGACTGAAGGCAAACGTTTCAATGCCTAAGTTAAGCATAACCATTTCCACAGTGGTTGTAACTATGATTATACTTCACCTGGACAGGTGTTGGTAGTACAGAAGGAGTGTCGTCAGGTTTGTTATGGTCAGGTACTGTGATGTCCATGCAGGATGCTTACAGAAGATCAGTACAACACCAGCATCACGTGTTTTGTCACAGCATCCTACAACAATAGAAACACGATTACAAACAATAATCAGGAAGAAGCAGAGCAATCCTTCAGCTAATCTCGAGAACCATCGATAGGTAAGACGAGTCAACGACTTCATTTTCTTAGCCTTGGCAGTGAATAAGTTACCAGTCTTCTCACTTGCCGCCTGACTTACCATCAACACTGCATGGGTAAATGTATTCACTGTGTAGTGGAGTACACTAGCAGCGCTGGTATAACATGTATCTCAACATCTTAAAACATCTTTTTCCATCCTGGCGGGGATTTGAACCCGAACCTCTGGCTTCACAGTCCAGTACACTGGCCTCTAGACTATCATCCAACCTTGGATGTAAGTGTGTGTATATATAAACAATAATGTCAGGTCACTTCGTTCAGTGGTGGAGATCTTCAGGTCCCTTGCTGCTGTACATCAACACGTCAACACAGTGCACATCAACACAGTGCACATGCACTGTGCACTCTGGTGTGCTGGTTCATCCCTTAGGAACAATCTTACAGCTGACATTTGAGCTGTTCCCTTAAACTCTGCTCAAGTTACTTCTTCTAGCTATGTTAAGACCCACCTGTCAGTTCTCTTTTGCAGCCATGTTCTTAGAGCTTTTGAGGGGTTGCTAAAGTGTGCTTTATAAAAGTCCAGATACATATACATACATAAATACGGTACGTACAATGTAATTATGTAGGTAGTCATAATAAGTCCACTTTGGACTATCAGAAGGGAGGGTATCAGATGGTAAGAGAATGTTTGAGATATGTGTATGGTGCACAATGGAAAGGTGACTGGATAGAGCAGAAAACAAACAAACAGGTACTACACCAGGTGCAGAAGAAAGATCGCTGATGGCAACAATCAAAGGGAGACAGAGGAAGAAGATTGGTCACATACTGAGAGGAGACTCCCTCCTAAGATGCACCTGGACTGGATGATTACAAATGAATACAGGAAACTGAAGGAAACAGAAGCCTGTATCCACCGTCAAATGGAGTGGCACCTTTGGACGTTTTAACCTAACCTGCCGAGGGCAGAAACTTTAAAAAGACATGTATGCATGCAAGTATGTATTTTGTATGTATGTAAGTCTGTA
Organism: Allolobophora icterica; assembly: GCA_963556255.1. Lineage (NCBI taxonomy): Eukaryota > Metazoa > Annelida > Clitellata > Crassiclitellata > Lumbricidae > Allolobophora > Allolobophora icterica. The sequence goes on along the minus strand of OY744609.1, from coordinate 20,383,842 downwards.
TGTGTGCATACATTATTTTCATAAGTATATACATAAGTATACGAACGAGGCGTGCCTTCAACAGGTCGTTGTTTATGGACTGATAACAAATACAATGATATCACAAAACAGAACCAGTCCTGCAGAAACTACTTCAAACACTGTTGATTGGAGTCATATCCAGAATTACATACAATCATGCTGTGCTGTATGTAATGACTTCATTTTCTAAACTGAATTAAACCTGAATTAAATTTACATCCCCATGATTTGATTAGAAGAGAAGTCGATTAGCCAACCCAGATTAGATTAGATGAGATTCATACCTAGGTAGACTGCAACGCCGGAATTCAACAGATCCGGTTGGACATTGTCGGCAGAATCTGGAATGTCGTCTGATTCATGGGATGGAATGATGCCTCCATCTTCCAGTTGCGGAGGCAGAAAGATGCTTCCAGCAGCATCTGACATCATGCTCGAAACATCTATAGATCAGTTTTCATCATTATCAGCTAAAACCTTGGTAAAACTGTACCATATAAAGAATTTAAAAGCCATTAATCTCGTCATCATTGTCACTGTTGTATAATGTTGTCATTGCTGTTGTCGTCATCATTATCAACAACACTATCATCACTATCAACAACAATATCATCATTATTATTATTATTATTATCAACAACATTATCATCATTATCAACATTATTATCAACAACATTATCATCATTATCAACACCATTATCATCATTATCAACAACATTATCATCAACAACATTATCATCATTATCAACATTATTTATATCATCATTATGAACAATGTTATCATTATTATCAACAATGTTATCATCATCATCAACAACAGTATTATCATTATCAACAACATTATCATCATTATCAACAACATTATCATCATTATCAACACCTCGTCCAAGCAGTGTTATTTACAGTTACACAATCACAAAGTAGACATTGTGCTTACATATTGACTTAATTAGTCAGCTTCCACAAGTCGTTTAACATGGATTGTAGGACAAAGGACAGACTGATAAATGTCAAACAAGATAAGAAATAAGAAAAAAGAAATAAGAAAGATAAGAAATAAACACAGTCCTTTAAACCTACCAAGGAAAAGCATTTAAGAGGAAAGCGTGACTTGAACTTTATCAATTGGGTTTTAAGTGTGGGGCAATTGGGGATGAATGAAAGTCCTTTCTTTTTACAGTCTTTTCTTTTTATGTAAACTCTAATTATAACTGTAAACTATAAATAGCCAAAGCGTCACTTGAAAGCTAAGCGCAGTGTACCAACTTAGTCACAGTCAAGTCAGATGGAGGTCTAACAGAGAATGGAGATTTTTAAATATCTTTTTCTACGAGGTTTCAATCTAGCATCACCTGAACTGTTGGTGGTACAAACAGATGGTGAAGGAGAGAACTGACCACTCACCCTCATAAATATGCTGAGGCTAAGGAAATAATGTCACTAACAATTCATACCCATGGCTGCATCTCAAGGCTAGCTTAAGGGGTTGTTCATCTTTTGTGGTACAGTTGTAACAATTGGGGGCACTAACAATAGTAACACTAACAACAACAACACAAACAACAAGAACAAGAACAACAGCAACAACACTAAAAATAACAACAGAAGCACTTTATTTACTTGATTTCTCAGCAACTGAACTTGACAGAGTTGAAAAGCTGGTTTCGTAAGCGGTACTTTCTTTGTTCGCTTCATCTCGGACAAACACTGATGATACGTCATCCAGAGTGAGCTGCTCAACGCCTCTCTGAGCCTTCAGAAGAGCAAGTGCAAGAACAGAATGAAGATCGTCGTATCTAGTCGACATAGTCATGTGCCATTTTCAACGAATCACGGTGCGACCAACTACAAACTTAAACGATCTAAAACACAATCAATCACAGCGCAGTTGATAAAAACTTAAAATCTCAAATAACTGATCACAATTCAGTGCAACACAGCTCACAATAAAACTCAACCAATAAGAATGTAGTATACTAAAACTCTAAACGAACCATACCAGTCCCAATATAAACGGTATATGGACAATTAGCCCCCACAATACGCCCTAGAAAATTCGCTCCCCACATTTTGCTCCACGGAAATTTTGCCCCCTTTCCACTTGTTTCACTTAAAGAAAAGAAATAATTAATAAGAGCACTAGATAGACAGAAAAAGTTATGGGTAATATAACGTGACGAATATGGTATCTATGATCAGACAGAAAACACAACAGAAAATCTGAATTTCTTGTTATTTCCGTTCCACACTTGATTACAAGTTGAAAATATGGAATTAGGTGTGAGAACTTCACTCAATAAATATTATATATGCCCATGCGATTCAAAAGGGCTATATAAATAGCCAGGTACATACATACATGCATACATACACATACATACAAGATCAATACACACATGCATGAGAGCCAACAATATGGAATGTTTACAAGGTATTGCCTAAATTTTAAGTTCTAGACGTTTGCAGTGTTTCAAAGTCATTGAAATTCTACATTTTGTGTCTTATTTCTATATTTTTACTTCAAAATACACTTCTTTTATCTCAAAATATCCAAGGGGCGAAATGTGGGAGCGAAATTTCCAGGGAGGGGGGGTTGAATTATGGTGGGACAAAAATCCATAAACCAGTATAAACAATCAGAGCTCTATAAATCATGGCTAATCACAGCTGAGCCAAACAAAACACACATCCACTGGCAATGGTCGGCATTAACACACACTGGAACACTCTGTATCACTTTAACAAGGAGCTGCATTGGTTTTCCATTCACTTTTAGTACACTCTTGTCATTAAAGGGTTCAACACATAAGAATGGCCAGACAAGATGACCACATCCACCTGACAACATTAACTAATTCTATGGTGCACCTGTGAATATACCTTATCATCATGATACATGTATTAATTTGTCACAGCTGTCGGATGAATTGAGCTATTTCTTGATAAGTGATATACAACAGCAGTACTTGTATTGTCAGAAGCCCTCATCGAATTCAATGTTCAAGTATTGCAATTGCAGGACTGCTGTTAAGGCTGGCTTAGTTTTTCTACAATTTCTGTCGGCAAGTTTGATAAAATGGTTGCACTTCAGGCATGTAAACACCAGCCGTTGCCGGCGTTATTTATCGTCGGAGTTCGACTGGGAGCGCCTCTGAGTAGGTATTTGGAGGAGTGCTATACAAGTCCTCTGAATGAATGAATGAATGAATAAATGAATGAATGAATTCATCGTCGTCATATTTGTTTCTTCCCATGGATGAAAAGGACCATTTTCAGTGATTTATTTATTTATTCAATTTATATAGCACTAGTTTATAATGGCAAGCATCAATCATTGGTGCTAAACAACTGTATGTAAAGAGCTTGTTTAAGGTCCCTACTTCCTGCACATGCAGTTATTTTACTAGAAGCTGTATTCTACACTGCAACACAAGTGCTCAGCCACTTGTAAGGACTATTTGCACACATTCAAAGCAGACATTATTCTTTAACTCCAACATTATTCGCCTTCATGAGGTTCTTGTAAGGCAATACATAAAGGCGCTATATAAAGGCGCTATATAAAGGCGCTATAAAAATGGCCATACACATTATGCAGAGCCGTAAAACAGAACTTTTGACAGTCTTAAAAGCAACACATAATTTATATTATATTTTCTTCTAATGTACACCGATGTCAATATATCGTCATTAAAGGCAAACGATTATTATTATTGTCAATGTTATTGGCACTGTTACTGCCACAGTTATTATGAAACTCTACAAAGCACAAAAGTCACTCAGAAATGTGGATTTCGGAAGAGGTTAGCCAGCTGCCGTGCAGAAGATAAATGAAAATTCCTGAACATTTCTGACCAAATTCTTAATCAGATGCCTTACCTGCAGTTAATTTCTCACACAAAAACTTGAACCCGGAAAGAAAGGCAATCAGCACCAGGCTGTTCCCCAAAGTCAGTTCACAGGGAACGAAGCTGTACTAAGAAAAACAATGCTTACATAAGCTCTCTCTTAGTCAGTCAGTAGATGATAAATCCCGAGCCCTACAACGCAGATAAATCCTATGGTCTGCTCATTTTACTAGGTTCTTGCACAATACATACACGTGACTGAGGTAAACGATACAACCGTCATAGATCAGTAAACGTAGCTAGTTTTTATAGCAATGTCAAGCTACAGTCCTGTTTGATCGAGTATATAGTCTAGATTTTACACAAAATTTCTTTTGCTAATATCAATAAGCCTGAGGAATACAAGTAGTCCACTGGCCGAAGCCGTAGACATGAGCCAGAGGAAAATCCGACTAATCCAAGAATAGATACACAGTAGACCCAGTTTAATATCATTCCACATGTTTAGCATCCACTGGAAAAGCATCAAAGCCTTCCTCTCTCTCTCCTTCCTCCTCCTCCTCCTCCTCTTACTTCTCTTCTTCTTCCTCCTCCTCTTTCTCCTTCTCCTCCTCCTCCTCCTTGGGAACAGGTTGAGATTGGCTACAGCAGCCAGAGATGACTGACTCAATCCAGTCTGCACCCTCTCTTCCTTGTTCCATGCCTCCTATCCCCCTTGCTCCTTCCTGAGGCACCCTATTCTCAATAGGCAGTCTGAAAACATTGGCAATGCCTTCCAAGCAGAGGGCTGAACTAGAGCAGCTATCAGACACCTTTATCATCAATTAACTGATAACACCAGTACAGAATGTCTTATCAAAGGCAACATTATGTAGCCTGATAACGGTTTGCATATCACAGTTTAGTTGTTGTGGCTATTCAAGGCAGCCAGGGCAGAGAGAGAGAGAGAGAGAGAGAGAGACAGACATACAGACAGACAGACAGACAGACAGACAGACAGACAGACAGACAGAGAGAGAGACAGAGAGACAGAGAGACAGAGACAGACAGAGACAGAGACAGAGACAGAGAGACAGAGACAGAGACAGAGTGAGAGTGAGAGTGAGAGACCAAGAGCCACCGAGGTAAACATAAAAAACCCAACATAAACACAGGGAGAGACTGCCTTCACACTCGGAGATACTCCTTCTCCTATTAAATCAATGCATGACGTCATAGAAACAACCAACCAATCGCAGTGTTCCTTCTAACAAAGGCATCCACCAGCTGCAACTGCTGCAACTAACAAAACAAATCATCCTCTGACCTACATCAACCGTTAACCCTCTATCTCACCCTCTCATCTTGTTTTGTTTCAACTTCCAAGTCCCATTCCCCGAGTTTGTTTAAACAAGTTCCGGCAAGGAACTAGTGACTAAGTTGACCAGTGTTGTCACAGCTGGGTAGTTTTTACTAGATCTGGGATTTTTTACTTTCATCTGGGTAGCCAGGATTTTTTGTTGTTGCAAAATCTGCATTGACCATTGGAATTTACAATGTATGTACATGTATATTGTACGCACTGAAGATTATATATTATATTCATAGTGTAATTAAATGTAAAAATTATGCGCTACGTAATTTTCATTCCATTTACCTTTAATTCGTCTTTAAAGCCATATCAATGACGTAGTTTGCATGAACAATCTATTGATTCCATTTCCTGTTATTCTGTTAATGGCTGTCATGTACAATATTCAGTCATTATTTTTGTAACAGATGCTCATAACGAGAAGAAATTTGATGTTTTGGTTGACCTCATGAGGCTCATGCGCACGCTTATGGCATGTGTCGAAAGCGTTTTAGTTAAAACTAAACAAACCAACAAGCTTTTTGTATGAAACAGTTGCCAATCGAATACTAGCCCAGCAAAACCGGTATCAATTAGCGTTTCGTAATGAATTTTATGTGGTCGAAATATAATAATAATTTCTATAATACTTTCTGCTAGAGGGAAAGTATACCCTCGTATCCCCCCCACCCCAATCATTCCAGGAGCAATCCGTGTCTCTTCTCTGGAGATCCTATGCGTCACAATCTGCTCTGACCTTAGAATGAATATTCATCTCAACAAGGTCCTATCAACGTTTTCATCATCACTCCATGCGCTCCAAGTCCGCCGATCCCATGGCTTTCCAGCTAATGTTTTGCAAGGAATAGCAAGGGCTACCACCATAGCTTCTCTGATGTACGCTTGCCCAGTATCATGGGGCTACACCCAAGTGTGGGACAGAGTAGAATAACTCCTAAGTAAAATGCACTGTATTTGCTTACTATCCCCATCCATTCCAAGAGTGGCTGAATTGGCAAAGCAGGCTGATGAACGCTCTCTCAAGGCAGCAATTACAGACTCTGGCTATGTTCTGCAACCTTATTTTCCAGCTGATCACAACACCCCTCACAATCTACACCACAGGCACATAAATTTACATTGCCTGACAAAAATGACAAAAACGTTATCTCCCGAATGCTCAATAAAAACATTTATTAACTATTTTAGTCACTGATACTGTTCTTACATGTATGCTCTATGCCAGTGGTTCCCAAACTTCTCTGGTTCGTGACCCACTTGTGAATATCTTGGCAGTCTCGGAACCCACTGTGTAAAATTAAGCATTGTGTACTAAAATTTGCTTTGTAATTGGTATCGAAATATGCGGATTTTACATATAGCGCTTAGAAATTTAAAGCATTAAAAGGAAACTTAGGTGAAAACAGTTCACAATTTATTGCAATCCAGCTAATTTATAGCCCAATCATAGCCAAATATTGTTGTTGCAAAAAATAAATGTGTCTCGAAAATATTTGTCAGAGCTTCGCGACCAACTTTTGGGTCGCGACCCACAGTTTGGGAAACTCTGCTCTATGCTAACATCACTGCAAACTAAATTGTTACTGATTGCAGCTTATAGGCCTATGCTTACTTTTTCTTAAATACACTGTATTATCAGTATACACAATTTATATATACACAGAGTCTGACAGAGTAAATAAATTGTATTTTATTTCAGATTTTAAATCTATCATCATCAGCCATGAATCCCATGAAACACCCGTATATATAGTTCCGGCATACTGAGCTCTCATATCTAGTGTTGTGAGGCGGAAAAATTGTCCGGAAAATTTCATATTTTTCCGGAAAATTTCGGAAAATTTCCGGTGTATTTTTCCGGAAAATTTTCCATATTTTTCCACCAGTATAATATTACTGAATAAGAATTTAAATTCATCATAATATTTTAACATCACTCACTCTAAGCTATCTTATGTAGATATAACTTGTATGTTTATTCAATAGATAGCATTGTTAGTGCTTACTATTCAGTGTTCACAAGCTCAACATTCAACAACGACAATACATTTAAGAATTAATTGCAATTAAACTTGACTGTTAATTTAGAGAAAATGTTTTTATGATTTAGTCTCCTTAATACTTTTTAGTTATGAAAATATGAGAAAAAACAGCAATTGGTAGATTGTTTCATGTTTATTTTAATTCTTTTAAACATTTCCTGCAACAGAGCAGACTGCAAACATACAGGCTACTAGTTTGAACTAGGCTACTCTAGTCTGAAACACTAATGTAGGGTTTAATGTTTATTTTAATTCTTTCAAGGTGAATGGTTGCCTGCATTGACAGAAATACTGTAAATAAAATAACTTAAAAAAACAGAAATTTTCTAGTGTTGTCTTATAATAAACATGCGGAAATAATAATAATGCGGAAATTTCTGATGCGGAAAATTGGACATTATGAGTTAAATGTATTTTTCCGGATCTACGGAAAATTTCCGGAAAATTTCTGGAAAATTTCCGGAAAATTTCCCGCAAAATATTTTTCCGGAAAAGCTACATCACTACTCATATCTATCCCGGAATTGGCTACTGCCTGTGTGCTGTTTAACATAACATAACATAACAGAGGTTTATGGTGGTTCAGAAGACTAAAGCCTGTGTGAGAACCACCAATATATATATACACGAAATATATGTATTGCCACTCTCCCAGTCACTGTCGCCATTACGGAGCACACCTCCTCCAACTTGAAAATCATAAGGATGCATCTTAGATCCACTGTCTCACAAGATAGGCTTGATGGTCAGTGTTTAATCTAGACACCTTTGGGGGGGGGAATTTCCACCCCAGGATATATGTTTCCCCCCAGAGGCCAGCAATATTTTAATCTAGACACCTTTTGGGGGGCAATTTCCCCCAGGATTGATGTTTCGCCCCCCCCCCTGGAGGCCAGTAATAAAAGAATAAAATGATATAATAATATATATGACATTTTACGGAGACAAATTCCTAAAAACAAGGTAATTAAATTTTTACGATGAAATTCCCAAAAAAGGTCGTAGAATCTTTGAACACGGAAGAAATTTCCCCAAAAAAGGTCGCCTTGTTGATCCCCCCACAAACCTTGTTTCCCCCTCCCCCCAGAAGAGGGGGACTAGATTAAACACTGCTTGATGGTCTTGCCTTCTTGAGATCGAAAATGAATGTGCAAAACAATTGAATATTTGTATCGTATCATATATGGAGATTTGTATAGCGTTGCTCACAGCTGAAGCCACTCGGCAGTGCTCCCAGTGTGAAGGCTCCAAGAGAAGAAAAAGGTTTTAAGCACGGAAAGTGATGTAGGAAGAGATCCAGAAAATAAGGTTACCCGTAAAGAGGAAGGAAGGGTATTCTACAGGGAGGGCCTTACGTTGGTAAAAGACCTAGTTTGAGCTAGAGTGGTCCTGGAATGCGGAACAAAGAGGACACCCTGATCGCGAGAGCAGAGAGGTTGGTGAGAAGCTGCAGAAAGAGGGGGGGGAGGGGCAGATGAGGTCTCTGAGATATTTGGTGTTGATAAATATTGAAGACTTGACAGACACATTTGCGAACAGTAAAGCTAGAACAGCCAAATTCATGAAGTAATTCTCTGAAGAACTACAGACTACAGTTTACATTACATTATTGTGTAAGGAGTGGCATGTATAATGTGGCAGACCAATACATTTTATTTTATTTTTATTTTATAATTCAAGACAATTAAACATGATTTTGTTTTAGTCTTGAACTATTCATAAGGGTAACCTGCTAACCTACTGACTATTGTGCTGTGCATGATGCATAGTATTCTTTTCATGATTCTTCATTCATTATGTAATTCTTTTATCTACAGTATTAGTGTACACTAGCTATGTATGTAGCATGTAACTAGTCTACGAGCGACAGGCCAAATTGGCCAATACATTTTTGTTGTAGCCTTGTTCTGTCTTGAACTATTAATTTGACTTGAGCTACGGATTATTGATGATAACGTTTAATACTCTTTTTCACATAACTGCAGTTTTAAATAGCTATCACATTATTTTAACTTTTAATGGGTAAGGGCCCCAAGCTTACAATATCTAAGGGCCCCCCAGCTAAGTTGTTATGCTACTGATTTGAGGAACATATCATCATTGTTAATGTAACTGCAAGTATCTTACTGTTGCAATATCTCATTTTCCAGAGTTCATACGGTCATACCTAATATTGGAGTGTTAATAAAAGTTTTATATGAATGAATGAATGAAGGAATGAATGAATGAACGAATGAATGAATGAATGAATGAATGAATACTCGTTTATTAAAACGATCTGAGTATTTCTGGGTATCTTTTTAAGAAAATCAGGGTTTATCTTGTAAACTTGAGTGGCAACACTGGAGTTGACCAGTATAACCCACTAAGCACTACCTCATAAGCCCTAATTAATGACTAACTAAGTTGTCAGCCATTTGCTATATATTTGTGGGACACCATAGCCCATTAGTTAAAGCATTCACCCTGTAACATGGAGAGTATTTCTGGGCTTGAGCCTCCCCTGACATGGTTGCTGTGTAGGGACCTTGGGCATTTGGGCAAATCCTTCACACAATTTCTCAGCACAAACGATTGTAAAGTTCTAAATTCACCACTGACCCCTTTAACAAGGGAGATAAGATAACTGATAGGCAGTCTTGTTGTCAAGACCTTAAACCTCAAGACCAAGACCAAGACCAAGACCTTGAACCTCAAGACCAAGACCAAGACTTTGAACCTCAAGACCAAGACCAAGACCTTGAACCTCAAGACCAAGACCAAGACTTTGAAACTTAAGACCAAAACTGGGAAAAATACCCAAAAAATCACAACCATATCCAGACTTCTATTCCTTACTAAAAAAATTGTCAAGTCGGACTACTCGCTATTTTAAAACATGAATCTTTTATTTTATTCAAACAAAACAACTCCAAATGCAGGCTGCAGAGAATTCCGAATTCGTATTTACAAAAGTCCTTCATGCGAAATGTTATTTCAAATGCCTGTTGCATTTTATAAAAACCAATTCGCTCAGAATTTTCTGACCAAGACGTGACCTGTGGGGCCTCATATAAATTCTGCCATGTGAAAAATACGTTATGCAGTGCTGAATTCACTGGCACACAGAGCAGCTTTTCAAGTACTTGATGTAGGCCTAAATGTACAAATTGTGAGTCTGTTTTGAAATCATACCATGGTAAATAATCGGAAGTCAAAATAAATGTCCAAAACAACAGTAAAGCCTCACTCACACCGTGTAAATACTAAAGCAATTGTATTAGTTATTTGATAAATTTTTAAAATCCTTACTTTTGTCAAAAGTCTTGGTCTTGCAAAACCAAGACCAAGACTTTGAGCCTCAAGACCAAGACCAAGACCAAGAACCTCAAGACCAAGACCAAGACCTTGAACCTCAAGACCAAGACCAAGACCAAGACTTTTAAAAACGAACTCGAGTGCACTCGAGACCAAGACCTTGGTCTCGAGGACAACAAGACTGCTAATAGGATACGCCCCAATATTCAGAATGGATCAATACCACTGCTGGTACTGTCGGTTTCATGAAGTTGTATACAGAAAAGTAGATCACACAGATGTCAAGCATGAATGATAACCTAACCATATAGCTCTAGTCTGCAGTCCCAGGCTCAACCTTCTCTTTCCATTCAGTATCAGTCCCATTGTTCAAACAATATTATCAGCAGGCACAGAAGAGGCAATATGAAATTATTATTACTATTTAATATTATTATTAGTAGCAGCAGTAGTAGTAGCAGTAGTAGCAGCAGCAGCAGTAGTAGTATATAGGCTAGTAATACCATTATCATTATCAAAATCATTATTATTATCAATGTCACTATCATTATTAGAAACTGATGCAAAAGAATGGTCCACAGAATCAAAGGCTACAGACAGGTCAAGAATAAAAAGTGCTGTCACCTAACCCTTATCCATAGAGCACAATATGTAATTACAAAGAGCACGAAGTGAGGATTCCATTGAGTGAAACTTATAATATGCAGACTGAAACACGAATATTGGCAACTTCATTCGGGATATTTATATAGCGCCTCTTCAAGAGACCAACTCAGTTGGAAGATAGGAGAGAGAAACTGCATATGAATCAAAACAACCCATTCGAGAATTTTAAATACAAAATCAAAGTTAAGATGACGTGTAATTATTTATTGTTTTATTTAGTAAAGCAATTACTCATTTATATAGCACCATTGCAAAACTCTAGGCATTCTCTGCACTGTCTGAACTGTTGTTAAACTTTTGGCCATGGTCCAGTGTCATAGTAGGAGCACCTTTCAGACGTTTTTAAGAGGCGATATATAAAATATAAGCACTGCATACATATTACATACATTCGTACATGCATATAAAAAATTATGCAACATAGGCTACCTACAGATGCCTCTGATTCAAGTATTGCAAGAGCTGTAATATGCCAAAACATGTTTATTTATTTATTTATTTATTCTGGATATTTCTATAGCGCCTCTCGAAGTCAACTACTACTCAGAGGCGCTCCCAACTACAGCATTTGATACTGTGCCGGAATTTTCACGCCGAAGCGCCACGAGCAATTGCGAGTGAAGGACTTGCCCAAGGTCCGTACGCAGCGGCTAGAGTGGGATTCGAACCTGCAATCATCCGGTCACAAGGCGCCGAACTTACCACTGAGTCACCACGCCCCACGAAAATCTCGTATTAATATCATTATTAGTAATTTTATTAACAGTGCTATAGGGCCTACAGTAAATTGTCATTACCATTAAAGCAAAACCCGACAGCTTTTGGCGTCTTCTGAATCAGCAAATTAAAACGAAGAGTGCACTGCCACATGCAACAACGTGCATCACAAACAAGATTGTTCGCATGCAACACGTGTAGGCTATTCCTCAAAAATAATAACAGACAAAGAAATAAACGTAAATGCATAAAATGAACAAACCTTGCGTCGACACTGAAGTAGCCTACATCCAACGCTGAAGTACCCCGTAAAAGTAACTTTTCCACCAGTTTTTGTACAATTAACTCATTTCTGCACTCATGCTCCTTGCAGTCAGTGCCTCGCCGAACGGTCGTGGTGCGACATCTGTCGTTCGCAACAGGCGACCTTAAACCAACAGTTGTCGGTCACTGCAAGCGCAATGCAACATCATCAGCCTTCCAGCTACAACGATGGAGCACACACAAAACGCTGTTGTATTCCTACACCGTTTCAACGTCACTTGCCAGACTACGTAGCCTACTCCTGCGTCTGTAGCACAGCTGCTGCCGCCACAACTCAGCCAACTCCCTCCACCCTCATTCTATCACTCGATCCCTGCTGCTACCGACTCCGAGGAAAAACTCTGCATTGGGCGTGGTAATCTCTAGGAGGAGGGCTACGCTAATCATCATTGTTATGCTAAAGCGGCGTTAAACAGGAACTATAAGTAAGATCTAAGATTTTAGGTTAATTAATGACTGTCATTACTATGATGTCAAAATATTTTAACATCATGGATTCATGGTCATTAATTAGGCCTACGGCCGCCTACCATTACTGCTGGAAGCTCCTCTGAGTAAGGTAGGCCTATCTTTGAAGGGCGCTATAGCCTAATTTAGGAGGTCTCGACTGCCTTTTCGTTGTATTGCGCAATTTCATTAAATTAGTTCATTCAAATTTCTGTAAAGGATTTTAATTCTTTATTAATTTTAATGTTAATGCGGCAGAAGGCCTGTTATTACTATTAAAATAAGCCTCATAAGAATGCAGTTAACCATTCATCTCGAACAAAGTCGTCAAATCAACTTTGTTTCCATCGAATATTTCGATACGAAAATGATTTAATACCTTGTTTTATCGATCGCCTTGTTGATCATCTTATTTCTGAACACGAGGCTTGTCGTTTCGGCCAAAAATACATCGAAAATGAATTTTAAATCGACCTTTTCGAGTGAACATAAATTTCGGAAGAAACTTCAAATAAAGCGTCTATAGGCGTTACCATGGCAATGGATTTTTACGTCATTAGTGCCCTTTGTGTTGCAAGATGACGTCATCGATTATTAACCAATCACGAAACCGATGTTGATCACGTGCAGTTCGTGTTCAATCATTTGCAGTCTCCATATGGCGGTCTCATAGGCGTAGCCGCGTAGGCCTAATTATGGGGAGGCGAAACGATGGTCGATGGGTAGCCTATTTCTACTACCAATTTTTGGACCCAAAAAATTTAAACAATATGCCCACTCTGGGGCCGATTATTTTCTCGGAGAAGGCCTTCATAATTCATTTGAGCCCTTAAGACTCAAAACAACAACCAAGCATCATGGCCATCATGATGACCATCATCATCGACATCTTTATTGTTACTATCATCATCGTCATCACCATCATCATCATCATCATCATCATCATCATCATCATCATCATCATCATCATCATCATCATCATCATCATCATCATCATCATCATCATCATCATCATCATCATCATCATCATCATTGTAATCATTGTCATTATCATCATCATCATCATCGTCATCATCATCATCATCATCATCATCATCATCATCATCATCATCATCATCATTGTAATAATTGTCATTATCATTATTATTAGACGTGTTGTATCAACGACGCCATTGTAGGCCTAATTATAAAACAGTCGCGAACGGGAAACGATGCGAAATTTTGTACCCTCCACTTTCTAGACCAAAATTACGCCTCTGGCTATATATATATTAAATCCTCAGAACAAGTAGAAGGCGAAATAAGTGGAACGTACAATATATGTATCGCCAAATAGAGCCTACTAGGCCTATTACAACAAAAGCACTTGTAACGTAGGCCTATATATATATACATATGTAGTCATTGTACAGTGTTTAATCTAGTCCCCCTCTTCTGGGAGGGGAAACCAGGTTTCTGGGGGGACCAACCAATTTTTCAGACTTTTCCAACTTTCATCCAGACTTTTTACAACTTTCATCTTCGAAAAAAGTTGATGACCTTTTTTTTACTCTCTCAAAAAAGTTGATGACCTTTTTTTAGGGATCCGTCTCTCTGGGGGGGGGAACCATGTATCACCATGTATCCTGGGGGGGGGGGGGAAATTGCCTCCCCAAAACTTCTGTACATTATAATATTGCCGGCCTCTGGGGGGAAACATCAATCCTGGGGGGGGACATTTACCCCCCCCAAAGACGTCTAGATTAAACACTGGTCATTGTAGTGTAATAAATGACAATTGACAGCGCCATCGTTGTAGGCCTATAGCGACTGTTTCGAGATACTTGGAATGGTGCTTCGCAATATCACTTGCCAGTGCAATGAAGTAGGCCCTATGCGGATAAAAATAATATATTCGTGTTATCATTTATTCACAAGCTCACTGACAAACCTCAGTAAGTTACATTGGAACAATCTATTAAAATAGATCTATTAAAGTTAAATCATAGATCTATTTTGAGTGTAAGTCTGTTCGACTTCTTGTGGCTGAAGATCAAGATTTTTGACATGCAAAATATAGGCCTATTGGTATTATTTTATACCCATGTGGTGCTGTATTCTGCGTGTGTTTAGGCATAGGCGTAATTTGTGGGGGGTACGAGGGGTACCCGTACCCCCCACTTTTTGGACTGGGGGGGTACTGTACCCCCCACTTTTTAAGCAATGCCAATCAATATTTTATTATTGTGCCTTCCCAGAGAACACAATCTCCGCCAAAAGTACGAAAGTACTTAGATACACAGGTAAATCGAGAGCCAAAATTAATGAGAATACTGGCAGCGAATATTGTCAAAATGGTTATCATGCGAAAAACGAAAGTGGAGAAGAAATTGGTACCCCACTTTTTAGACCAAGGTATTGGTACCCCCCCCCCACTTTATAGGCTAAAGTTACGCCCCTGTGTTTAGGCGACTAACCCTTGGTGAATTCCTCGATCCTGACGATGCTGATAGCGTCAACCAATTGGTCAATAAGTCAGACGAACGACTTTTTCTTGCTGTTATGAGAAATCCCAATCATGTCCTGCGTGACCTGCTCCCTTCCCTCCGCAGCAGTGGACACAACCTTAGAGTGAGACCGCATAAATTGACCCGACCCGAAAAATATTATAACAATTTTATGCCCGTATTCTCTAAAAGAATGCCTACTCTACTTAGGCCTACGCTTAGCTGCTTGTGAGAATATATATATATATATATATATATATATATATATATATAACCTCTGTAGCTTATATATATATATATAACCTCTGTAGCTTGTTCTAGTTGCGTTATGTCAGCTATGATGTTCAATAAACATTCATTCTGCATTATAAACCCAAACTTTAATGTCATTGCCAAGAGAGCTATTGAAAGACAGGCACTGTCCAATAGCGTCAGGCTTATTAATTGGTATAGGGCCTATGCCGCAAACTGCACCAAGTCTTACATCTTACTCTGAAGTCTGTCTCCTCCAGTATTATTGCCGACCTAGCTTCAGTCTGTTCTATAGCTCATCTCTGAAACCCGGACTGAGGCAAAAATTTATATCGTTAGATATATGGCCTATATAATTATGCAAGAGACACTGCACTGATCCTCAGTTGAGAAAACATGCCATTTCCAGGTTCTCATCGTAGGTCTGGCCTCGACGCTAATCGGTTCGGCCCCAGAATAAGCCTACATCAGGGAGCTCGGCCGGGTCTGCAGTCTTGAGTCTCAATTGACTATTGAGCAAGCCAGGCTGAGGGCGTAACGTCTTAGGCGGCTTAGGCTATGTGATTAAGCTGGGGCCCTGCGCTTAGCTTTCGAGTGGCGCTTGGAAACAAGGTGATTAAGCCCTACGATTGATTGTCCCTGCCATCATACAACGACGACTTGCGCGCACCCTGCCTTCTCGTGCATTAAACCAATGATCCTTCTGGCACAATCTTCAACTGAAACTTTTCTCACTGTCAAAAGCAGCTCACCAAACGTTGTCTGGTTTTTAAGAAACGTACGTTGATGATTCAATTCTTGGCGATAAAATCTTATCTGCTTACTGACATTAACAGATTACGCACAATCAGAGCATTAATTATCATTGTAGCACGATGAGCTAGATGGCGTCGGTGGCTTTATTGGAATGTGTCATGAGTTATTTATAGTTGTTGTTCTTGTGTCGCCGTCTGGCGTTTGGCAAAGGCGTTCGCGGATCTTGATAGAGGTAGGCGTACTTTTGTGTGTCTTATCGTCAACAATTAATAGAGTTTGAGCTTTGTGATTACTTATTACTTTCTTAAATGTGCAGGTGCTAAGACGCGTGAGTAAGCTTTTATCTGTACTTAACGCATGGTTGGGTTTCAGTGGGCCGAGCTGTAGGGCTGTTGAACTTGGACGTGGCAGACGTGGGCTGCCTAGTGCTGGTCGACCGGTATTTTGGCCCTTTATGGGCGTCTACTGGCCTGAGCTGATACCCGGAAGCAAGAGCCGCATACGATTGTTTTCGAGCTTATAGGCTCCCAGTAGCGAACCGGAGTTTGTCATATGGTTTAGAGGGGTATTCTTTGACAAGAATTTGATTTCAGTAGCTGTAATTTGAGCTATATGAACGGAATTTAAATCTGCAGAATTTCATGTGCATTTCGTTAAGTCGATCGTAATCGAGGAACTAGTTTGCGTGGATGAACCTTTGAGGAAAGAAGCATCTGGGAAGTGAAAGAAAACCAAGTTGTATATTTGAAATGAGTAAGACTTAAAATTTGTATTTTCATCTGCTTTTTAATGGTGATTAAACTTGGTGTTTTATCTGATTAAAAGTTACAAAATGGCATCGAATATGGAACAATTGGTACATCGGCTGGAGGCAGTTACTGCACGGCTGGAAAATGTAGCGGCCAGAGGTGGAGAGGCGGAAAGTGGAGACTCAACTGTGGATCTTGGTTTGTAGCAGTGATGGAACTGTATTGTGATAGTAAGCTCAACAATTTTTAAAGCGCCACTTAAAAGCGCAGGGCACGAGCCACTGGGTGCGTAGCAAATCCCCGGAACCTGAATCCCCGAAATAAAATTTTGGTCAGATACCCAGAATCTATTTTCTGAGTGCGACCCGAATTCCCCCAAATTAAGAAGATAACATTTGTGTGGAGGAATATGGAATTTTTCTTGAAAGTCTAAAATTACAAATAAACACGTGAAGAGGCAGAATGTCGAGGCTGACAGTCTGACACTAACAAGACTATGTAGGATGCACATAGGTGGCGTCCTGAGATTATTTGAATATTTGCATAGTTTTCGGGATTTCGACCGCTTTCTATAAAACCGTTTTCGGGAAATCAGGCTGTTGTGTATTTTTAACTTTTTCGGGATTCAGGTTTCGGGGATTCGGGACGACCCCCTAGCCATTGTGTAGCAGTAGCACTGTATTGGTTTCAGCAATTGCAATATAATTGCCTTTTGCAGAAGAACTACAGTAGCAGTTCTTATGGTGGCAGACTTTTCATAGCACTTTTAGTACTTGGTTGTTTCATAGGAGCATTTCTGGTGATAGGATCATAGTAGCAGTTTTGGACTAGCAGAATCATAGCAGCAGACTTGCCTGGTAGCATATTGCCTGGAACTTCTTTGCATGTTTGCTGTTAGTCATGGTAACAAATTATTCAGACGGATCAGGTGTCAGTTGTTTACATAATCTTCAAATGTAGACCGGATTCCTTTCAACACCTCCTCACTTTCTCTTTTTTGGTCTTGCTACTGTTCCTTGATGTTCCTGTTTACTGTTTACATCGATAGTCTGGCTGAAGTAAGCCAGTACTGTAACTTCAGGAGCTGTGTAGGTTTAGTATTGTAAGTAGTACTGTTTGGTAAGTCAGGAAATTTTTGAGTTATTTAGACATGATACTCTGAGTTTTTACTGCTTGGGATAACACCTTAGCAGTTTTATAATTTTATTTTTACTGATTGTAATGTCTGCTTAGTGTAATTACAGTTATTTAGAGTACACTTATTAAGTAACAGTAAATTTTTAGAACTATTGTACTTTTTGATACAAAGCAAGGTTTATTCTTGAATCAGTAGCCACTATCCATTACTATTTGAATTATATATAAATCGGGATATGAAGGAAGGCCGGTGGAGGCGTTTCTTAACTTAAATAAATCATGTTGCTTGTATCTACTTAAAATGTCAAAGGAAATTGATTTGAGAGGCATAAAATACCTTTGCCTCATCAAAATCAATAAACCATTTTCTATCTTCATTAAAATGTTCTTGCTTTTAGTTCATCGGCTGAAGTAGCAAGCCCTATTATGTTTTGTACCAGACTGTTTAT
Source organism: Allolobophora icterica (assembly GCA_963556255.1). Lineage (NCBI taxonomy): Eukaryota > Metazoa > Annelida > Clitellata > Crassiclitellata > Lumbricidae > Allolobophora > Allolobophora icterica. The sequence goes on along the minus strand of OY744609.1, from coordinate 20,365,300 downwards.
GTTTTTGTGGTCTTGTTATACTAGAGTGTGATGGTAGCAGATATTTAATATTAAAGATGGCTGGTGAATTTAGAAAATGTGAAAATAAATAATTTAGACAACTGTCACAAAACTAGTTGTTGTGACTGTGATGGAAAAGGACTATATTCTGGCACAATATTATACCACACTTACCTAATCTTATTCTGCTTAACAGCTGGGCAGAATATAGAATACCTCATCTAACTGTATATTAGACTTGCATTCTTTTACTGTATATTAGGCCTGTTGTGTCTTATCTTACATTAGGCCTGACATACTGGTACTTGCATCACCTTAAATTAGGCCTTCTTTATTATCGAAAATTTAAATCCTGATTTTTGGCCCAGATGTGTCTGTTTGTCAATAATGCTAAGTCACTGTCTATTCTCTAGGTCAGCTGATGCTTGTATTCTTGGAACACAATTAGGCATAAGGGAAGGAAATAAGCGACTTGAGTTCACTACTTTCTAATGGACTGATTGGCTGGGAGGAAGTAATTGACTTGATGATGTCTTGATCTCGTTACTTTCTAATAGACTGATCGGCTGGGAGGAAGTAATCAACTTGAGGTCATTATTTTTTGAGTTTTCTCATCTTGTAATACACTTGGGCTATATAAATTCCTTTGGGTTGACTGCTTTCGAAATTGTTACATTTCAAGTTCTTTTATATTTTCTGTGCAGATCAAGTCACTCCATCCGTAGCTGCATTTGATGCAATTGTTTCTGGTTCTCTGGCCAAGTTCATTGCAGCCAGCAACAAAATCGGTGGAGATGTCAAGACACAGGTGATGCAACGGTTCATTTTCTTTGGTTTAGAAAACTAGAACTCACTGCGAAAGGACAAGAGTTCTATGTATGTTTCTGGCTATTTATGTAGTGCCATTTAGGAATGTCACAACACAGTACGTCATTGTATGTTCATGTTATAGTTAGATTGATGAGCTGTGGCTGTTAATGGTCCTGATGCAGCTCGGTGCTATGTTAATGCAAATACAGTTATCTAATGCAACTTATGATTCATTCGTTATGCATTATTATTCATTCATTTTTCTTTCATTCAGTATTCAGTGTTTTAACTATTATTCTTTATATTTTTGCATTTTTATATGCTTTCATTATTAATATATTCATTTATTATGCATTATTATTCATTCATTCATTATTCTTTCATTCAGTATTCAATCTTTCATTTATTATTCTTTTTTATTCTTTATTAATATATTCATTATTGGTCATTACCAGTCATTAATTATTTCATTCTAATCATTCAGTAATCTATCACTCTTCGCTCACCATTTATTCATTTATGATGTATTATTTATTGATTCATCATTCATTTTAACTGTTTCTTATATTGATCTGAACAGGTGGATATAGTTAAAGGCGCCTTTTCTGCCCAGCGTGACTTTCTTGTGAAGGTGTCCAAGTGCAAGGAGCCTTCTAAAGATGCCCTTCAGACACTCCTCAAGCCAACCGCAGATAAAATTCTCGAAACTCAGGTCAGCAAATTTGCAGAATAAATCTGTATTTAGAAAAAAAATCCGTTTTTGTAGATTGGCATAGTTTTGTTCAGTTTGGTCTTTCAGTTTAGCCTCCAAAATGGTGTGCATGCAAGTACGTATGTGTGTATTAATAATATAAATGAACAGAAATGTCGTGAAATCATGAAGTGAACATTTGCATGTTACATTTCTGTCATTGGCCGCTTCCAACTAATGAATATTCATGACCAATGATGTCACTGTTTACAATTGGTGACATTCCAACATTCGGTTCGTTTCACACTTAATTCATTGTAAATTTAAATATACTGTAAACGGCTGCTCTTTTAAACTAACGGCCTAAACCAGGTTTAAACGAATGAATGAAAATACATTTTAAAATGATTGTTAATGCGTCTTAGGATGGGCAAAGATCATCCCGGCTTTTCGCCAGCAGGCTCCACACATCCGGGAATGATATTATTCGGACTACGCAATTAATAATAAAAACAAACAGAAATTTTTTATTTTACGTTTTTGTTTTAATGACTCACAAATACTTTTTCAAATTGGTTTTAAAAACGTCTTTGAACAGGCAGTAATCTAGTGCATAGGCTAATAGTTTGTAATGAGTAATGCAACGATGCTCTTAAAATTTGAGTTGCACATATTTGTATGTTATTTCTTTCCAACTGGGTCTTGTGCATTTTTTTAGAACTTTCGTGAGAAGAACCGCAGCAGTCCGTTGTTCAATCACCTCTCTGCCATCTCAGAATCAATTCCTGCGCTCGGATGGGTCACTGTGGTATGCTCAGTTTTACTATTACTCTGATTGATAAAACTTTTTCTGTATTTCTTAGCTATTTAATTTGTTTAAAAAAATATTTATTGTGTTTAGGCAGTTTTGTTGCAGTAATTCAAAACCTCGGAGTCACTTGAAACCAAGCTTGACTCCTCCACTCTGCAGTGGTTGCAGGTTTTTATGAGACTTAAAACCTATCTGATATATAACAAGAGTCCGATTTAGTCACTGCAGTTAATATTATTTTGTCTCTGAAATAGGCTTTTGAGAAATCTGTCATTTACTTTTTTAATGACTTATTCTTGTTCTTTGTTGCAATGTATATAACATAATATAGGCTTTTTATTGCTCTCAAAGAAAATAGATATACAATAACACATTATCAAGTTTCACAGTAGTATCAGGTTGGGATACAAAAGGAGGACCTAAGGGACCGAGATCCTGCTAAAGGGCCACCTATGAACCAATGCAATTTTAGGTGGAAGTTGATAACATAATATTCGAAAGTGGGAGTGATTTGAATTTACAACTGAAAATGATAACATAATTAGCATTATCTAATTCTATAGAGTTTTTAAATAAACAAACAAGGGATGAAAAGTAGTTATATATTTAAAGTAAGTAAGTGAGCACGCAAAAGTTTCTTAAATAGGGAGAGATGAGACATGCTATGAATATCAGCAGGGATATTGTTCCAAACAGTGGGACCATTTATCTTAACAGAAAATTTACGGGTATTGGTGTGAGCAAAGATCGGTCTGTAATTAGAGGCTGTTCTAGTACTATAAGAATGAGTGGCTGAGCGGGTGTTAAAATAATTAGCAAAGGTGTGAGGTAATAAGTCATGCTTATAGCGAAACATGAATTCCACCAGGATTTGCTGTAGTTTCATTTGAAATATCTAGATATATTGGTGGTGTTTATTTCATTTTAGCTGAAGTATCGCATCTTCATAATGACTTGTTATCTTCGTGTGGACTTTATCTTTCTCTCTGTCTGTCTCTGTCTTTCTCCCTCTCTTTTCTTTTTGTTTATCATGTGTTCTCACTCACTCCATCATTTTCCTGTTTGTCTGTCTGTCTGTCGGTTTCATGTTCACTCTGTATCAATGGTGAACCAGCTTCTGAAATTTGACTAACTGGATTTGTGGTAAAGCTTTGAGCGTTCCATCATATCTGTAGCTGAACTTGAATTCCATTACATTATGAGAATGTTTTAAAGCCTCGTAAAGTGTAACAACCACTGATCCGTTATTGGATCGCTGTTATCGTTTCTGCACTTGGCAAAACAATTCTTCAGCACCAATTGCATACTACTTACAATAAAAAAATTCGAGATGAGCCTTCATTATCGTACTTCATAGTTTTGTACATCCCCGTTTCATTTGTTAGTGACTTTCTGTACCTTCCTCTACCTGTTTTTGACCTCTTTCAGGCACCTGCACCAGCACCTTACATTCGTGAGATGTCTGACGCTGGGCAGTTCTTTGCCAACCGAGTTCTCAAAGACTTCAAAGAGAAGTATGCTAAATTCTGTGTTATTACTTCAGGCTACTTTCAATTCTTTAGACGCGTTTGTCATGCTTTATCTCATGTACACAACTACACGTGTTTGAAAAAAATTAGGATTGAACTTGAAATTTTTAAAAGTAAACAGTGATTAGTCACAATCATTGTTACCTAAGCCATGATAATCACTGCTATCTTGTGTCTTTATTGTTGTTATTTGTTTTTATTCAAGCGTGATCTTTGCTGCTGCCATGGTCATTACTGTGGTCATCATGTTTGTCACAAGACTTATAAATAATTTTGATGTTGCCATTGGTTTACATATGTCACCATTACTCAATTTTTACAACATCTCTGCCTTTCCGTGTGAACTGTACTTTATTGATATAATTACTCCCAGTGCAGTTTTGAGAAAGTCTGAATCACCCTTCTGGAGCAGCCTGCTTTTGACATTACTCATAACAACTTCTAACCAGACTTGATCGTCAATAGGTTGAACACCCATTTTTCCTGATTTGCTCTTGTTTACCAACTGTGCGGCTCAAGCGCGAGCTCAGCTGATGGATGTATGGTATTGCTTGCTTAATTATGTGCTTTACTTCTAAGTCTTCACTGTATCTATGTCTGCAGTGTCTGTGTTGCCATTAATGCTAGTGGTTACATCTTTGTTTATCAGTTTCATTGAATGTTATCCTGTACACAGGGCTGTAGTCGAGGGTATACGCGGGTATACAGCATATACGCACCTCTAGAGACCGTATACTCGCGTCACAAAATATTTATATTTATTTATATTAAAATACTTTAGTGTATACTCGCAAAATACTGTAGTGTATACTCACCTCTAATTTGTTTCGGAAAACTAACCAGTAGCGTATACTCACCTCTAATTTTACCACTACAGCCCTGCCTGTACACAGTATAAAATGGTACTTGATTTGTCCTTAACACTGGTGTCTAATGTGTATTACAAACAACTTGAATTTTAATGTTTTCCTTGACAGGGATGCAACTCATGCTGACTGGGTGAAGGCATGGCTTGCTACGCTGACAGAACTACAGGGATTCGTCAAACAACACTACACAACTGGGATTCAGTGGAACAAAAAGGTGCATTTTGGTTCTGCTTTCATGAACTTAGGTATCCAGTTAAGCTCAGCATTGCTGGGAGTAACCTACTTATGCAGGTGTTTGCTAGTAAAGCAGGTATGTTACTAATTCTGGTGTATTATTAAGCCACGCTAGTGTCTAATTGATCTGGAGTATATAAGTGATGAGGCTGTCACTGTTGTTAACCAGAGTCACATGAAAGGTGCTATATAAATATACGGACACATAATTACATTACATAGAATTACTCATTCTGTTCAACAGCTTGCTGCAGTGTATAACTTGCTGTAGAACATGGGTCTTCTTCTTTGGTTCTCTACCCTCAGGCAGGTTCATTTGTCCAATGGCGCCATTCCTCTCGATGTTGAGCTTCCGCTTTAATCTGTCTGTAGAACATGGGTAGATGCTCATTTCCTACTCTTTGGTTCTTGAGCCAGCAATGAATGAATCCCTGGGTCCTGGACACAGGGCTGTTGCATCACAGGACTTGCTCTTCACTTCTCAGCTTATGCATATACTAAATATTGGTTGTCTGACTCCATCCTTATCCCTAGCGAATATACATTCACGTCTCAGGTTTAGATTTACTAACTATGCACACGTAATGAATGCTTTAAATAAGGAAATTATATTGAAGTCATTTTCTGAAGTGGAGTTAAATGTGGAGTCCGTGTTATGTGTTCAGTTTGCGATATACAATAACAAGGCTCTGGTGTACTTGACTTAGGGTGCTGATGTGTCTGCACTTGGTGGAAAACCTGCCAGTGCTGCAAAACCAGCCACCTGTCCACCACCACCTGGACCACCACCACCACCTGCACCGATCAACGTCTCGGCTTCTGCTAGTTCTGGTGGCTCTGACGACTCCAGGAATGCCCTATTCTCAGAACTGAACAAAGGCGAAGATGTCACAAAATGTAAGCTAATCTAATCTCTACATAATCGTAGTGTAATGACCGTAGTGTAACTGCGGTCTCTTCCTCGAGACTCGTCCACCTCTTTCTTCTCTACTCTTAAGACTGTTCTCTTTCGTCGAGGTTGGGCTGGGAGCGCCTCTGAATAATTGCCTTGAAGAGCGCGCTATATAAATGTCTAGTTGATTGATTGATTGATTGATTGATTGATTGATTGATTGTAATCTAATTGAATGACTTCTATAGTGCCATTGTCATGGTGTACAATGCATCAATTAGTGTTCACTTCAAATGAACCTTTAGTCAAAACTCATAGTCCATTGAAAAACCTGGTAAAAATCACTTGGGAAACCAAAAGAAATCAGGTTACGATGAGCAAGTAATTTGATTACATCAATTACACTGTATGATCTTAGATTCATATATGGTTGAATTTGCTATCTTGCCATAACATTAAGAATTATATGAAAATCGTTTGAGTATGACGGGCCTGTAATGTAGTGCCAATCACATTCAGGGTGATGAAGCTTCTCAGCTGGAAACTAACACCGTGCAGACCTGAGTTAGAAACCACGTGGATGATTAAACTGTTTAATTAATAAAACATTCATCCATGCCTCAGATTCAGATTTTCCCACTTTGGAATGTAATAGGTGCTTTCAATTTAACTCCTTTGAATGTAGTGTATTTCATTTGATTTCAATACTGCTTCGATTTCATGACGGTTTTCTTTGTTATCTCAGCACTGAAGAAGGTGACTGCTGACATGCAGACACACAAGAACCCTGACCTGCGTTTCAATTCACCCCAACCATTTAAGCCTACGACTACTCCGAAGCCGGGTGCAGGTAAAGCGGCCTCTCCTACCAAACAGCAGCAAGTCAAGCCACCACGCTGTGCCTTGGAGGGTAAAAAGTGGATCGTCGTAAGTAAAATCTCTGTTTATCAGTTCTTTTGCTTAAGCACATTTCTAAGTCTTGGCAGCAATGAAATAAATGAACACAAATGTAATAACCTCCTTACACTACCATCTATCTGTGTTATATTTGGGTTATATTCTCAAACTTTTAAATAAGTTCGGATTTCATGTATCCAGTTGTTTTTAACCGAATTTGTTTTCTAATGATGTTTTCATTAATAGGTTAATATGTTGCATCTTTCTTTATAATCTGCTATATAAACATCTCTGTTATCTAAACATCATGGGTATTTTGTAACATGTTGCTCATGGAGTATGTTCCTGTCGTAAATGTGGTTTTCAGATACTTGTAAATGCAGTGAATTTTTTTGATTCAAATGGTTTGTCACGTTTGGATCATGCCTCTGAGGAAAATCATTGAGTAAAGAATAACGGAGATTTTGAATTTGGTTTCCTTATATTCTCCAAGTCATTCATGATCACAGTGTAGGTTATGCCATCAATAAGAGGGCTGTTCTGATGAAGTCACTTTTGCAGTTCCTTACCACTTAATGACTTTCCACGCATTTGCTGGAAAATATGTTATTCTTGGTACAGGTCTTATCTTTGCCCAACACTCATTTGCAGTTGATGGTCCTGCCATTTTGAACTGTTTACTTCCTTGTATTGACAACTCTCTTTACCAACGCTTTTTGCTCTAAGCTGAAACCTTACCTGTTCCATCTCTGTTTATTGTTGATGTTTCCTGGCAGTGGTAGCTTTTACTGGTGGTCCATTGGTTGCTAAAGAATGGTTGTTTATTGTTGTCACTAATATTGTATGTTAATTTTGCGGTTTCAGGAGTATCAGCAGGGTAACAAGAACGTTGTCATAGAGGATACGGAAATGAAGCAGACTGTGTACATTTATAAGTGTGATAACAGCACAATTCACGTCAAAGGAAAGGTTAATGCAATCACTCTGGGTGAGTCATTTCCATTAGCAGCATAGTGTGATTTATTGGGAGAAGAAGGGGAATATCCTCCTCATCTCCCAGTAGTTCAGTTTTCGTCTTGCCTATGGATAGGTATTTTCCAGAAAATGTAAGTAAGTAAGTAAGTAGTTAGGAGTATTCTCTGTATAAGGTTTGCTCCCTACTCAGGTTTTCTTCCAACCCTAACAGTAATTACGAAAACAAGTGTGTTACCTCAATCTTTCGCATCACCTCCGATGTTGATGACCACTGAAATTGCATCCTGCCTGGAAGATAGATAGTTAGTACTTTCAAGACTGAAAATGTCCAGGTATTTGTTGTAGTGGAATGTACATTCGAAATTTATAACGCGGTTCTTAGGAGCCAAACCAAGATCTGTTGTTATAATGAGCTTATTTTCTTTAGGTGGATCAATTTTGGGACCTTGTCCCCAACCGTGAGTTTGTATTATAGTTGAGCATGTTATAAAAGTCTCGGTGTAATATTAGCAACATTAGTTTAATTGATCGCTGCGAAAAAACTATCCATAGTATTATGTTCAGTTCCGAAAAGTTTTTTGCTAATATGGTTAAATGTTAATTTAAAATCGCAATTCTGTAGATTAAGATTTATCTGTTTTTGATGAATTTTGTATTGTAATTGACCCCCAACAAATGTGTGTTCAACATTTGTGCATTGAATGTTTTCTTATATAGATGGATGTAAAAAGACAGGCCTTGTTTTTGATGAAGCCATATCATCTATTGACTTCATCAACTGTCAGAGTGTTCAAGTCCAGGTACCATTAAAACTTTTTAGTCGCTGAACTTTATTACGTTCAAAATTATTCAATATACTATTTAATAATTTAACTTTTCTTCTAAACTATTTATTACATTTATAAACTCTTTACCACATCTATGATCAGTCAGTGAAGTTAGTAGAAATTCATCACCAACTACCGGCCAATATCGAATGTTACGTTTCTATCAAAGGTTATCGAGAAAATTATTGCTCGGCAGAAGGTACGCTACTTAGAAGCAAGCGGCCTTATGCCGAAGCTTCACCTGTTTAATGACAATGAAACAATGACATAAGCTAACACTGGACATCAAAGGGACACCCAAAGTTAGGCTTTCTCTCTTTGTTAAGATTTCAGATAGACCAGTTAGAATGACAATGATTTTTTGTGTATTGACTGTAGTATATTCCGTTTGATTCGTACAGGTGATAAATCAGGTGCCAACTGTGTCCATTGACAAGACGGACGGTTGTATGATCTACTTGAGCAAAAAGTCACTGCACACGCAAGTCGTTTCTGCAAAGTCATCGGAGATGAATGTCCTCGTCCCAGACGATTCAGGAGAGTTTGTAAGTCAATGACTGTGCTGGTTAACAGAGATTGATACGGTGGTTTTCATATTTGCTGGGTAGTGGTGGTGGTGGAGGTGGTGGTAGTTGTGGGGCGGTGGTGCTTGCAGTGGGGCTGTGTGGTATTGGTGGTGATGTTGTTTGCAGTTAGGACATTGAAGAAGAGCAGTCCCTTAAGCTAGCCCTGAGGCAGCCATAGGTATGAACTGTTAGCGACTTCATTTTCTTAGCCTGAGCATACAAGGGTGGGTGACCAGTCCTCCCCATTGCCGTATCATCTTCCCACCAGCAGTGTACAGTCAGTGTACTCATTGAAGCCAAGTTAGTTAAGGGGTGCAGGCAGAACAGAAATCTCAAACCAAATTTCTGCTCTGGCAGGGATATGAACCCTGACCTCTCGATTGATAGTCCAGCTCGCTAACCACTACACTATTAAGCACCCTTTTGGTAATATATGTTTCTGGGCATATTTATAGCGCCTTTAGTTACCTCACTTCTCATTAGCCTAACTGATGTTAAAAGTTTTAAGAGCGATGTTTATCTGTATATGAGATTGTACTCGTGTACACCACTGATTTGAGGATGGAAATGCCAGTTTTATCTTATTGTGGTTGTTTTCTAAAAGTCATCACTGATTTCTTTGACCTGCTTTCAGTCTTGTTGTCCTCGAGACCAAGGTCTTGGTCTCGAGTGCACTCGAGTTCGTTTTTAAAAGTCTTGGTCTTGGTCTTGGTCTTGAGGTTCAAGGTCTTGGTCTTGAGGTTCAAGGTCTTGGTCTTGGTCTTGGTCTTGGTCTTGAGGTTCAAAGTCTTGGTCTTGGTTTTGCAAGACCAAGACTTTTGTCAATATGAACAGTCATTAATTTTAACAAACGGCAAGAATTTTACAAATTTATCCAATAATTACTCAAACAGTTAATTATTGCTTTAGTATTTACACGGTGTGAATGAGGCTTCACTGTTGTTTTTGACAAATTATTTTGACTTCCGGTTATTTACCATGGAATGATTTCAAAACAGACTCACGATTAATTTGTACATTTACATCCGGTTCTTGAAAAGCTGCTTTGTGTGCTAGCGATTTCAGCACTTGTAGACCGTGTTTTTTCACATGGCAGAATTCTTATGAGGACACACAGGTCACGTCTTGGTCAGAAAATTCTGAGCAAATTGGTTTTTATAAAATTCAACAGGCATTTGGAATAACATTTCGCATGAAGGACTTTTGTAAATACGAATTCGGAATTCTCTGCAGTCTCCATTTAGAGTTGTTTTGCTTGAATAAAAGAAAAAACTCATGTTTTCTTTAAAATAACGAGTATTTCGACTTGACAATTTTTAGTAAGGAATAGAAGTCTGGATACGACTGTGATTTTTTGGGTCTTGGTCTCGGTCTTGGTCTTGAGGTTCAAGGTCTTGGTCTTGGTCTCGAGGTTCAAGGTCTTGGTCTTGGTCTTGGTCTTGAGGTTCAAGGTCTTGGTCTTGGTCTTGGTCTTGAGGTTCAAGGTCTTGGTCTTGGTCTTGAGGTTTAAGGTCTTGACAACAAGACTGCCTGCTTTCTATAAAGATATCTTGCTTGTATGGAAAGTTTGTTATTTGGGATACCAAATCTCCCGTACAGACCACATGAAACTTGGTATTCTATTGAAATAAACCTAAATCTTTGTTAAAACAACTAATTCTCCATTTTTAAAAACTAAATTATCTTTTGTGAACAATTAATTCTCTGTTTAAAACTGAATTCTCTGTTTAAAACTGAATTCTCTGTTTAAAACTGAATTCTCTGTTCTCGTTTCTGATAATTACAGAAAGAGTATCCAATCCCAGAGCAGTTCCGTACCAACTGGAACGGTAAACAACTGGTTACCGAAATGACCGACATCAAAGTGGGCTAAACCAACAGATGCACCAGCAGCAAATGGACCCGATTGCTTTCGTGAATACTTTGCTATAGAGACTTATTTTGAAAAGATTAAATAGGCCTTGTTATGCCAAAAACTACTGAATAAACCTTCTAGGTTGCCAGTGCTTATTTGCTTCCAAAATACAAAATTCTCTGTAGTTGTCTTTGCAGATCCGAAACTTGAAAGGTCGTTTACTGTTTAATGGTGCCAAATTCTGATAATATACGTTTAATGTTGTCAAATAAGAACTAAATTAAGTAGCTTGTTTAACGTCAGACTAAATTTTGCCTTTTGTTTAATCACTTTGAATGTAGGAAGTGAAAATTTTCTGTCAGTTAATGTGAATTACTTGCTGTTGAACATAGAAGAATGGATAGTTAACGTATTCAGTTAGAAGTCAAAATCTCTTTTATACGAAGTTTTGCGTATTTTTAGTGCAAGATTTTATGTAGCTCAACACGCCTGTGGATGTATGTTTCTGGTGCTCCGTTTGGTTGAATTATATGTAAACATCAGCGTCTTTGATGGCTTTCAAACAATTTTTGCTAACAGCTGACACTAATGTATATCCAAAGTGATCGTAAACACAGGCTGTCCTGTGTCCAAAACATTAGCAAGCTGCTTAAAGTCAGACATTTTGTTGTTGTCACTTGGTTCTGGCTATATTTGTGTCTCTTGTTTCCAGATGTTACTGGTACATGTAATGCAGTTATAATAGTGTATTGACACTGCTGAGGCCGCCACCACCTTGTATTTTTGTGTCTGGATATAGACATTCATATAGCGCCTGATTGTGGATACCATGTCTACTGTGTTTCAAGCCTTCTTAGTTCTAGTCACCCCAGTCCCCGGCACCACCGCCGCTAAGCCCTCAAGTCGAAACCAGTTGCTAAGCTATCGACTTTACTTAGGCCCTAATACGTGTATTTTGCTTATTATTTTAATCGTGGTCTCAGAGTTCTGATTTTTGACAAAGACAACAGCAGCAGGACAGGACAACACGTGCTTGTTAAGTACGAGTCACAGTGCAAAGACTAACGGTCTAGCAATCAGTTTAGACGATCTATCATGCTATATAGATCGATATATATAAGCCTATCCTTGTCCAAATAATACGAGATTGTCTCTATGCAATATATTTGACACCGGCACAAGCTGAGAAGCAAACGGCAACTCCTTTGATGCACTGACCATATGTCCTTTCATCCATTCACAAAGGTTCAAGGGCCAGAGAGCTGAAATCAATGCTCCAGGATGTTCCCCGTGGAGCCCGAGATATGGTTTGCTTTCCTTACATTAAAGCCACTTCACAATGAATTGTGCTTTCAGATGTAATTATGTAGGCCTAAATTTTAAGTTTGATTTCTCTTCTTGCTGTAATGTGAGCGATCGGTTTAACATATTTTTGTAATGACGTGAAAATACATGTGCTTTTCTGTACGTGTTATCAGTTATCAGACCAAGGCTTACATTTCAGATTTTCAATGGACGATTGTGTTTCTAAGCACTTCATTTTAGCAACTAGAGTATTTTCTCGTCATATTATGACGTGACGGCAGTGTATATAGGTCTATATGCGTCTTTGGTTAAAATGCTCTGATCGCCGTCGTCAAGACCGCCGTCGTCAAGACTGCAGTACTGACGTCACAAACCGTTTCACAATAGAACAGAAACCGTTTGTGACGTAGCGTCCTCCGACAGACACAGACAATATGGATATTATATGTATGATAATGCAAGCAACTGAAGCCAAGTAAATAACAGCATTCAGGTTGTGCTAGTAGAGAAGTGAGAAAATGAAGCAGAAGGAAAGAGTACATGCAAAGGGAAAGAGGTAGGCAAACAGAAAAATCATAGGAAAATGTTGAAGCCTACCTATATGAAAGCAGTATGACCATAAAGAGCCCATATTCCCATATAGGACACGTAGGGCATAAATTTGCCCATTTGAATGTTTATGGGCACGATGGCAGGGTATTCTTCTACTCCCTCCCAACACCATTGAGGCAAACAGTGTAGTTTGAAATGTAATCGTAATCTCGAGATCTCTGCAAAAACCAGAGTTGTATGAACCAGTTCATTTACAGGCGCTTAGTCAAAACAAAATCCACAGGCAGGTAGGGTTGAAATCAGTTTCAGGTCAAGATGATGACAAGATCCAGTGGGGTCAGGCAGTATGCGTTGAACATTGTAACAACTGCAATATTCTTCTGAATTGTCTCACCCATATTTGTACTGTCTGGCATTGTATTGTATCAAAATATTTCGAAGACTAGATTTAATGTAATATACAAATTAACAAAATAGTACCCCGGTACTTTAGTATACTTAGATCTGCGACCTAACATCTACAGGTTGGAACATGCCGAGGGGACTCCGTGTAATGATCTTGGGCCAGTTACCTAACAATTTCCATAGTCCCACTGGAATGAATGCAGTTGACATCAAATGAGTTGGAGAAACTGGAGTCCGATTCAAATCCAGGGCAGGAACGACGGGACAATTTACCCTTCTTACTCTTCCTACACCTTTCCATTGAAACTCCTTTCCTTCACACTCTAGAGTCTAGAGCATCATGAGCAGAGCTATACTATCATCTCCCGATCGTGTTCTGTTTCGTATCATGCCAGAACTGTCTGTGTAATCAGTGATAGCGGGTCTCATGGGCGGCGATCTAGGGGGGGACATGTCCCCCCACCTTTAAGGGTGGGGGACACTCGATGCATTTGTCCCCCCGCCTTTTGAAGAAACACCAAAAAAGGTGGAGAAATGTAATCGCGCGCGAGGGTTTTCGGAGAGTTTGTGACCAGACGAGGTAAACATCAAAATTGTGAGGAGAAGTGTCCCCCCCAAAATGATGAGAAAGAAGACGTTGGGATTGGGAAAAAGTAGTAAAACGTGGTCAATGACTAAAAAAAGTGGGGAAAAAGTGAAGAAGTGGGGGAAAAAAGAGAGCGTAAGAAAAAGTTGTAAAAAGAGGTGAAGGACTAAAAAAAGTCTACTTTTTTCGGAGATGAAATGGAAATTTTTGGGAGATAAAGTGGCAGAACAAATTTTTTTCGGGACAAGATTTTCCAAAAACGGGCGTCGACCAGATCGTGGCCGACTTTGTCCCCCCCCCCCCACCTCTCAGACAAGATCGCCGCCACTTTGGCGGGTCTGCATATGCTGAGACTCCATGTACAATACAATACAACTGTATACGATTCAATACAACTGTATATAATACAATACAGCTATATTTGATATTGTCCTCATTCCAAAGTTCATTACAGGCCAAATGCTCCAGTAGCTCCATCCATTTAACTATTGTGGCCAACAACAGCAAGGAAGGCAGAACAAAGTAAGAAAGGAAGAAATACAGAAAGTATGACAAAGTCTTAACAGAATACATCACAATGCGATCACTCAACAATGGTATGCTGAAAAAATTCCAGAAATATTTTATACAATTAATTTTTTAAACATGTGAGAATCAGCTATCTTTGCAACTGTCTTTCAAATAACAATGCAAATGTGAGCAACAGTTTTTCCCATTAACAAACTTGAACAAACACCCGGAACATTGTAAAACATAAATGTTTTGATCATGAGAAATTAAATAATTACTGCTCTAATTACTATAAGTAGTTCAGTCTGAAATACAGCTTCACCAAGTTCATCATACTAGCCCATGTCACCTCTTGATGACTTTTCATACCAACAAAGTTTACAAAACTTTCTATGAACTTTGTCCAATTATAATCGATGCCCACAGAGTATGTAGGAGTCTGAGACCTTAAAGGTTCGAGTTGGTGTTCGGCCATGCGGAAATGTCCACTGATGTTAGGCTCCGCCCTAGACCAAGGAATCTGCCCTAGACCCTTTCAGGCCCCTTGCCTGTAACAGTTTGAGGAAGAGTGCGCATTTGACATTTATGAGTATTTTAGGCATTGATTCCTCAGCCACCTCGACTCCACCTCCATCTCTTCTTCCTTCTAATCTGGTCTTCTCTCAGCCTCCTTCATATCCCTCGGCTCACCTCCAAGACAACGACAAAATACACAACACAAAACACTGACAAAGTATTGGCTTACGGGGTTTTACGCCACGCCAGAGGCCCAGCAGGGAAAAGTATAACAAACTGTACTGACAAAGTATTGGCTTACGGGGTTTTACGCCACGCCAGAGGCCCAGCAGGGAAAAGTATAACAAACTACTGACACACAACAAGAACGAACGAGCAACCCCATATGAGATTACGGGGCTTAAGGCCGCGCCAGAGGCCCATATGGGGCCGCTTATTCACAAACTCCTAATAACACACCCACCACCCGGACGACACAGAGCCATAGTGCAACCGTAACATACATGTATCACAATCAATCTAATCTCGCCAAAGGGGAGAATCATTCGCCGCCTGCCACAGGTACCTATATATAGAAACACAGTACAACCTTAGATTATTACACGTTATGACAGATATCATGTAGTAACATTATAGGTAAGAATAAAATACAAGATTATCCTCGATCGTTTGTCCACACCGCACTGGCATGCATCAGGAAGCTTCACGTTCCAGTCTCAAGTCAACCAGGTCTGCGACCATTGTGCTCAGTTGCTCATGCATTTATGCAGGTACCGCGCTCCCGTATACCAACTCAAACCCATTGTCTTATCATGACACGGATCTTCCTCTAGGAACAGCCTTCCACCATGCACACGTAGGCTACGTGCTGTTGCATTTGGCTCTGTTCAGCAAACATTTTCAAAATGTGTTTAAAATGCACTTACATTTTTATAGATGAGTTAGACTGTTAGACAGGCATGCACGCAGCGCCTTTGTGAGGTAGCTGGCTAAAACGTGCTGTATTAAGTGGCTTGATACATACATGCGTGTATACATACTCACATAGCCTGCGTAATCCACACATGCATAAATAGAAACATTGTCCATAGACACTGAGTTCCATTTAACTTTGATGGTGTTAACCACGGCGAAGAAACATTACTTTCAAAAGGACTACCCTAAACTCCATTTACCCCAGACGCCTAACCCCATTTAACTTCAAAGAAAATAACCATAACAAAAACATTGCCCTCGAAAGGATTACCTTAAACTCCATTTACCCAAGATACCGAATCTCATTTAGCATAGGAGATACTCACAAAGAAGAAACATTGCCCGCAAAAGGATTGCTTTAAACTCCATTTACATAAGATACCGAATCCCGTTTGCTTTGTGGCTTTTGCTATAAATGAAATTGATTTCACTTTGTTGGCCAGATGTTGATGTAATGTGGTTCGTCAGCCAGTGCACACCCACCCCGAAAAAGCCCCAACTACCCAACCCTCACCATATCCCACCTCCCACCCCACCACCAAACTCAACCACCCAACCCACAAACATCCACTCACCCCCATGCGATGCAGTAATTGCAGTTGATCACAATCTGCGACATGCAGTTGACATTAAGGAGGTGCGATGTAGTTGACCATAAGGTGGCGTGATTTAGTTGAGCCAGCTGACGTCATGTTGTTGGTCGAACGTTGAGGTCATGTATACTGACCAGATGTTGAGGACATCATGCTGATGGCCAGTGATCTCGCAGTCTTTTGTAGGCAACCTATATTGAACAGTATTTTAGTTGATTGTAATGAAAGATTGAATGAATAAACGAACGTAACAACGATTGGGAAACATTAGTGAGTGAATGGGATAATAATTGAATCGCCTTCACCACCATACACATCCTCTACCTGAACATTATTTTCACAAAATCAGATCTAGCCTCCATGGATCGGGGTGTGGTCGGGCGCATTCGCATCTCGTCACTATAGCTTCTTTGTCACTAGAATGCGTAGGCCTACCGTCTACCCTGGATTAAGACACTGAAAACAAATTTATACATGCATGCCTACTCACAGACTAACCAGCTCTCCCCTCCACACACACACACACACACACACACACACACACACACACACACACACACACACACACACACACACACACACACACACACACACACACACACACACACACACACACACACACACACACACACACACACACACACACACACACACACACACACACACACACACACACACACACACACACACACACACACACACATTGTGCCAAATTTGACTAGCAGTACCATTGCTAAAACACCACTCCACAGAAACGCTAAACACCACTCCACAGAAACTTTCATTGTCTCTCTGTATAATAAACTGGTCTCAGCTGTAAATCATCAACAAGTCTCCTGTCTCTGTCTCCTCGACATCTCTGCCGCTTTTGACACCATAGATCACGAACTACTTCTCCTACGGCTGTCCTCTTGGTTTGGCGTCTCTGGCAATGCTCTACTTTGGTTCAGTCTTACTTGTCTTCACGCTCCTTCTCTGTTAAAGCCTCCAGCCACACGTCACAAGCCCTCCCACTCTCTTGTGGTGTTCCTCAAGGCTCCGTCCTAGGTCGACTTCTCTTCATCCTCTACACTATACACCCCTGAGCCATCTCATAAAATCCTCTTCTGTTGACCACCATCTGTATGCAGACGACACCCAACTCTTCATTTCCTTCTCCCCTAGCTCTTTCTCCACCTCCATTGCTCAACTACTCGATGTGGTCAACCTAATCTCTAAATGGATGTCCTCCAACCTCCTCTGTCTCAACCCTGCCAAAACTGAATTTATTATCCTTGGCCTTCCAGATCAGATCAAGAAAATCCCAGACCTTTCCATAAACTTATCCACCAGCTCTTCATCTCTCACTTTCACCTCCGACTCACTTGTTCGCAATCTTGGAGTTACCTTTGATCCACATTTATCCTTCTCTAATCACATCTCCAACCTCTCGCGCACCTGCTTCATGCATATTCGTGACCTCCGCCGCATCCGACCCATGCTTGACTTTAAAACTGCATCCACTATCGCTACCTCCATTGTCCACTCTAAGCTTGATTACTGCAATTCCATTTGTCTTAATCTTGAATCCACCCAAATTAAGCGTCTACAACTCATCCAAAATTCTCTCGCCAGAGCCGTCACCAGGACACCTAAGCATCACCATATCACTCCTGTTCTTAAATCGCTCCACTGGCTGAAAATCCCTGAGCGAATCCACTTCAAAGTCTCGTCGCTAACCTACAACACACTACAATGCTCCCAGCCGAAGTACCTTCGCGAACTCTTCACTATCCAGCCACCCCGGTCTACCCGTTCATCCTCACATCTCACTCTCTCCCGTCCCCCAGTCACTACTCGTCTCAAGTTCTCCAACCGATCCATATCCCATACTCCACCTCAACTCTGGAACGAACTTCCTCCCGAATTCCGTATTTTCTTAGTTCCTCCACCAATAGGCCTACCGCCACTCACTCATCGTCATCTACCTCAGGCTCCTCTACTCATCACCCCACAGGCTTTCCACTCCAAACTGAAAACTCATCTCTTCAAGATTTCCTTTCCTAATCCATCTGATCCTCTGCCTTCCAAGCTATTTCGTCCTCAACGAAACCCTCCGTAACAGCTGCTCTGCCTCTCTCTGGACTCTCTGGCAACCGGACTCGGACCACCAACGGACATCGATCTCTGGACAACCCCTCGGATACGTCGCAGCGCTCGTGAATAAGCTGGTGCTTTGCGCTCAGCTTTACAGTGGCGCTTTATAAAATTGGAGATTACGATTACGATTACGATTTGGTTGCTAGGATATGAATCAGATTTTCTTAAATTCATATTACGTAGGCTAATTGATTATTCAAAACATGCATGACCCTTGAAATTAGGCCTAATTAATCTGTCTATTGATCGTTTACAGTTATTTATCCATCTGTCTTCAAGAGGTAAATTTCTTACGTCTGGCTGCGAATTTATAGTTTCTTTCTGATGATCAGACCAATGATTTTTCTGTTCGAGATGACGTTAGCATGAATCAGTCAGTCATTGTTTGTTTTGTGCTTTAACGTAGCACATTTCTCTAGTCGGATATTCAATGTCTGGCATTTTTTCATCGAAGATCTTCTCTTCGAAACAACAGATTCCTTCCCATCGCTTCGAAGTCTCCTGCTCAAATGAAAGAATCGGCTTGTCTCTATGACTCGGAACAATCGCTTAATGGATAACGTCATTGCAATCACGATGACGTCATTACAATAAAAGATGACGTCATTGCAACACTCGCAAAGCTGACGTATACACGTAACTATTAATAGAGATCGTTTTCAGTGTCTTAATCCAGGGTAGACCGTATTCTTAATACCAAGAGTTAATATTTAATGAGTTATGTATAATAATAATAATAATAATAATAATAATAATAATAATAATAATAATAATAATAATAATAATAATAATCATAATAATAATAATAATAATAATAATAATAATAATAATACCTCGGGACTAAATAATAATAATAATAATAATAATAATAATAATAATAATAATAATAATAATAATAATAATAATAATAATAATAATAATAATAATAATAATAATAATAATAATAATAATAACAACCTAACATCAACCATAAAAAAGCGGGTTGAAAAATTCCCCACGGACTGGCCACTCAAATGGGCGGATATTTCATCAAACAGCCTCAGAGACAACAACCGCGGAAGAAGAACAAAATTGAATGACGAGCAGGCGGTGGCTGCGGCAGTGGCGTCCAAGTTGGAGGACGGTAACATAAGAGCGGCAGTCAGAATCCTATGCTCAAGCGACAAGCCGGCGCAGGCAGACCTCGAGACCTTGGAAGAACTGAGAACAAAACATCCGGAGCCTCCGCCCAAACGACATGTGATCTCCCCGACAACCCATATACCGCCCTTCCAAACTACCGAGGATCAGGTTAGAGCTCAAATACGCTCTTTTCCGGCGGGTTCTTCGGGGGGGCCGGACGGCGTACGGCCACAGCACCTGTCAGATTTGATGAACTGCGCCGATATCGGAACGGAACTTATCTCAGCCATCACCGGCTTAGTTAACCTCCTCCTGACAGGAACCTGCCCGGAACAGATTACACCGTTCCTGTTCGGAGGCACACTCCTGGCACTGAGAAAGAAAACTGGAGGCCTGCGCCCCATTGTAATAGGCTACTACTGGCGCAGACTCACATCCAAATGTGCAAACACCCATATACTTCCAAAAGCAGTGACCTACCTCGCGCCGAGGCAGGTGGGAGTAGGTGTACCTGGAGGGACGGAAGCCGCGGTTCACGCGGCTAGGCGATTTCTGGAAGAAATGCCAACAGATTCGGTCCTGATCAATGCTTTCAACAGCCTACACAGAGACCGCATGCTCACCTCGCTGGATGAGATCGCGCCAGAACTGACATCGTATATCCGTCTTGCTTATGCTGAAGCTTCGATACTTCAATTCGGACAATATACCATTCTCTCACAAGTCGGTCCCCAGCAAGGCGATCCGTTGGGACCACTGCTGTTTTGCCTGCCGCTGCAACCAATCCTTCAGAAATTATCGTCATCGCTTGTGCTTGGATATCTGGACGATTTGTCTCTGGGAGGAAGGGCCTCTATTGTGGCGGAGGACGTGAAGACACTGGAATATGAGAGCGGATTGCTAGGTCTGCAACTCAACTACGGAAAATGCGAGCTAATATCGCGCATGGAGAGGCGAGAAGTTCCTTCAAACCTTCAACACTTTCCCGCTATCGCACCGGAAACGGCCTGTTTGCTTGGTGCACCGCTGTCGTCCGAGGAGGCCCTAACTGCAAGCCTGGAGTTTCGCTGCTCGGAACTGACGCTGGCGATGTCAAGACTGGAAAAAATTGCAAAACATGATGCCTTAGTCCTCCTCAGAAGCTCACTGTGTTCACAAAAGCTACTACACACCCTAAGATCCCACCCCTGCAGCGGACATGCTCTACTAGACAAATATGACGAAATACAGAGGGAAGGTTTGTGCTCAATCCTCAACCTTAACCTTACCGATATGCAATGGCTTCAAGCGTCCTTACCGGTCAAGACGGGAGGACTGGGCATACGTCGGGTCGCTTCGCTTGCGCTTCCTGCCTTCTTGGCTTCCGCTGCAGGCACCCACGTCCTTCAGTCCTCCATGTTAGGTTACGACCAATCCATCACCGACGCGCGCTTTGAAACGTTGTTACAGCGATGGAACGCCGAAAGTCAAATCACACATTCAGATAATTACGCAGCATACAGACAATCATATTTGGATGGTCCTCTCGTGAAGAGAGTGGTGGACTCATTGGACGCCTCTCTGGTCGACGCTTACCACCAAGCAAGATTCAAAGCAACCTCAGCACCACACGCCAGCGACTGGCTGTTCGCACTACCGATGTCATCATGCGGGCTGCGATTGGATGACGAGGCGGTAAGAATTGCAGTAGGCCTCAGACTGGGGACGAATATATGCGAACCGCACGCATGTCCCTGTGGAGCAATGGTGACGGCGGACGGGTCGCACGGGATGTCATGCAACCTAGGACCTGGCAGAATCGCCAGACATGCAGCTTTGAATGATTTGATAAGCCGAGGCCTATCACGAGCGGGCGTCCCTAATATCAAGGAACCACCTGGACTGTCGAGGACGGACGGGAGACGACCGGACGGACTTACGCTGATACCATGGCGCAGAGGCCGAAGTCTTGTATGGGACGTCACCGTAACTGACACTGTGGCGCCCTCTTACCTACATGCAACGTCCGCGACATCAGGAGCAGCAGCGGAACTAGCGGCCACGAGAAAGAACAACAAGTACAGCCAGATCCGCGCAGACCACTTTTTTGTCCCTCTGGCTTTCGAGACCTTAGGCCCTATCAATGACGACGGAATGGCCCTTATAAAAGACTTGGGGAGATACTTAGCTTTAACCACCGGAGACCCTAGGGAGACTTGTTATCTACTCCAGCGGTTGTCAATCACCATACAACGCTTCAATGCTGTTGCCTTCATAGGAACTTTCATGCGGCCAGAACTTGTCGAGTGATGTTTTGTTTGTTTGATAAACAAATGTACAAATAAAAAAATAAAAAAATAAAATAAAATAAATAATAATAATAATAATAATAATAATAATAATAATAATAATAATAATAATAATAATAATAATAGGGGCCTAATAATAATAATAATAATAATAATAATAATAATAATAATAATAATAATAATAATAATAATAATAATAATAATAATAATAATAATAATAATAATAATAATAATATGAGGATGAACCAGCATCGTTTGTATTCGACATGTTGAACTGGCATGGCAGGAAATCTGAAATACATAAATATTAATATCTAGTTCAGTTTCTTCAGACACTAGCCTAACTCTTACGAGGAATCTGAAGAAAAAAGTGCTTAGGCCTATATTGCGTATGAAAATAGACGTTTCATTTTTGCTCAATAGAATCAATTTCCGGCAAAGAAATTACCTTATCATCTTAAATAACTTATTATAAAACTTTCTGAAGAAATCATAATTATCATATCAATACCTCGCTGAGTTCTGCGTACATTTACAATTACATTTATTTACCTCGACAACCAAAGTGCATGTGCTTCGATGTCTAATATTATGTGATGTACAAATTAGTCGACGATCGCCTCCGTAAATCCCACAAACCTTTGCAAGCAATGAACTTACACTTTAAAGTCGATTCTAAATAATATTATGTAAATTACATAATGTAAAAATAATAATAGTAATAATAATATTTTCTTTATTTAAGCGCCTGTTAACCGCACTGCGCAGTAGGCCTACAGTGAACATACATATAGTAGAAACGGCAGCCACGCAGGGCGCCTTACATACATGTGTTACGCCGTTGCCCACCCCCAGCCCTGGGTGCTAAGTCAGTCTGTTTAAATGGGGCGGGTACGCGTCTTCGCAAGTCCATGGAAGGAAGAACCTGTATTTCAGTGGGGTGACCTGATACTTGAGCATCAACGGGATCTGCTGGGTTTCTACTCCAGCGGTTCCTTAGCTCGTTGTAATTTAGCCTCGATTTCATTTGCAACCGTTCACTCCTTCTGAACGAGGGTGGAGGGGCACTGGCTCCCTGTTCGGAACTGACTCCGAGCGGATCCCAATTATCCCTAGCAACATTTGACTCTAAGTTTGGCACAACGAGTGGTTCAACATTTGGCACGAGTGGTAAAGGCGCGGCAAAACTTTGTACAGCGACCATACGAGGGAAATGGTCTGGGGTTCGATTACGACTGGCGGAACCATGAGAAGAAGCCTCTTCTAGTCTTTCTTGGCGCTCTAGAAGTTCTGTTTGGTTGTCTCTCATTTCTTCTATGTTATCACTTACATCTGCTACCTTGCTAGGTAGTTCGATCTGAAATTGTGCTACCTCTGCCTGAGTGTTTGACAACTCTATCTGGGTACTTTTAACCTCTTCTACGTTGTGATCCAAGGCACCCTGTCCAAAGGCTAAGTTTGACTGGCCTACTGCAAGGCTCTCTAATCTATCAACAACTGTTCCCATGCTTCCTATGAGCTGAGCCATAGCAGAAGATGACCGAGACAGGGAAGAGTACGGGCGTAGAGCACGCTCCTGCCTATCACTAGGATCGGCCTCTAAATCCAACGATCTCAAAGAGTTTAATGACATCTTTAATATATTTAAATGTTCCAGCAATTAATGACAATCTAATGACATTAACAGTAACACGATTTATATAATACTATTCTAACAACTCTAAACCTTACACTTAAAACTACTTAGGCATAAACAAGCAATCAAAATCATAATATAATTTACGTTAGAAACTGGTTATTTACCCCAAATTTCACACGCGGGACAAGACTCCGGACAAAGTGCGTAAATATCCACGAGAGTATAAGATACGATATCCATCAAAGAAATAACTCCAAGTCGATGCAACGAATGCATCCAGACGCAACGACTATACCTCGCAATGTTAACTATCCATAGTATCCAATCAAATCTTAAACTCAACAGTAAACGCTGCAATAATTAACAACGTATCGTGACGCAAGTCCACGCACTGACCAAATCTGATCTGCCATTAATTTACAACTACGCATCTACATTCACGTCTATAACACTTTTTCAGAACTGCAAATATAAAAGCAACTGCACTTCAACAGTCCTCTCTCTTTCACTGGCCCATCTCAACTGCAATAGGCAAGCATGCGTCGGCAGCTTTTATAGCCTTCCAGTTTCGCGCCACTGGCATCCAGGGTTATCGGCTGAACTAAATTGGCGGGAACAGCAACTGCGGCGGCAGCAGCACATCAACGCATCAACAGCAGCAGCAGCAGCGTATCCACAGTGGCAGCAGCATCGGCTGCAGCAGCAGCTCTGCTGTTTCGCGCCACTTGGATGACTCAACACCCAAGCTAGCAACGGCAAGGAAATTGGCGGGAAAACTGCGACTAGGACAGCAGCAGCCGTCGTCAATATTTGCGCCCTCAGTATGACTCACCAGCCACTGATATCAGCAGTCAGAAAAGGCGGGAAACTTAATACAAAAGGCCGTATAATATATTGCCAATAAAATAAAATTATATACATAATTAACACTGTCACATTTAACAAAAATGTTACACATGTATACAGTAGAAGTACATGATAAAAGTTTTACAGGAGTCGAATAAAACTGTTTATACGGCACCCACAAGGGCGCCAATCACGGCCGACTATTCATTTAACCACCACAGCCACCTAGCGAGTGGAAGGCTGAATAGACCTACGGGGTCTACGCATAGGCGTAGCTACATGGAGGCAAGAGGAGGCATTTGTCTCCTCTTGGTTTTGTGGATTTTGAAATTTTCCATGGGTTATAGCCCTGTGTCCTCAAGCACACCCCAGAAGAGGTGGATTTTGCCTCCTCTTGATTTGAAGAAGAAAGTAAGTCTTCGAATGTGTTAATGACTAAAAAAAAGTCATCCACTTTTTTCGTAACATAAACGAAATTTTTTTTTAATTCTGAGAGCGAAATTCTGAAATTCTCAGAAGTTTTTGCGACCGCCCTTCGGACAAGATCGCCGCCACTGCATAAAAGTTTTGACAAGCATTAGTTGCCTCCTCTTGAATTGAAGTCTGGTTACGCCCCTGGGTCTACGGGATTCGATCTTGGTACCTACTGCTCTTCACGCCAGTGTGTTATCCATTACTCTACTGGCCAGTAACTCCATAAATCCCCGTTATTTAAGAACTTATAAGAGGTCGTTGATCAGCGCCGGCCTTAGGATATTTCGGGCGCCGTGCAGAGTATACCGTACGGGCCCCCAATGACACAAGTCAAATTGTTTTTCATTGCTAATAATTTTATTGATCTTTAAAATTAATTTAAAATATAAATTATACGAACTTGGAAATTTTGACAAACATACGTTTACACATAAATAGTATATGCATACACATGTGTGTGCAAAATAATTAACCATAACCAGTGATGGGCACTAAACTATTTTTTTTAGTTAAACTAAAACTATTTTCCAACTAAAGAAAAATAGTTTAACTAAAGTTGGCAACTGATTTTCGAAATTAGTTAACTAAACTAAAAAAAAGTAGTTAAACTTTTTCCAACTTTTTTCCAACTAGGCCTATTTACGACAAGCATTTTCACAATAACAGAGGTAAGTGAACTGTAATAATGCAGAGCGTCAATGACAATTTCACCTTCCAACTATGCAATGTGTACTCTTCTGACATACAGTTACAGGCATACTGTACGTAGTGTATGAATTTGAAAACACAGGCTGTTAATCCTAAAACCATGCAGTGTTAAAATGGTTTTTTGTTGACAGTGTTCAATGTTCATTGTGGAAAAATAGTTGCATATTGCTGATTTTTTTAGTTAAACTTTTTAGTTAGCAACTAAAAACATTTAGTTAAACTATGGTTTTAACTAAACTAATTTTTTTAGTTAAACTTTTACCTTAACTAATTTTTTTTAGTTAAACTAAAAGTTAGCAACTTTTTAGTTAACTATTGCCCATCACTGACCATAACAAATAAATTCCTTGAAAATGTAAGAGAGAAAAAGTAATAAATTAAAGTTCCGTAGGGGGCCTATATACTCGCGTTCAAGTCCACGTTGCGTAGGCTATAATTATATATAAGTCGACCACTAAATTTTCGACCTTGGAAATGAAAAAAGTGTACAACTCGCGAATAAGACTATGTCTGCTTTTATGTAGGCCTATAGACGTTAAATCTGGACATTTTGTGGCTCTTTTACACACCAACTAAACGTGAAATAAATTATCTGCTAGAATCACGAACATGTGCTCCACGCATATTCTTGTCATCCAAGAAATTATCCGTCACTATGAAAACAGCTTCTATTTATATAACCCTTTAAATTATTATAAATTATCTCTGTAGCCTAATTTTAAACTTGAGGCTAAGAGCATAAGGTAAAAAAGTTCACTATCAAGGTACTTGCTGTAGCCTAATCGCCAGCTCATCGTTTTCATTTTAAAAATCATGGCGGAAGTTCTCGTCACGGGAATTCTTGGATATAGAGAAAGTAATATTAGGCCCATAAAAAGTCCTTGTATTAGGCCTATATATTATATTGAAACAAGCTAAACTGCTTGTACTATTTGACTTCTACTTTTCTTGACAAAAGAGAAGATTTAATCGAAGCCATAATAATGTTATTATAGTCTAGGCTTGGAATTTAAAAAGGGCTCTAGAAATCACTGTTAGAAGCAAATCATGTAACAATTTGCTACTCGGTGTTTCTAGACTAATTCGACCCTGCTGAAAACGAAAATCGCGGGTAGCAAGCTGGATTTTTGGCGGTTGCATGAGAAAACAAGATGGCGGCCAAAATGGCGGCCCGTATCTTCATATGGCTATAAGTAAAGTTATGTGTGTGATGGAAACATGATTTTAGAGTTTAAATTAACATTTCCTGGGTCAAAGAATGCGATGGAACTAAAGACACATATGTAGCACTGCCAGAAAACAAGATGGCGGACAAAATGGTGGCCAATAGCTTCAAATGGCTATAAATAAGACCATGTATGTGATGGAAACATGATTTTAGAGTCTAAATTAACATTTTCTGGGTCAAAGAATGCAATGAAACTAAAGACACATATGTAGCACTGCCAGAAAACAAAATGGCGGACAAAATGGCGGACAAATATCTTCAAATGGCTATAAGTAAGGCCATGCATGTGATGGAAACATGATTTTAGAGTCCAAATTAACATTTTTGGGGTCAAGGAATGCGATGGAACTAAAGTCACATATACAGCACTGCCAGAAAACAAAATGGCGGAAAATATCTTCAATTGGCAATAAAACAAAATGACGGACAAAATGGCGGCCAGTCTGAAATAGTGTTTACTTGGTCAAAAACTTAGACCAGTTTTCCATAGAAATAAATTACTTAAATATGCAGATGACAGCTACCTCATGATACCCGCATCCAATGGATATACAGTAAAAACAGAGCTAGAATACATAGCAAAATGGGCAGGAAACTGTAACCATTAAGACGTATGCATTGAGCACCACTCGCCGTCTCGCATTCAACCATAACGTTTCTAAGCTGTTAGACTTTGTGCTAGAGCGGGAGAATACATACTCGGTGACAGTGAATGTGCCCGTCCAACTGCTCAACTTGCTCACAAAGGTGGATGTTGACCGAAAGGTGGCTACCCGCCTGCTCAACTTTGTTAAAAATGGCCAGCATGCCTGTCGCTCACACAGGCAGGAGAGATTAGTTGAGAAGACCAAGAAAATTAGCATGACTTCATCCTCAGAAGACACCATCAACAATGGAGAGGGAGAAGAACGATCTGTCATCCAAGGAGATGACAGAGGCGCATAGCAACATGGACATTTCTAAGGAGCGCGGCATGGACCTCAGTGAGATGCTCACACACAATTTGCTCTCAGCATCTCCACTGTTCCATGGTGATCTTCCAGCTCACACCAACAAGTCACCCCTTGTTGGGGAGATTGAACCTAGACTGGACCTCACCCAATGGCGTCAGGAGTCTACTCTCGCCACACACATTGTGGTAGATTTAATGTCTAGAATCTAAAAAAATGTTAACACTTATTCCAGCTGCTGCAACAACATTGCTTCAACAGCTGAGACATCTCAATGTAGGAGGCAAGTACCTGAGGGACGAATTTCACATTTGGCTGAGGTTATGATGGTGTCGATGACCACACCAAGGTAAGGGAATTGTGCTACTGGCATCTGCCGCATCTTAGACATGAAATCTACCACAACATGTGGGGCAAGAGTAGGCTCCTGACGCCATTGGGTGAGATCTAGTCTAGGCTCAATCTCCCCAACAAGTAAATTGGCATAGAATCCTGGACAGTAGCCGCAAGTATATATCAGTTTCTTTCTCTCTCAGATACTACAGGTCCTCCACAACAAGAATAACAACAGACACGTGCATATACTCTAAAAAACAAAACAAGAAATTTTCCAATATGGTTGATGGCAGCCATATTGGATTGGATCATTTTGGGGGTGTTCCCGTGGTCTGATTTTGGGGATTTTGGATATGTTATTCGGTAATGGTTCCTGATCAGGAAACCGTTTAAAAAGCTTCTAAAGCAATTTTGCCCAGGTCTAACTGCAAATTTTGGTATTATAATTGGTATTTGTTAGGAAACTCCAATCCGCCATTTTGAAATTCATTTTTGGGGTGTTCCCGTGGTCTGATTTAGGGGGATTTTGGATACGTTATACAGCAATGGTTCTTGAGCAGGAAACCGTTTAAAAACCTTCTGATGCAATTTTGCCCAGATGTAACTGTAAATTGCATGGACAATAATTGTGTGAATTGGTATGAACTTCCGCTTTGCTGATGTTCCTGCCATCACCCACACCTCATCATATTTACTGCGTTGATAGTGATGCAGCAACAGCAGAATCACGTCGGTATCTCTTGCACAAAACCAATGACCAAGGTTTTTAGGTGCGAAGCAAGCATAATTATTCTGGTATCAGCTTCTTCATGTGTTGCTGCAAAGGTAGACACATCAGAACCGGCAGAAGACAATGCCTTATGGTCTTCCACGAAACCACCAGCAACAACCAAATCTAGATCGCCATATGTGACTCTTGAGAGCTGAATGGATAGGAATGCAGCTAGATCAGCCTTGTTTTCAGGCATGGCAAGAAAATTCTGCCAATTTTCCAGCAACTATGCCGCACTGTATACAGCGACAAATTGGTCGTAATGTCTTACACCATTTCTGTCTAGTTCCACTTTTTACTGATAGTGCCCAGTATCGATGATCGAAGACAATATCGACCCTTTTGTAGCCAATCGAAAGTTTCTTCACATGTGTAACCACCGTATCTGCCAGGTCATCAAATGTCTTTGCTCTCGGAAGTTTCCCTATTTCTTGTGCCATTGCTTGTCCATCAATAATTAAATGTGATGCCTCTGTTAGCTAAATGCTGACTGGACATGCTACTTTTCATTTTTTGGCAGTGCTACATATGTGTCTTTAGTTTCATCGCATTCCTTGACGCCAAAAATGTTAATTTGGACTCTAAAATCATGTTTCCATCACTTACATGGCCTTACTTATAGCCATTTGAAGCTATTGGCCGCCATTTTGTCCGCCATCTTGTTTCCTGGCAGTGCTACATATGTGTCTTTAGTTTCATTGCATTCTTTGACCCAGAAAATGTTAATTTAAACTCTAAAATCATGTTTCCATCACATACATGGCCTTATTTATAGCCATTTGAAGCTATTGGCCGCCATTTTGTCCGCCATCTTGTTTTCTGGCAGTGCTACATATGTGTCTTTAGTTCCATCGCATTCCCTGACCCAGAAAATGTTAATTTAGACTCTAAAATCATGTTTCCATCACACACATAACTTTACTTATAGCCATATGAAGATACGGGCCGCCATTTTGGCCGCCATCTTGTTTTCTCATGCAACCGCCAAAAATCCAGCTTGCTACCCGCTATTTTCGTTTTCAGCAGGGTCGAATTAGTCTAGAAACACCGAGTAGGAAATTGTTACATGATTTGCTTCTAACAATGTCATTTTGAGATTCCAAGCCTAGACTATTAGGGTTTCTTGTTCATGTTAATTTTCTGGGACATTTTCGGGCCCCCATAAATTGCGGGCCCCGTGCGACCGCACGGTTCGCACGCCCCTAAGGCCGGCACTGCGTTGATAAATCCTACAATTTTATGCAGCCAATAAATTTGCAATTTTATTTATAAATAACTAGTCGGCAGCACAGTTATTGTTCAAAAGCCGAAACTTTAAACGGCATTTAGGGCCTATGTGTTGACGTCTGGCACGTCAATCTCATGTAAGTCAATCATTCATTGTTGTTCAAACGCAGTGTGATTCTCCTTACAGATTTTATTTTAGTTATAGTTATAGTTAATGGTTTTTCATTTTAGTTATAGTTACAGTTATAGTTAGTATTATTTTTTAGTTACAGTTATAGTTATCGTTAACGAAATCATTTTTTCTTCGTTAACGAAAACATTTTCATTACCGTTATCGTTAATGAGAATCACACTGATATTAAGACGCGTTACACAATTTGCTTAGAGCTTCGAAAGGCTATGAAGAATGGGTACATTCAACTTTGTGAATATACAACGCTCCATATTCATCGACATCCAAGACGAACATAGGCTATTAGTTGTAGCTAGCGCACTTTCACGTTCTCATGTTTGTCGATATTGCACTTTTCCATCAATCAACCATTCAATTTATTGTAACGAAAATAACTATGAATTTTCGTTAGTGTTATTTTCGTTATAGTTATAGTTATAGTTAATGATATTTTTTAGTTACAGTTATAGTTATCGTTAACGAAATCATTTTTTCTTCGTTAACGAACATTTTCGTTATCGTTAACGTTAACGAGAATCACACTGTTCAAACGGGACAACGATGCTTAATATCATAGATATAATTAATATCTATGCTTAATATATAACGGTAAGTTCTTATTCCCCTTATAGTCGTCTACTCCAAGATTCCCAGAGAACAAAGCTTTTGAAATGCGGATGAGACCATTGAGGTATGTTATATTTCATTGGATGACACCAGAGATGAGACTGAACGCAACTCCCATAATGCCTTTCTCTGGTGATGGCATAAAATGACGTCGACAATCACAGCTAACACAGCATTGCAATCCCATAATACCTCTGTCTAACAAACGTCAAGATTGGCTGCTTGTCAATCTCAGCATCTTTTCAGCCGGCCCTACTATAATCCACTAGTCAAAATTACTTTTTTCGCTTTAAAATCAGTTTCCCTTAATTATAATGAAGTTTGACATCTACCAAGCAACGGTTTCAACTAGGCCTAGAGTTAAGGCAAGTTTCGAACAAATACAAATTATTTTGTCAACTTACGATTTCCGAATCTGGCGACCGGTCTAAAGAATTTTACTAAAGAAGGGATGACGAATTCCAAGCAAATCGTTCAAACTCTATCAGATAAGCAGTGATCTCACTGATATGACAGTCCGAAAACAGCACTGGTAAGATAAAACTCCCATAATGCCTTATAATTAATATAATTAACTAAGATAAAATGATCATACACGTAGTCTTTAAATGAAATTAATGTTCAAATAACGTCCTTAGAGCTGAGCCTGAAATTGCGCGAATCGCGTATCTAAGGATCGAATATTGTTACTAAGGGGAATGACAGTGACGTCATTTCAGTCCTGTGAGTATTGTACAAATCCACGCAATTATGTAGTGCAATACCGTTATATATAAGAGGTCGCTGTGCAATACATGACACTAATCTAGTCTAATCTAATATAGGAACTTCTATAGCGCCAGTGTATAATGCTGGAGACGTCAGTCGATGGTCGCTACTATGCAAAGTCGTCGTGCAAGCCAAAATCCAGAGTGAGTCAAGTCTAAAGCCCCTAAGGGAATCCAAGACAACACAGAAACAGCTTATACGGAGGAAATGAGTCCAGGAAACTACGAGTTTTAGTTGAGATCTGAGTGCCAAAAGGCCCAAAACAGACTGCAGAACGAACTTTTGTCGGAAGATAGTTCCACAGTGTAGAGCCAGCAGCAGATAAGGCATGCGTAGGCCTATATCTAGAACCGTTCTTGTCAACCGATTGTTCAGAATGAGATAGTCAGAAGACTAGGCTGAGTACAGGGAAGTCTTTGGATCTTAGCAAGGACTGAAGGTAATAAGACTGAAATGCAGAGACTTGTATACAGTTAGCCAAGTCTGGACAACCCCTCGGATACGACGCAGCGCTCGCGAATAAGCCGGTGCTCTGCGCTTAGCTCAACAGTGGCGCTTTAGAAAATTTGAGATTACGATTACGATTAATGATGATGACGATAATGATTTTAATAGTAAGCTTAATAATAATTATCGTCATATTTCGACTCCTCAATGCTGGTTGATTCCACCAATTTTAAATGAATTGACTAGCACAAATTCGAGATTTATTCACAAATTCAGACGATGGTTAGTGTCCACTGTAAGTCTGCAAACCGTTTCTCCTCTATGGAATGGAAACTGTCAGCCCTACCAACAGTGAGCTGAACTCCTTAAAGTACACTTAAAACTCAGCAATATGTAAAATCAGTCATAGCTGTGTTGTATCGGTAATGCGCTTCATGCATGAATATGATATTAAACACTGTTGGTAATCCCGAAGACTGCGATTTCTCCAGAAATGCCTTCACGTGCCAATTATGCTGTCAGATTTTATATGCATTTTTTTTCTCAAACACCATAACTGATTGAGTTTTTTGTTTTGTTTTTCGTATTCTTCTTGTTTCGTGCTACCAACATTTGACGAATTCAAGATTTCAATATTTACATTTACGCCTAGAAGCAAATGCGTTTGTGGAACTCTGTGCTACAGCAGAAGCGCGATATGCCGGTACACTGCCAGTCACCATCCGCCCTCTGTCGACACATTTGGCGCTTACACAGCCGGCATAAACACCGGCGGAAGACCTCGTCCACCACATCCGGGCATTGCATGGAAAGGCAAAGCACCGATCGCCTCCGTTGTCGACGTGATCGCCGAATCTTTAAATACTGCATTCCGTCAGTCTGCAACTTGGACTTAGTACAAGGCAGCGGTTCACATTGTAGGCTCGTATCTGAGAGTTACCTAAAAGCAGGGATGTTTTAACGTGAAGTGATACACTAAATGTGCTGTGATGAAAGCCTGTTAACCGTTGTTTGCGCATGAAATGAATTGTAATTTATAAGTATTTATGATTTTTATGCGCTCCGGGGCTCGCCATGTGCAGTGATAAATTTTCCTTAAAACACGCCCTGCCTAAAAGGCGACATTTTAAGTGTCTGCACACATGCCTGCATATAATTATACCTACATATAGGCCCCTATAGGCTATACTACATATACGTACGAGTACTACGTACATGCACATATGCAAGCATGCATGCATGCATGCATAGGCCTACATAGGGCTGCGAGGCGTCCATAAATGACGTCACGTCCCGATGGGGAGGGTTAGACTTGTGTAACGCTATGTGACCACCATCATTATTATAAGCTTTAATGGGCGATATTTTTGTTGCTTCTGTGACGAGAGGGGGCAAATAGTCTGACGTCATTTATGGACGAGCCCTACATACATTTATAATAAGCAGCTACCCTGTCAGCATTTACATGGGCATTAGGTGGGAACATATGGGCTCCATAGTGTCCCATATGGGAATATGGGTTCTAAATTGGCTCCATGAAGGCACGCTGGCAGGATGGGAAGGGAAAGATTTCTGACCTAGTAAAATGTTTAGGAAAATGTATCTTCACTGGGAGCCACAATAGTCTGAACTTTGGGCTCGAAGGAAGTTTCAGACTTTCTGCGCTCCTCTAAATGCGCACACTGCGGCATACTGTTGGTAAGCTTTATACAGTACTGGTAGCCAATCATTGCGTTTAGTGTTATTAAGTGACACGACTTATAGGCTTTCAATCACGATCGGTGGTTGCAATGCGACGCTGCATGGTTTGATAAACATTCCAGCAAAGTATGACGTTTTATGCGATCATCTGCGCTGTTATTTCTAACCGCACCTCCGTCGTTATATTTACTCACTTTTAAACAAAATTCGAATTATTCCATTAGAACAATAAATCTGGGAGATACGAGTTTACCGCGAAGGAACGCAGCATGCAAGAAGAGAAAGGCGCGCGGAGGCCAAGTCATCTGCAATGGACAGCGCTCTGCCACAGAGAACACGGCGAAAACGCGCCAGTGAATATCACACGCGCACACGTACATAATAC
The DNA here is from genome assembly GCA_963556255.1 of Allolobophora icterica. Classification (NCBI taxonomy): domain Eukaryota; kingdom Metazoa; phylum Annelida; class Clitellata; order Crassiclitellata; family Lumbricidae; genus Allolobophora; species Allolobophora icterica. The sequence continues at coordinate 20,331,073 of OY744609.1, read as the reverse complement.
AGTCGATGCTGCTCGTTGGCAGAGAGCAGAGATAACGCCAAATTGAGGTTAATAGGTCGAAAAGGTGTAAGCGAGAGCGCTCTGCTCGCTCGGGATGGCTAGACGACAAAGCGGGTCTACTAATACTGCATGCGTGTGAGAGCCTTGAATCATCTTCACTGGCAAAATACAGGCTTTGAACTAAATAAGACGGTAAGTAGCCTACTTTAATAAATGCAACAGTAATAATGATATGCGAATAATAATAATACACATCAGAACAGTGTCAAACGAATGCGATCAGCCTACCTATAATAAATTCTATGTGTATTGTCTTTTGAAACGGAAAGCTCTGTGACGCACTGCTGTACAGAAAGACGGCTGAATAGGATCGGGGTCGTTGGACTGTTGAAGTATATTGTGTTTGCGTACGATACGCAATGTGTGGTTCGCGTATGTGTACGGCTTGACCTCAATCGCTGTAATAACGGTAGCGTGGAGAGAGCCATGCAAGCTCGGGGGTTCATATCGAAGCGGTGGATTGACGGCGGATATATACATAACACGACCTATTTCGGACATTTTGACCCAAATACGACGTTCGCTGAAGGCAGGTGGGAGGGAGGGAGCGGAGAGGGAGGACTCTACACGCGCCGGTGGCATTTGTTTGGGTGTATACGAGGTGCATAGGATATGCCTAGACTAGATAATCTGGGCCTTCGTTGGCTGTAAAGATCGATATTCTGGAACCTTGTCGGTGTGGTGCGCGGGTGAACTAGATACGAATGGCGTGCAGCAGGGACGATAAGAAACGTTTCTGCAGGCTATAACGCATACGGTCTGTTCGTCTGGAGGTGTGGGCGTCGACTTGGTGAAAAATTATTCCTCGCAGACGACTTCGCTGTACAGGAAGTGGTATGGTAGGCTTGTGTCTTTAACTGCCTGTATTAAGATGGTATATCCTGAAATATAGTATAGGCCTATAACTGTAGCCTATGTTTTAGGCTATATATAACTGTGCTGTAGCCTAGGTTTGTGAGTAATATACAAGTGGTATGGAATTTTTTGTGTCTCTGTCTATGTTAATATGGTATACCCTGAAACTGTAGTATATTACTGTAGCTTGTGTTTTAGGCTATATATAACTGTACTTTAGCCTTGGTTTATGCGTAATATATCCTTAAACTATTACTTAAGGGAGTATATATCATGTCTGCAGGTCGCGTCAAACTCGTGCCTATAGAGGAGACTAGCGAAGTAGGGCGTAATAACAAAATGATCAGTAGGATATGGTATATTGCGGGCATAATCCACAAGGCCCCTATATATACTTCGATGGTATGGCGTTGGGCCTCTAGTGAAACCTCGAATCGCACGCACTTCGCCGCTGCCAGAACAGCGCATAGGCCTACACTGGTCTGTAATGGACGGTCTATGTTTAGACTTGCTCTTGTTCACGACTGCAGTTGGCAACAGTGGGGGGCAGTTGCGTAACTGCGGGGGTGGTCCCGAAACTGAAAATGGGTGGGGGGGGGGAAGGCTCGCCCAGAGTACGATGGAGTAGTAGGCTATACGAACTGGGCCCAGCTGTACGAAGTGGGCCAGGTTGAGTAGTCTGCGGTAGATTGCGAAATTTGACACCGCTACTAGGGTGACGAATGGTTCTGCGCATGAAATATGGAGAAAATGTGTCTTCAAGGACTAATCTTAGCAAATGTTTAGCCTTTTTAGCCCATTGTGCCCATGCGCCTTATTTTGTGCGTATTTATGTTGTAATCGTAATCAATCTCCAAACTTCTAAAGCGCCACTCGAAAGACCAGCGCAAGGCACCAGCTTATTCACGAGCGCTGCAGTCAAGTCAGATGATGTTTTCAAAGGAGTAGTCCAAAGGAGGTCCGAGTCCGGATTCCAGGGTGTCCAGATCACGAGACAAGGCAGATCAGCTGTTAAGGCGGTTGTCGTTTAGGGCGAGAAGAATTGGGAGGCGGAGGATCAGATGTGTCAGGGTAGGAATTCTTGAAAAGGTGAGACTTCAGTTTTGAGTGGAAAGCCACGGAGAGGGGGTGATAGCAGTATAAAAATTGTAGAAAAAAGACTGGGGGGGTTAGACCTTGATTCATGTGGAGTTTGGGTGTGCAATAAAGACTTTACTATGGGGTCCTAAGAAAGACTAGGGGGGTTGAACCCCCCACCCACTCCCGACAATTCTCACCCTGGGTGATAGATAGAAGAGCCAGAGGAGGAGGATGTAGGTCGGGTGACGATGGTGTAGGACAGGTCAGGATGATGTAGGACCGGCTATGAACTTAGGATGATGCAGGACGGGTTATGATGATGTTGAACGGTTTATAATGATGTAGGACGGGCTAGGATTATGTTTAGGACGGGTTATAATGATGTAGGACGGGTTAGAATTATGTAGGACGGGTTAGGAACTTAGGGTGATGTATAGGGAGGGTAGGCATATATTTGGCCATTTTCATAAACGCTTTTATGTCTGGCACCACCAGAAAACGCCAGTGGCGGAGTGACCTTGAACTTGCAGTTCCTCATACTAGAACAGCTATGGCGAAGTATGTCTGTATGTATATGTATTGTATTGTATTGTATTGTATTGTATTTAAACATTTATAAAGCGCCTCTAGTAGGGTGAACCGTTCAGAGGCGCTCCCAGTGCGCAAGGCCAAGAGAAAAGAAATAAGTCTTGAGGAAAGCAAAAGAAGATGAGGGGTTACTTATTAAAATTTGAGAGCGAGTAGAAGGAGACAGTGTATTCCAGAGAGAATTGAGGCAAAAGATCGAGACTTCGCCATAGCTGTTCTAGTATGAGGAACTGCAAGTTCAAATCTGTTTGAGGAGCGAAGTGGACGATGCGAAGAGACAGAAAGAGGCCGGTGAATTACATCAATTAAATATTTGGGGGCGAGACCCCGCTATACGTATACATAGGCGTAGACTCTGGGGGGGGGCACCCGGGGCACGTGCCCCCCAATAATTGAGATGGAGTGTGTGTGTGTGTGTATGCGTGTGTGTGTGCGTGTGTGTGTACACGCGTAACATGGCTGTTATCAAGGAGTTCATACAGTGTAGGACTATGTGTCCTGTTGACCACAATTGACTTGTGTTAGCGTATGATGCGGGTAAACTAATTGCAGTGCATGGGAATGTTGAAGGCTCTTGTTATGTCTGAGCGTTGCTGTATGTTTCTGTATCTATAGACACGATATACGAGGTACATGTATTTGTCAAGTTATATAGCGTCTAAGGAAGAACCATGGGCGTCCGCAGGAATTTTTTTAGGGGGAGGGGCAAAAATGTTTATGGGGAGGAAAATGACCTTTTTGCATAGCTATTCAAGAACACAGAACTCGTGACAACTTTAAAAATAAATAATGGTCAAAGACTTTACTTAAATACAATAATTGTTTTTTACATTGAAAATCGTGCTGGGACTGTTGTAATAATCATAATAATCAACAGATTTAATTTTAAAAACTATTTACAAGATCTGTGGAAGGGGCAAGTGCCCCTTTCCCCTCCTCCGAACGCCCATGGGAAGAACAGACAAAGCAGGGGACTCCAAGTACTTGTGCGAAATCTACACATAGGCTATAATTATAGCCTTTTCAGTCCTTTTTCTAGAAAAAAAGGTTCCGGAATGGAACAATTATAGGCGGGCTAAAATTCCGAGAAGAACTAGATTGAGGGTTGGGATGGGTCTCAATAAACACCGAAATCAGTTCAAAACACGGAAATTAAATTAAAATAACTAATTTATTGTTTTTATTATTAAAATAAATAATTTTTTATTAGCTGAAAAAAGGTGCCGGAACGCCGTTTCAGCGCGTTCCGGCTGAAAAAAAGCACTGGCCTTTATGATCCACGCATATGGTAGCCTATACCATCTAAAAAGATCTAAGAAAAAGAGCAGTTTCTTAAGATAGGCCTAGCCCTGAGGCAGCTATGGGTATGAAGTGTTAGCGACTTCATTTTCTTAACCTCGGCATATGAGGGCGGTGACCAGTCCTCTCCTCGCCGTCTCATCTTCCCACCGGCAGTGTACGGTCAGTGTAATTATTATTTGCTGAGTTGGCTATAGGGGGTGCAGATGAGCAGAACTCTCGAACCAGATTTCTGCTCCATGGCGGGCATTTAAACCCCCAACCTCTCGATTGACAGTCCTCGCGCTAACCACTACACTATCGAGTACTCCCTAAAAATATCTAAAGGGCACAGCAAAATCCTATAAGCCTATACCATAATAGGCCTACACATCAAGCACAGGCCTAAACGAATTCATCATTTGTTATGGGCTTGTATACAGCTGTGTATATGTTCCACTGAGAATGCAACATGCAAAGCCTATGAGGTTTGACCTATGTGACGCTTAGACCTAGGGCCTATATATAGCCATCTCAGGCCTTATAGTTAACGGATCAGCCTTAATCATAGGCCTGCATAGTTTAGTCAGAGGTAGCTTTGACGTAATATGGAGGTGTAAATATACAGGGAAGTATAGAGCTCGGGCAGCTGAATGATTACGGCAAACTGTAGGGCGGCTATGATGCAGGCTTACGATGATGTCAGCTGGTGATGTTTTTGATGAAACCGATGTTTAAACATTTCGAATTCAATGAACCGGTTGAATTTGGCCCCGAGTTTGCACCTTCGCGCACGCACCTGGCGTGTATCGCTTCTACAAATAATTTATAGCGTCTACAATCCTCACATTGGGTCTGGGCACTGTTCCCGTTAGAATCACAAAAGAGGACGTAGGACCTTGGCCCACTTACGTCCGAACCTAGAATTTGGCTGTAAATCAGCCAAAATTGTCAAATTTTGGACGTTATTTCGGACGTGAAAACGGCCGTTTGGGCGTTAACGGAAACCCTGGGTCTGGGTCTTTCTCTGATCTCACGTATACCCGGTTCCGCTAATGATCGACCGCAAGTAGGAACCTGGGAACCGAGGGAATGTGTTCAGTTCCTTCCGTAAACCTAGGGAATCTGCCCGTTGCTGTCGATGGCAGAGCTCTATATCAACACGACTGCTTGACCATCGGGATGTTATGTCTTTACACCATACAACCGATTTCTGTCGTTTTTTCGTTTGATCTAGGACAGGTTAACATTCACACAGGCCTACAATACACTTCAACCCTCCCAGCCCGCCTATCTCCGTCTGCTGTTCGCGGTCCAACCACTTCGATCAACCCGCTTCTCCTCCGCCCTAATTTTTCTAGGGGGGAACAGTTTTCTGGAGGGAATTTTTATATGGGCAAAATTACGTTTTTGCATAGAATAGCTGATCATAAACACAAAACGAGACACTTTTCAAAATCCAGGGGGCACTTGCCCCTTACCCTGCTTCGGACACCCATTGCCCTAACACTTCTCCGCCCTGCTGTCACCTCATCACTAAAACTTGCCATAGCTGTCCCACCCCTCTGGAACAAATTCCCACCGGTACTACGAGAAACATCAGATCCATCCTACGAACTCGCCAGAACCTCACCTCTTGCTATCTCTGCACAGGTCTTTCACTCAAAACTGAAAACGCTGCTGTCAAAAATCCTGTCCCGATTCCTCCTCTTGTATGCCCTTACGTCCATCGCCGTTTCAACTCTAAACATCAACCACCTTAACAGTCTGCTGCCTGCCTGACCCTTTGGATCTTGACCTGGAACCGATTCACCGACTATCGATTATGTTTTGACTAAGCGTATGTGAATAGGGTGGTTCCCGCGACTTCGCTTTTTTGGGCTCTAACAGTTTCGTTTGCAGGAGAAAGTTTAGTGGTCCATGCGTCTGAAAGTTCTTGAGGTCCCCTACCATCTCGGTGTAATCGTAATCGTATCGTAACTCCAAATTTCTAAAGCGCCACTTGAAAGCTAAGCGCAGGGCACAATTTTATTCACGAGCTCTGCGTCAAGTCAGAGTGGTTTTCCAAAGGGTATTCAAAAGAAGATCCAAGTGTAGCATTGACTCAACTGGCTCTGTCTCCGTTTCTCGTTTCGTAATAGTCCTCCCTAGGGGTTCTGCATGACTGAATGACGTTTCAACGGAAAACGATCGGCCTTTGTAAGAACTTCGATAACATCTCGTACGACATGATTTATCAATGGGCAACCACCTTTGATCAGTACATCATTGCATAGATCAAAACGCTTCATCACAGGCTGTATCACGACGAAAGGGATAATCACACTGATGACATAAGATCCTGCGTAGTTTAGCCCGTGCCAGCATGTCCTATAGCATTACAGTCACAGATCGTGTCGACACCGATCTTATTCCACTCAATGCGCTTTAGTCCTTCCGAAGGCGAATGACTGTGCACCAACAGCTGCACTTGGACGTAGGGGAGACACGTTATGTACAGAAACTGAATATACGTTTATTACGTATATTGATATCTGCATGTATGATAGCAATGCATTAATTTGCAGCTGGCCTTATTTAAGCATAGTTTAACACAGAAATTTGTAGATTAATATTTGGCTATCGTTTCAAAATAGCAACCTGACCACCCTTGCCAATATGCTCACAGCGCACTTGTTAAAGAAGCCAAACGCGAATGTCAACATTAACGAAACCTTCCGCTGCTGCCTGTACTCATCCGCAAACAGACTATAGTTCCTTTATAATGTACCGAGCTGTCCAAAACGATAAGCGAAAAATGTTTTGTGCTTTTAAAATGTGACGAAAGCATCGATTTCAAAGCCTGCTTGATGTGGTTGAAAGGTGTGATAACCTACTGAATCTTCGGAACGCTTGCAGGAGGTCAAAGTTCATTGATATGCAAATAAGCATACATGGCCTGGGAGATTTGCTAACATGGCGATGGTTTTGGCTTCGAATGTTATATTTTATATTGTTTAGATGGTTTGTTTGCTAAATATTTGATCGCAGTTCTGAAAAACTTGCCGGATATGACGGGTGAGTATAGACGTGAAAATGTGACGAATGGTTGGTCAAGTTTAGTAACTTTGCGACGTGGCGTTTGTGCTGCGAACAGTAGTACTGTCATAGAGAGCGGCCATATTTTTTCAGACGTCCGTGCAGAAAACGATCATTTCCTCGAATATGCTGCACTGTTCTTTACTTGAATCTATTACATAATTAAAATTCCGCCACTTACGAGTCTAGCAAGCTGATGTTTTGGAGTAAATTTGCTGAACTTGTTAACTGAATTAGTCTGTCTACTTTTTCGAAGGCAGGCCTGCATGGTAGTAAATAAACACCGACTAAATTCGAGTGATTAGCTGAAATGACTGATAATGGGTGGTTGTAGTGAAGAGGTGGCCAAGTCCGGCCCAGCCGGATACCCTGCCCGTTTCAGGTGGCAGGAAGATAAGACAATGCCAATTTCCTGCCTAAGCTGCTGGAAACACACAGTTTATCACTTGCACAAATTTTAATTTCATTGAGCCGGAAATTATGTCGTAATTTTTCAGTTTCAAGATTGGCCTGTAATGTTAATTTCTTGATGCTTGTGAAATTCTTTCAGAAATTTTAACAGCTCGACTGGAAAGTAGTTGGGGTCTTTTAACTTTTTTTCAGTGAGATTCTTACAAGCACTGTTTTCGGTTTTTAGTGTATCTGGCTTTTCTGGCTATTGTGATTGTAATTGTGACATTGAATGTACTTTGACAATTGCAATCTAATCTAGCTATGGCATTATAAAAGTAATTAGATTACATTCTATGTGGCACAGAGCATTCGCAACTGTGTTCTTACTAAAAATGCCCAAAGTGTATTTTTAGGCCAAAACTGCCAAAGCAAGCATTTATTCACCAGGCCTATGCTGGATAGAGTCAGTGACATGGTTGTAAGTTAGCTGGGGCTATGAGTGTGGGCGATTGCTAAGGCTTTTGCCTTTCACCACACCATATGGAGCAGAATGCTGGTCAGTAGTGTGCTGGGTCTGTGATCTGAAGGTAGTAGGTTCAAGCCTGTAAATGACATGTGCCTGTGTTACCAAGTAGTATAATTTGGTACCAGCATTTGCTGGGACGTTAATGGCAAGTCCTGGAATACGCTGGCCCTCTGTCCATGACCTTGGGATTCATTGGTTCCCAGTTTAAGGGCTTAAGAAAAGGAAATGAGTACCTCCCATAAATTCCACTATAGGACATTAGTCTTTTATCTACTATTTATACATATGGGTTTGTCCAATTGTATTGGATTGCAGTTATCATGTTTGCAATTGAACCGAAATATTCACAGCAGGACCATGCTTCTGAAGACAGTCATGAAGTTAACTAGCAATTAATAAACTAATAATATTAAGACAATTTATATGGCGTGGTATGGTATGGTATCTGAGAATTTTATAAAGCGATTCTCACAGTGTGAACTATTCAGAGGCGCTCTCAGCGTGTGAGCCTCACGGAAACAGAAAAGTCTTTAAACGACGAACAACATAGAGGGAGAACCTAGTAAGCAGGGTCCCACAGAGTAACAAGGGAAGGGAGTTCCATAGGGATGGTCCCAGGACAGCGAAAGATCGACACTGAGCCATAGCAGACCTCACCCGGGAACAAACAGATCAAGCCGATTCAGAGAACGTAGGGAATATAGAGAATATAGCGCAGTAGGTGGCCAAGGTCAAATATAGGCCACTGTACACAAGTCTTAAACTCAACTACAGTCATGTCTTTCGACTGATCTTACTTACGACAGTGTTTCAGCAGTCTGTGTGGTGTAGGTGTGTGTAGTGGCCTTAATGTTTACAGCCTAGATGTTGAGGGTTTTCCCACACATGCTTGCTTGAAGAGGCCTTGAATTATTTTTCTTTCTAAAAGTTTATATAGGATGATTGATTATGGTTCAATTTCTAGAACCACTTCATTCCATGATATACTTGTCATATTGAAATTCCAACATTACATATAAGTTGTCAGTTTGTTGTTTTCATTGACTTTAAGTAAGACATTGACTGATGTTTATGCATTACAAACAGTTCTATACAGAGTTCCAGATTAGATTTAGACTGTCTCGGAGTTTCTCATGTATCATAAAATATGATATACGGTAACATTCTTTGCAGCTTGCTTGATGTTTTAACGTCAACATTGTAATCATCTACCAAGGGTCAATGTGAATTTTCTTATCTGACACCTCCGACTGTAACCTGAATAGCCAAAAAAATTAACCTGATTTGTATAGGATGTCACTTTTTGTTTAGGATGTCACTGTAGTTTTGCAACGACTGGACTGTTACGCTTACTGGGGATGGGAAATACAGCTTAGGGTTAATCTAAACAATGCCCAAGACTGGAAGAAATTTGATTCTATATGGCCACCTATGATTCCAGTGGCCATAAGATATCGTTAGACACTGGCTACTATCTACATATGTAACAACCTTTACAAGGAATTGAGAAATGGGTGACACAGTGGCAGATGGAGAGATTGATGAATCTCAGGCCCTTAGCTAGGAATAAGGAGTAGGGTGTCCAAAAGCATTCAAAGTAGCGACCACCCGAAGCTGTGACCATACGAGTCCGGCTGCTGTGCCCTACGCTGAAGGACCTATGATTTTTGATCACATTTGTAAAAGTTTTCTTTTACATATAATGATGCAAACAACAATCTGTTAACTTCAGATGAAGGGAGGAATGGATTATAAATACGTTATATCCAGTGTTATTTTAGTTCCAGCATTGATTTCTATTCCAGTTCTTATTCTATTCCACTGCTATAATTTTAGTTCTAGTTCTAGTTCCTCTTAAGAAATAATTTTTATTCTTATTCTAGTTCTAGTTCCTCTTAAGAAATAATTTTTATTCTTATTCTAGTTCCACTTCCTCTTTATAAATAATTTTAGTTCCAGTTCTAGTTCCCCCCAAAAATTATTTGTAGTTCCACTTCCAAATCCACTTACAGTTATCGCAGTTCTAACATGAAGGGTTAATGTCTGTCGAACAATGTGAATGCAATTGATAATAAAACAGTTTATAGGCAGACACACTAAAAAGTTACCAGTCAATTAGTTTACTGTTGAATTTCAAAAACACCAGCATCTCAAGGGATTTGTTCAATCGATTTCTGCGACCTGTAGACATCCATCCTGCAAGGCTGCAACAGAAAAGATTCGATGAACGCCTCTGATGCGGGAGCTGAAACTAAATCTTCAGCTATAACAGCGAGCCGTCGGTAAACTGAATGTCTACTCTGCCAGAAGTCAAAGAGACTAGGAACAGCGACATGTTCTTCAATTTCCTGAATGTATTTAGAAAGTTCTGCTGCAATGCTGTCAGGAGCATGTTTGATGGGGAGTCCGAGTACCTTACTCTTGTTGCCAGAAGTTTGAATCAAAGAGCGTATATTATTTATAGAATATAGAATATGCGGAGAAGCTTCATCAGAGCGCCGCACCGTGACGTCAATCAAGAGCCGTCGTCATTCCGTATAGTTATTAGTTAACGTTAGAATTATTGGCTGGGCAGTTTAAAAATTAATTTTTATTCTATTCCGTTCTCGTCTTGAAAATTAATTTTTATTCTATTCCGTTCTCGTTCTCGAAAAATATTGAAATTTTTATTCCTATTCTATTCTCGTTCCACAATTATTTTTCGTTCCAGTTTTCGTTCCGTGAAACTAATATTAAATAATTATTATTCCTATTCTATTCCCTGGAACGAAAATAACACTGGTTATATCACATTTGAGACCAACTATATTTCAATAAGGATGAACTGCTTTCTATTAATTTTAGTGTCTTTTTGTACAACATGGACAATTTATGCCCATCCAAATTAATTTTCATCTGTCCAATGAACGGGTGGATGGGTGTGGCTGGCTAAGGGCCTGTTGATAATGCATATGTGTTTTGAGTATATGTGGGATTTTAATCCTGGTGCACTGTTTGTGTTTGTTTGTATGTATCAAGATGCTCGCATAGTGCCTTTTTAGGATATTTCTGAGTTTGAAATTGATAGTTCTTCCTTGAGCCATGTTTGTGCTATGCAGGCATGTTTGTATGTATGCTTCAGGCGAGTCAGTGAAAATGTAGTTTAAACGTATGTCGTGCTTGTATTGCAAAACAAGTGCAACGTGAATTTTTCGCCTGAACACTCTAGAGATGGATGCATTAATGATTAAACTGATGCACATGGTGAACTAGTCTTTAGTGTTTTTTGAAGATGCATGTAATATCTTTGTTAAAATATTACATCAGTATGGTATGCTTATCAGGTAGACGATACTAAGGATTTTACCTGTATCTTCCTAATAATATTTCATTAGTATGGTATGCATATCTGGTATTTAGTGGTAAATACTGGTAAATATACTGCTGTATATGTCAGACTGGCACATTTGTTGCAGCTGTCTTAGGTGGCAAATCCAAGCAGTTTTCTTCTGTGTTCTGTCACATGGGCTCAATAACACTGTTGCTGGATTTGTGGCTAAATTCAGAACTGGTTTTACTGTCTACTGTTGAGCGTTAGTCTTATCAGGTAGAAAATTCTGTGCAAATTTTGCCGCTGATTATAGTTTGACATCTGGCACGTAAATCTCTTAATAGCAATGAAATTAAAGCTTTATAACGTTTTATTGCTTACAGAGGTCATTGAGAATAAAGATGTACAGTATGGGGATTTGTCTGATGTCAAGCTCTATCAGATCAAAACGGAACAAATCCCAGAAACGAAAGTCAGCCCTGATCGTACCACACAGGAGCGTAAAGGCCCGGCTCCCGTCAAATGTAAGTATTTGCACCTGGTTGTTGCATTGCTTGTTTGTTGTTGATCAGTTGTGTCATCTTGGTTATTGGGTTTCTGTACAATTGTCTGTTAGGTAGTTCACTTGGCCCGTAGTCTAATGTTTGTGGGTTTAAGTTATGTGTAACAACCTTGGACAAGTTTGTTCACAACACCTGTCTCTATCTCCAAGAAGTAAAATTTGGCACCAGCCTAAGCTTTGGCAAAGCAAAGGGTATTTTCTCTAACGCACTGGTCATTTGTCCTCGACCTCGGGATTTGTTTATGGCTGGCGAAAGGACCCTTTTAAAGGAAATAAGTAGTATGTAAATGTATGTGGTTGGATATTTGTAGTTGAAATAGTATGGTAAGGTTGACGTGAATGATTTCGGTGGTCATAAGATACCGTTAAACCACTGGCTACTATCTATGTTGTAACTTTATGGATCTTTTAAAGCGTTTTAAAGGCATTGAAACATGGCTGTGGACCGTTAACTCTTCCACAGCGATTGCGGTCGTTTCCAACTGCACAATAAAAATGTACCAATCTAGCCTATATTTAGCTATAGTTATAGTTCTATCGTTTGGTAGAAAAAACATTGTACAGGCCGAAAAACTCCCATATGTGTGTTTTTCAAATGATTTGGTAAAGCTAGAATGTAACTTTCAGCGATTTTTTTAAAATTTACAACCAGCCATTTAAATTTTATATTGTCTTGTCCCTTTCTCAGTTATAGGCCATTTCTGTGTAGTCTAATGTTTTCATTCTTCAGCAAAGCCCAAAAAGTAAATGATGTCAAACAATGTTATAAAGGCTTTGGAAACACATACGTTTGTAAATGGGAATAGTTCGAGATTCGAAGACGATGATGATAAACTTTGAAGGCTGATACTTCCATTATGAAATTTATAGGATTATTAAGAATATTTAATTATACAGTAGAAGGCTCGTGATGTGTTCGGTTACGTGCAGCTAAATTAGTAGCGCTAAACGTGTCCACGCTTTATCCATTTTCTTCCTGTTGGTGCAACTGTTCGTCCTGACTTTGTGGCAACATCATGATAGAATTTTGTGCCATGATTTATTGTGTTGCTTCTTTTATGAAATTTTTCAGTCTGCCCACAGGCAATCAGTTTTTAAATTTTCTAATATTTGCTACAATGAACATTGAACTGAGAATTTGTGCAAATTTATGTGTTACAGCACAGATTGAAGTGATACCATGCAAAGTTTGTGGTGATAAATCCTCAGGAGTACATTACGGAATTATAACGTGTGAAGGTTGTAAGGTAGGTCGCCATTTGTAAATACCTCTAGGAGACTTCTGATTAGGTTGTACTGCGAGAGGCACTTTATAAATGCAAAAATACAATATATACAATACTTCATATCTTGCATACGCCTGTTTAAGGATCTCTTCGTAGCTATCAATTTTTGGATAACGGTGCACTTGTAGCCTGGTTGTCAGGAGAAGAATTTGTGAAGACCTGGGGTTAAGATCTTTGCAGGCTACAGTTAGGAGGCAAATTACTGTAGAGGTTGGGAATTAGAAGTGGGAGGAGTAAATCAGTAAAAGTTCCCACAGCCTTCCAATCTATTCACTCTAGTTAGTTGTCTTTGGATTAAAACTTTTCCCTCCGACTCTTTGAGCGCTTGACGTTACTCTCTTAAATAGCGATGAAGTAATTACTAATTTTATACTTGCTTCAGTTAATATTCATTAGTGTAGCATGTACAAAGGAGCTTTTTGGCTGGACAACAATTCCTTTTAACAACTTGTTAGAGGTGTTCATGTATGTACATGATATTCCTGTAGCACACAGCATGAACTTTATGTAGGCTCTGTTGTCGAGGTTAGCTAACGTAGTTCAAAAACAGTTTCAAGTTCGTTTGTACATGAGTGATGCTTGTGTAGATGGAGATGGTCTCCAACGGCAGTCTCTCACAGACGTGTAGAGACTGGCCAATGAGTTCTCATCCATGGTTGAAAGTTGATGCTTAGTCCGAGATCCTGGTATGGTGTGAGCCAAAGATGAAGAGTGATGCCAAGCTAATGAATACTTGTAGCTCATGGTGACAATCGCTGACAAATCATTCCAAGGGTAACAGTGGAAAGCAATCTACAGTGTTCGTTCTAATCACGGATTGCATTAGCAAGTAGTTTTGTTTGTGAACAACAGTTTGTGATATTTAAGGCCCTATGACCTGTGAGCATAATTTTCAAGGTGATAGCACAATTTTCATGGTGATATTTTCACAGAAAAGGGAAAATTATGTAGAATTTATGAAATGGACCCAAGGAAATGTTTCATACAAAATTAACTGGTCAAGATGTTCTTCTGTCCCACTCTTCTTCTGTTTTTCTTATATTAGAAACATCAGCATCTACAAATTTATCCTGAACTTCCAAGGATGGAGTTTGATCCTCATTAGGCTGACTAAGCTTTAGAGATTAATCAAGTCTGGATGTTTGTTTTGACTCTTTGACAATGAGAGCGTACTAAAAGGGACTGGGAAACCAATGCAGCTCGTCATTAAAGTGTTAATAAAGTTCATGAAACTAAAGCATATCTATACATAAATTGATTCAAACTACAGTATATTTATTTCTGTGTATATGTTTCACTGGAGTTGCAAAATAGAGTTTAAAAATATGGATCAGTGAGAATCTATGAAATTTGGAAGTTTATTATTTTGTTGCCATTTACCTACACACGTTTTAACATTTATCTACACGTGTTTTAACATGTGGCTGGCGATTCAGAGCTTCGTCTTGTATGAGAGGACTGAATTTTTTAGATAATGGAATGGATAAAAAGTCTGCAATACTTGCATGACATTTATCAATGATGCCCTTTGATTATGCTAACAGATTAATAGTCTTCGATTTTGGTTCCTGTTAGTGAATCTGTATGGCGTTTTTGGCTCAAACGCCATTACAGAGTTTTCTTTGCAATTGCTCCTCTTTCTCTGAAACCAAAAACCCCAAACTTTACAGGTTCAATTCAACCCAATGAATATGGCAACTTACAGTTCAGTGAATGGTGACAGTGCTGTATGGTGTATGGTGACAGTGCTGTTGAAACACATGAAGGTGATTATGTGCTATCCTTGGGTATAACTTCTTTTCAGGGCTTCTTTCGTAGAAGTCAGTCGAATCAGGTATCTTATCAGTGCCCGCGAAACAAGACTTGTTCTATAGACCGTGTCAATCGGAACCGGTGCCAGTACTGTCGTCTACAAAAGTGCCTGGCTCTTGGCATGTCCAGAGATGGTCAGTCATTGCTCTTGACTCGTGTAGTATGTAATGCCATTTCCGAGAGGCTTTGCAATGTATACCTTCTTATACCATGATTGCAGTTGAAGGGACCACAAACTGATACCCTGTGGTTTGTGGTTACCACACTGTAGACTTCATTTGATTAGATAAACTTGGTGCCCTGAAAGGTTTGGAATTTACCCGATTTTGTTCCGTGACCTGTGTATTTCAAATCCTAGCCCAGCTATGGTGTCTGTAATGCGTAGTTAGGACATTTACTAAGCAGTGTTAACTGAGATAATTTGTAAATAATTCATTGGGTATAGCGTGAATTCTCATGCAAAGCAATAGGGGACACAGATAAGTTAATTCAGTTTAAACAAATTATTTCCATTTTAAATACTTCTAATTGCACAGTACAGTACTTGATATGACTTCTAAATGTAGCAAGAAAATATGGTTCTGGTGTAACTGGACTTGGCTGAAGTTTGTGCACTCAGCAACTTCAATAAATGGCCAAGACACAGTTTATCCACAATTAAGTTGTGGTGGCTAAGAAGTACTGATGGCCTCTTTGTCAATCTGTACTTGATTCATTTAATTCATTTCATGTAAAACTGCAAGTCATGTGAAAATAATCGTTACTGTTAATTTAGTCTGTGTTCACTTTTGGAATCTACCAAGAAACATGTAATGAGGGCATGTTATAACGAGATCAGTTTTGGAAGCCGAACTAAATCTGGATGTCAGTGTTCTGACCATGTTATGTGAGTTGACGTACCTGAATGTTGTGCTTCTCAAGGACATCTTGAAAGCACTGGGAACTTGGCTGCCAGTGTCATTTTTTTGGCTTATCCAACACGGTCGCCAATGTAACAGGGGAGTGATGATTATTGAAACTGCTCACACTATGCTCTTAAAGAATGCCTCTCAAAACACTCTGTTGCAGAACAGACAAAACTGTGAGCAAATGCCATGATTTTCTGAGCACTCAGCCCAGACCAGTATGAAATTGCACGTAACGATTATTGTCTTTGTTGCTAGCTGTGAAGTTTGGAAGAATGTCGAAAAAGCAGAGAGAGAAGGTTGAGGACGAAGCTAAGTATCACAAGAGTCGAATGAGCGGATTATCCGAGGATGGGTCGTCTCCTCGATCAACTTCCATCTGTGCAAACGACACTTCAACAAACAACAACAACATGGATCTGCAAAAGTAATCTTCTATTGAAATATGTATACATAAACTGTCCAAGCAGTGTGTGCAATGATAATTTGTTCTAGCTGATGTTGCCTGGATGCATAACCTTGAGTAATGCAGTTGTGGTGGTAATTATACATTGTCTACATACACAAGTTGAAAGGCTCTTTCCCAGAGCCTTATTTATTTTTATTTCGGATATTTCTATAGCGCCTCCTCAAGTCTACTACTACTCAGAGGCGCTCCCGACTACAGCATTGGTATACTGTGTCAGAGTTTTCACGCCGAAGCGCCACGAGCAATCGCGAGTGAAGGACTTGCCCAAGGTCCGTACGCAGCGGCTAGAGTGGGATTCGAACCTGCAACCCTCCGGTCACAAGGCGCCGAACTTACCACTAAGCCATCACGCCCCACGTCTTATCTTATAGGATTGTTGATGTTAATGGGGTTTCCTTAACTTATGTTACCCAAAATGGCTTTTCTGAAGTGTAACAGTATGTGTGAATCAAAGAAATCGGCTCAGAGTCATATTTAAGCTGCATGCAATTGTTATTGCTTAATCCTTTAATGACGAGGAGTATTGTTTTCACAGTAGCTTTTAGTGCCTCATCTGTAAAGGGTTAAGTATGATGCTACTAAGCAAACATCTTTCAAGCATTACATCTGATGTCTTTTTTATGGTATGGTTAAATATTTTACCTTGTTACATTGAACCTTCCCATGTGTTGTACTGATGTAACATATAAAACTTAAAGAAAGACCGGCCCCTGGCTTTCATGCTTACCCCATGAGAGTTGGTCAGTATTCTTTGCTCAGTCTTACTTTGCTGTATGTGGTCAGCGGCTTAAAATACCGTTCCGTGCCTGACCTTTATGTACCTGTAACAATGATTAGTTTCTACTGTTTTTCAGCCCATATAGTCAGACGTTACAGTATCAGGCGAATGGTTTTATTCCGTACTCCTGGCTTCCGGGAGCATCGTATCCATCCCCGACTGGAACTGTTGAGACTCAGGTGACCTTTGCCTCGCCAGCCTCTGAAGCAGTCAGCACATTGGAGGATGAAACTGACCTCAGTCAGTATTAATCAAATTATTCAGTATGAGCAAAATGGTGCTAATCATTTGGTAGCAAATGAATTACATTCTTTTTAAAAGTAGCTTGTCAAATCTGGTATTTTCCTCGTGTACAAATCATGCTGTCATGGTGATACTGTGGCCTATGAGTTGAGCGTGTTATGAATTTGTGTTTGAGCCTTTTAGTTTGATCATCATGTTGGGACTTCCAACCGAGTTAGTTAGTTGCTGTTAACGACGCTGTGTCGTAACAAAGATGATTAGCGTCGTCTTCCTCCTTTATCCAGATTTGGGACTGGCAATGCCAGAGTACGAGCAGAGTTAGGGACTTCCAGCAAAGCCCTTCATACAGTTTTAGAGTTGCATTGGTTGATGGTTGTATTGTACAATGCTGCATTTCTAGTTTGCCACTTGCACCAAGAGTGTCATGAACTTATTCATCATCATCATCATCAGTTCCTGACACCAGCCATTTGGCGGCATCGAGTACGAATAAATGGTTTCCATTGTCTTTGGTCATTTGTCATGTCTAGTAATCCTGTCATTGTCATGAACTTATTTGAATTTAATCTAATCTGGACACACACTATATTAAGTTTCTTCATACATACATACATACATACATGCATACATAAACACCTAGAAATTAGTTTGCTTTTTTGTGAGTTGTGGCAGACTTGCTGAAGACTTGGGTTTTAAGCTGTATGCCTTAAAGTTTTTTGTTATAGCTGTCCAGAAAATATTTTGCTTCAATATATTGGATTGTTGACAAGCATAGTTGAGCAGGATGCTCTTCTAATGAAAATGTCAGAGATTATCTCTTCTTTTTGTCAGGATATTAAGCTATGTGTGCTAATCAAAGAAGCATGGTATGATGTTTTTAATCCATTTTATGGGGCTTATGTATTGTATACTGATGACACTGTTTAGCGCCTTTGAGAGTTTTGTAAGGGTACGGGTACGTACTACGTAAGTGCATAACAGATAAGTGCATAATTCATTTATGTGCACAGAAGCTGGCTGGTCCCATTTCAATGGGAGACAATTCCGTTATGCATTGCTCTATGTATTGTATATCTATGCTGCTTAATTCATGCGCAGCTTAGAACATTCTGGGCATCTAGGCTGTTTGCTTGTGGACAGCAGATAACTCTGGTTGTTCAGTGTAATCCTCAGAATAATTTATTTTCTTGAGGCTTGTATGTTGTTGTAATCTTATACATGACCTCTTTGTGTACATTTCTGAATAATGGTGATCTGGTATGCGATGTCAGTAACTAGTATTTACATAATATTCTGTTGCAGACTTGCTGACAAAAACTGTGGCTGAAGCGCACGTTTTGACTTCATTCTACACGAGAGAACAGCTCGATAGGCTTCGACACCTGATGGCACCACCTGAGCTCCTGAGTCGATACAAACAACTGGTACCTATAATTCTCTCTTATCTAATCTTTCAGTAAAGTAAAGCCTCCGTGTCCTATAGTAGGGTATAGGGGAGGTAGTAATTTCCTGTGTTTTAGCCCATGGGGCCAGCGCTTTGCAGGACTTGCCATTTACTTTCCAGCCTATGCCAGGTACCATATTCTGCTTGGTGATGGAGACCAGTGTACACAAACAACTTGTTAAAGGTCATTACATGGAGTACTTCAGTGGTATGGAAAAAATGCAATTGCTGGAGTACAGACCAAGTATGCTACCTGTGGACCACTGTGTTGTACAGTCTAATCTCACTGGCATTGTTTATGTATGAACTAATTGATCATCTCTCTGACCTGGTGCATATGTTTTATCTACTAGGACTGTCCTTCTGGAAGAATCTGACTGATATTGTATACAGTGCCATACAGCAGTGGCACAGAAACATGTTCTAGTCAACATTAAGTTGAAATTAATGTAGTTCAGAGCAATGGCTCGGAAGTCTAATTGAAGTTGCATCAGTCTAGATCTGTTAGGTGACCATATCCCATGACATTTGAGATGTATTTGAAGGTGACTTACAGATCTGTATATAAAAATTTATCTCCCTTATCTACTCTTGCCAAACATGATTTAATATCTCTTACATGATCTTGTATGTCTATCCAATCTATGTAATCTAATCTCTAAGTCCTAAATTGATCTAATCAAATGCTGTTATGATTATTGTGAGAAGCAAGCCATTGGAAATGGTCAGTCTTTATGGCTCTCAAGATGCCTTCCACTGGAAATGAAAACTGTTTTGATCGATACATAAGAAACAGTTTCAGCTAAGCTTAAGATGTACATTTTTGAAACTGTTACATTGTGCTCACCATGTTCTTGTGCATAAGAGACAAGTTTTAGTTCGGACCTGAATGACAGCATACTGGCTGAAGCATTAAGCAGTCTTTTGGTCTGGACCAGCCACCAAGGAAATACAGGACCCTGCAATGAAGCTGTCTCTCGGTCAGTGCCAGGTAGCCTTGCTGTGCATGCTCGCAAAAACTGGTGAACAGGCATAAGCATTTTATGTCACATTGTTGTTGTGGGTAACTGTGGACTGATGTTTGTTGTAGAATCGTCAAGAGGTCTGGCTTGAGATGGCGAATAAGTTGACGGAAGCCGTCCAGCAGATTATCGAGTTTGCAAAAATGGTGCCTGGGTTCATAAATCTAATACAGGATGATCAGATTATGCTACTGAAAGGAGGTTAGTTTACATGGGCTATTTTAGTTAAAGGTGGGTAGTTTACATCCTGAATGCATATGTTTGTTAAAGGTTACTTTGAGATATTGTGAAAAGGGATTAGCGTGTGGGTGGTATAACATTGGGAAGGTATTTTTGATAATTTTATTTATTGCATTTATTATGCGTCCAAGGTCAGTAAATTTGAATCTGACGTGCGAAAAAAGTGAGATTGAGCAAATGTACAAGTGGTTATACCAGAAACTACCATGCAGGCTCAAACCTGCAATCGTTGGATTTCGAGCATGTGACTAAATAGACCGCTACTTTTCAACAGATCTATTACAACTGAATGTAGGATTGATTTATCGAACATACAGATAACTTAATATTATGCTACATGCGTGTAAAACTTGTGACGTTAACACGGGTGCAGATTTTATATCTAACATTTCATTTGTTTAGGGAGCTTCGAGATCGCCCTGCTGCGGTTCTGCCAGGTCTTCAATCCGGAAAACAACAGCGTCCTATTTGGTTCAGGATGCATACCAGTTGAAATTTTCCAATCTCTTGGTACGAGGTTTCTGCTTTTCCAAAGTTTCTAGATTTTGTCCACAGAGTTTAGGTATGACTTGCAACATGTAATATGTTTTATTTGTCACATTATGTTAGAATACCATACCATACCACCTTATGACAGTCTCTTGGTATGAGAATTCTGCTTTTCCAGAAGTTTCTCTGTTTTGTCCACAGATTTTTGGTTTGGCTTGCAAAGATTATCTATTTGTTCCGCTATGGTGGAATACCATATCACCTCATGAGTTCGTGGCCCTCCGGCCTTTTGGGGGTAGTGAGCAAGTGCATATGCGTCATTATAACTAACACCTTTCTAAATTAGCTTGATTGGTTTTGCAGAGGAGGATGAGACGCATGTATTAAAGAACATCATACAGTTTGCTCACCAGCTGGTATCCTTGAACCTGACAGACACTGAACTGGCATTGCTCTGTGCTGTCGTTCTAATTAACCCAAGTGAGTTGGTGGTCTTGTTCTGTCAGTCATTTGTGACTTGGTTTCCGCTGTTTGCAACTTATTCAGTGTCTTGCATAAGGTTTTTAAACAGAGATAATAAAGGAGGTAAATAAATGGGTATTTTCTTTGATAATTAACGCTGTTTTGTGCTAGTTTGTTAAATGAATAGTAAATTAAATGTTGCTTAGTCCATTGCGATTCAGGTTATTAAAATCCTTTGTAAATGTCTTTAATCTAAATGGGATCATTCTTCTGGAACAGTTTTCAAATCAAATACAAACTTTTCTACCAGAAATAGCTCTAGAAACACATTTTGGTCACACCATTTTAGAGGTCTGTTAATTAGCAAAGGCAATGTAACATCACCGTGCTTGAAGCTGAATCTGTTGAAAGTCAAACAAGACCGTGCTTTATTACTTGTATCAGTATTTTATTGCAGATTGTTAAATAATGTGACCAGAGCATGATAATCCATAATTCAATTCAGTTTATGAATTCAGTATTGTTGTAACACAGTCTCATTATAAGGAACTTCCCCGTGACTATCCTATTTGTTAATCCAATGACTATTAACTTGAATGGTGTAGTGTCTTTAGCATTAGAGAGGAATTTTTTAGTATAATGACTTCATCTTCTGTTCCAGAGAGACCAGGCATTAAGGACAAGCTTATAATCCACAAACTGAACGATCGGATTGATGCTGCGCTGAAGATTGAGTTGATGAAGACTAAATCCTCAAGTGACATCCGCATCCAGCTAGCGGAGAAGATTGCCACGCTCCAGCTGCTTAGTTACCAGCATTCATCGCTGCTGCTTCGCTTCAAAGAACTCAATCCGACCGTCGAGTTCCCAGCCCTTCACAAGGAACTCTTCTCACCCGAGGGCGTTGAAGTTCAGTGTTAACCATGCCACTGTAACTGGCAGCTGTACAGAGCTACTAGCTATGCATTATCTAACAACAGGAAGATGGTCGGTGGCCGTAATGCCACAGCCGTGCAGCTCGTGCCATGAGAAAGAAGCAAAAACAATTGGCTGCTAGGATAAGAAGGATTGGGAGATGACAGCAACATGCTGTTTGTGCATTCTCCACGTAATCCTTGCCATAATTCCTGTTGGAGTACATTCTCCCTCTTTTAAATTCTGTCCGGTAATTGTTGCATTTAAGAATGGATGTTAAGGTCGAAAGGAGTGACTGCCGCTGCTTAGGGTTTGTTTGAAATCTCCTGTGGTGCTTATGTGATCAAGTAGCTTTTGATTGTATTGTGGGAAGGTTGGGGTAATCGGCTTGACGTAAATTTTATTAAACTGATGCGTGTTGTTATTTTTTGCGATTTCCATGAACGTGTCTATTCGAACGGTAGCTGTCTATATGGTGACTTTGGGTGTTCTCAGTTTCCTTTGTGCCAGTCAAGGGACGTTCACCTGAGAATCCACTTGATTTTGAAGACCATGCAGTCAACTCCAGGAGCAGAAAGTAGTTAGATATGTGTTACATGTCAACTGTTGAAACTTCAGAAGTCTAGTTAACTTGACCTGAATTATATGACCAGTCTCGGTCATAATTACTTGGCATTAATCAACTTGAAAGGTTGTCGGGTGACTGCTGAAATCATGTGTTATAAGAGAGAATTTATTTGATGCTTTTTTCTGTTACCTGCACGTGATTGGGCTTTTGAGGGTCTAGTATAGGGTTATACCAAGTCGCTTAAAATTACGTGTATCCACACCTTTGGCATGGTCAACAAATATCTCGAGTTTGGCAACTAAAACGGCCAACATGAGAAATGGAAAATTTTTGGTTTATGTCCAATCATGGAATTGTTTTTGTAAGTTTGCAATGTTTACAAACGCTTGTTGGTGATTCAAACCTTGTTTTGGAATTTCTTGGGATGTGCTTTGTGAAAAAACATTTAGCGATAGGAAACAAGTATGGGCAGCTGAAAGACAAACGCTTTAGATTTTTGTGATTTGCTTCATGTGTAAGAATGCAATGAAAAGCTTTAGAGCTGAGAGCATCTACGTGGCAGCTTGAAGACAAACAGATTTTCCACTGATCCTGCCTGCGTAGGACTTTGCGTTTTTATCGGTCAGTTGAATTGAACAGCTTTGCTAGGGTCTGACTGTACGGGACGGTATTGTTTTGTTAATTTCTAACTCTTTGATGTTTGGTGCAAAATTAATCATTGGTCTGCATGCGGCTGATTTTGTTTTGTTTTGTTACAACCATGCACATATTGTACATAGGTTTATGCCAATTATGCAACGTTATATACGGTAAAACATTAATGCATGATCTTGATTTTGTATAAAGTAAAAACCTATTATATTTGCTTCTTCACTTACTCGCCGTTCTCTAAACATGATTAACCTTGTGTCTTGGCTGCAGAACAGTGCGGCTGTCGGCACGTTTTTACAAAGTACTTAGTCTGGGATTTACTATTGATAGCAATGACTAATAGATGTATTTTATATTATGAAAGACATTGCAAAAAGTGCCTGTTAAACATTCTGTGTGTATATTGCAACACTTTGCCTCTGAACTATATTTTATGGGTGAAGCTGTATAGCGCAGTGTACGAGAGAACTGCTAGAAGGTGCTCGAATTCAAGCACCTAGGTTCTTAAATTGAGTAGTCTATGTAGTATATGGATATTATTGTTTTTGAATTAGCATTCAGTTTAACCTTTTCGCCTGGCTCTTCTTCCTCTGACACCGTGTCCTGTTACCTGGATGCAGGTTAGTTTAAGTGTGGATGTGTAGGGTCAGTTTTGAGGGTTGCGAAGTCAACAAGCAACAACAAGTTAAAGTTTTACACAAAGAATTTGTTACCTTGCTGTTTTAGTAATCTGGTGATTATATTACTATTCATGTAAAAAATTTATAAAAGATAACTAACCATTGGCTTTTTAACAAGTTTTTAATGTTAACAGGAATAGTATACAGTTATGTTAATTAGGTAGATAATAACAGTAAATAAGAAATATAATAGTAGATATAATAAAAGTAAATACAAGTAATGACAATAA
The DNA here is from genome assembly GCA_963556255.1 of Allolobophora icterica. NCBI lineage: Eukaryota > Metazoa > Annelida > Clitellata > Crassiclitellata > Lumbricidae > Allolobophora > Allolobophora icterica. Next base: position 20,307,149 of record OY744609.1, on the reverse strand, counting down.
CAAGGTTCACTCTGTTAATTATTGTTGTAAAAAGTACAGTATTGAAATTCGACAGCCTAGCACCATAATGGAAGTGTTTGATATAAGAATGTTTCTCAACGTCTGACTGCTTCTAATTTTAAATGAACTGAATTTTGTGGAGAATTAATGCTCTCTATCTGTATCTGAGATGAGTTTAGGAATAATTTCTTTGTACAGACGTTACGCAATGACGTTCTGTCACAGTTTAGAGCCAAAAATAAGGACAGCTGTATGAGTAGAACTAGAAAAGGTTCTGAAGTTTAACCGGATTGATGTATTGATGTATCATTTCAGTCTTGAAACTACTGTTCAATGGTTGTGCTGCCTGTGTATAATTGCTGAGTGTTTTATGTTGGTTGCTCATGTTCCTAGCACCGTGGATGCTCTGGCATGAAGATACGGCATCCTTGTGTTCAACAGTTTTGAAATTGCTGATGCAGAATTAAGTACTTGTGAAACGTCTAGGCACTTCTACAGTGTCACTCCAATTATTTGTGTACTTGGGGGTATTATGCCATGGAGAGAATTACAGTTTGGGTTGCACAAATTCTGCCATTTCTTGCATTTGCTGCCATATCCATGTAGAATTTTGCAGTAAAATTAACCGTAAACTTATCTGGAAGTTACCAAAGATGTGATTTTGTGTATAGAAATCTCCATGGACGCCATTTGAGACATACACACTGTTATGCACCTCACCTCTTATGGCGGAATGTCTAATACTCGACTGATTTTATTAATATACAAAGCATGTATCATTGGTCACTGCTGACTATAAGACTGGCCAAGATAAATCTAAGGCGAGTCTCTTCAGAATCAACTAAGAACACAACCTTTGACTGAGGATGCTATGACGTTGTAGCCTCTGTTGTGTCATTGTCGTCCAGTAATAGTTACAGGCGATGATTGCATGTAAGTTTGCCGTCCTTGTGGTGAGCTTGAGTACTTAAACTGGACCGGTTATCTATGTGCATCCCATATGCCACTGTGCAGTCTGGTGCCGGTTTGCGTACCAATGGTGACTTTTCTGAGAATTAATTCTCGAGCTAGCACGGTCTGTACTTGATGACCTTAAATGGCATGGCACTCATTCAAACAGGCAGCAGTGATAATAGATATCGCCCATTTAACTGAATACAATACGAAAATGAGCATGGGGTTGCTGTAGAAAAACTTGTACATTTACATTATGAAACTAACATGGGGTAACTGTTGTGGTGCCAGTGTATAATGCAAAGGGCATCAACCAGTTATGCATCAGAAGTCTAGAGAAGTACAGACAGTCATTGAAGTCTAAAGAAGTCTTGGATGTTGACTTGGGTAAATTCTGTCATGGCACGTTTTCACTGGAAGCAGTTGTGACTTGATTTTCACAGCGCTGTATGATATGCATGCTGCTTGTTCCACATCATCGATTTTGTGTTTGCTTATGTATGACTGCTTGGCACAATGTAAATACTGGCCTGATGGTAAGGTGCTTCCGTTATAAAAACAGATTTCTTCCAAAGTACATCTTCTGTAATTTGCCAGGATGATAACGTCTTGCAGGTTTCACAAAACCGTGATTAGACAAATTTTCTCTGAAGACGCTTTCAATATATGGAAATCTTTAATATAATTGGTTGTTGATTGTCACGACTCGCTTTAATATCACAAGGTTCGATAAATATGATGAATTGCAAACTAATGCACAGTGTGTAACCTTTAAGTAGAACACTAAACTGGCAACAAATGCCGTGATCATATTCCTAGTTAAACAGAAGTGACTGTGGTTTCTCAGAATTATCCACGTGTAATGTTATTCTGTTAATGTTGTTAACTATGGCAGATGGGTTGAGCAATTTCTTGGGTTTGGTGGAGCATCTTTGTTTGTCTCTCGTTTTACCTCATTTGGTGGATTGCTAATGAGTTGCCTATTTCTTGTGTGTTCAATGTTCATACCACGACCTGCGTTTGTTTGTCAAAGAACAAGTGATCCTGAACAAAAGTCGTGTCACATGGGTGCTGCATGTTATGTGCTGTCACATTGCTTCACAACGGTACTACATTTATGTCGGAACGTGTCGCATTGTGTCGTGCCGTAGAATGTTACGTGCAGTGGTGCAATGTGTTGTGATGCAGCCTTTATCGATGTTTTCCATCAGTCTTGGCAGTGTCTGTACACTTGGAATGTAGTAATTCAAGAGACAACTGCAGGGTTGAAAGCGATTGTTACGACGTTACAGCCCCATCCAGCTCCTATGCACGCTTCTCAGTTTGTTACTATGCACGTCTTCCATGATTCAGAAGGTGCCTCACTGTAACCGATTTCTTCAGCACTATGGAATTTAAAAAGCTTGGAAATCGTTATAAAACAGATTATCTTCACGGCTGTCGGGAGCTAAAGTGTTGGCAAATCAAAACGTTCAGATCGAAAGCCTGTTGTCTAGCTGACTAAAGATTTGCCTCAATTGTCTCACGAAGCACTGTTATTACAGCTGTGGAATACTTTGAAACTACTTAGATGCTATATATACCGTATATGAGTCATTTTCCGGTAAATGCATAAATTGACAATTCAGCTGTCCCCGGTCATTTCTAAGAAAACAATGCCTAGTCTGATCATGCTAAGTGATTAGATTAAAACGTTATTGATCAGTCAACAATTTAAGACCTTTGAAAGTAATTCAGAGCAATAAAATAATTTATTACAATTTATTTTGAATTTAAAATGTTCACTCTGTTACCGTCCCTAGGCTATAGTACATATTGCTTTCGTCTACAATTTCAAAATGATTTGCATTAAACCAAAAAATGTGACTGTTTCTTTTATAATAAACATAATTGCATATTTCTTAATACAACTTAGAAACTTACAACTTCAGTATAATTTTTTTAAATATATTTTAACTTGTCCCCGGAAAATTATGTCCGCTCTGTTAAAATGTAAAAATTATCTCGTATCTCACAACCCTTCCAGTTCTTTGGTCCCGCTACTTAACACATCTCTTCTGTGAAGATCTATGTAAGTAAGTATGTCTTAATACAGGATCTGAATGCTAAGACAAATTTCTTACAAATTTTCATTTATTACGTACCTCATGTGTTTTTTCATAATACATCCACTCCGTTACTGCATTTTGGCAATGATTATGAATAAATATAATTTAAATAATATTTTTCATATAACATTTATAAGCTATATAATGAGTGTACCGACGATTAATGTGGACGCATGAGAGATAATATGATATTTACCGTGCTGATACACAATTTGTCCACTCCGTTAACTGTCCACTCAGTTACCATAAATGTGACCCTTGAGGTACTAAAATTTATTCCACTGTCAGGATAAGTCGTCTACTTAAATTATCATTTCTAATACAACTTATATAACAATATATGACATTTTAAATAAATTTTTGCTTCGGCAGACTGTTTTTTTTAAAGTTCACTTTTCACATTCTGTGCTCAATTCTCGACAAATGGTAACGGAGCGGAACTTTTTATGGTAATTTTTTATGTAATTTTGATGTTATGAGCAGATTTTTAAGACAACATCATAAATATTTTAATGTTTTTTTGTTCATTTGATCACTGGTAATGATTAGCTGAAGTGATTTTTATTTTGTTATTTGGCCCAAAAAAAATACAGTCAACTTTACGTTGATTAGATTCCCTATTTTTCTTTCGGTAACGGAGTGGAACTTCTTAACAAAATTTAAAATGTGATGGAATTAAATAATCATTTGTATTGTAATTTCTTTTATATTTATTTTATAAACATTAATACTAAGAACATATTGGCATGTCAAACTACGCAGTAGGAAGCTGTCTACTATATATAAATAGCTCATATGTTTTGGTAACGGAGTAACGGAGTGGACAAACATTCCACTCCGTTTTTCGTAGGGCTATTTTCTTTCTGCTAAAAACTTCATAATTTTACATATTAGTGCAAAACCAAATATATTAGTGAAATAGAAATATTCAAGATTTGCTTCAAACAAAAATCAATGTAATTTGGCAAAAAAATTTTTTTGCTTCTTCAATTAGTGAATGTGACATATTACCGGAAAATGACTCATATATAATATGTATGGTGTGGACTTGTTTAAGTGCCAGTTGCCTTAATGCAAAGTGTGTTATGTCCCCAAAGCTGTTAACTTCACATGCTCTGTTGCTTAAAGCACTGTACATGACCTGGAGTGTAGTACTATATATTGACTGTTTCAGCATTTTCCCTTTTGATACGTACAGTCTGGTCTACACGCTATATCATAGGGCATAACTCAACGACTTCGCGTTAAAGAGTCCGCACTATACATTTATGTTTGGCATGTGTACGTAAGCGTAAATGTAGGTATGAAATGTGTATGTAAACATATATAAAAGATGTATTTGTACGTATATTGTGCTGGTTCTTTGTGTGTTGTGTTGGAGGGTGGGCTTTTGAGGCCAGTTTGTTTTGCAATATGCTTCCTGTCCAGTATGCATTGGATTGCCTTTTGGAGGTTCATAGAAGACGTTATATAGGTGGCCAAACGTTTGTTGGAGACCGTGCTAACAGGTGTTTTATTGGTTCTTTCACTCTTGGGCTGGTGCTTTGGCTGTTGGCATCTTGCAGGGAACTCGAAACATTTAGTTGGGAGTGGAGGAATTCTTTATGAGTGCTATGTAGGGCAGTGCTACTCAAATTATGGTCAGCGGCTCGGTACCAGGCCGCAAGGTTATTGGTTACCGGGCCTTGGAATGACAGGTGGAATCACAATAAATATTAAAATGTATACATTTAAAATTAAAATTAAAACACGAGAACATGACGTTAGGTTTCATACATAGTAAACAGTTTAGTAACTTGCAACAGTAACAGAAGTACCATATTGTTGTAAATGAACAGTGACAATAGTAAGAAATTTTAAAATGTCATATATGTAAGTTAACGTTGAAAAGCACTGGTCCGTAATGAGGGCGGTAAAACAGTTACAGCATCAGAAAGTTGAGAAGCACTCGTGTAGGGGTTGGGTTTTTTTGTTGGGAATCTGATCGAGTGCCTTTGAGTAGATTATGTGCAGGGATACTATATTGATGTTCTGAATGAATGAACAGGTTGGGAAGAATTTGGGGGTTTTCTAAGAATGCAGACAGTGAGGTGGTTCCCAACACTTACCCATCTTTGTGTTCTGTTCAATTGTTACCCTGATATGAGCTCAGCAGGATATTTTTGGGTTTGTATAGATAGCAAAGAAACCTTGACTTGGTAGTGGCACGGTGACCAAGTGGTTAATGCACAGGCTTTTTATCTCAGTGACTCTGATTCAAATTCTGGGCACATGACATGAAATTAAAATGTATCACATTATCAAGTAATTCTAGATGTTAATGTGACTGGGTGTAAATTGTATTACAGCAGAGCACTATGACAGGTTCCCAGTGCAAACATTGATTTGATAAATCCGTGGATTTCTATTGCACCACTATCGATAACCTTTTGTGACAAAACAGACAAGTGTCTACATGCAGTAACTGGTCTCTTTTACTAGATATTTTGAAAGTAGCAGCCGCACTACTAACTACTTAACAAATATTAAATTTCATGCCATACACTGCTTTCTTTCCATCATGATTTGTTCTGGCATAGGTTTCTTGTGGCAGATTGGATCGCCTACATTGTTCCATTTATAGACCTACACTATTATTCAACACTTGGCTGGTTTCAGAATCAATAGGTCAACAGAAGCATAGTTTCTTTGTCATTAGATATGAAGTTGCCCATGTTGACTTCATCAGGCTTGAAGTTACTTTTGAACTACACATTTGGGCTTTATGGATCAGCTCAGTGAGGTGGTTGTGTCTGAAGTTTTGTATCAATGATACTATTGGGCCAAGTCTCCTTTTTAGGCTTTGTGTAGAAAATTGAAAGACATTTCTGATTTATAAGTTCATTCCATCTGCCAGATTTCTTCTTTTACAAAATTTTTATTAAAAACTTTCAGTTTTAACTAAGCTGTGTCTCATTTTTTTATTTTAGTGCCACTTAAAGCAGCCATTGTAGATTTCGTAAGTTTGAAATTTGGAATGCATGTGTTTCAGGATTTTGTAGTCCTTTAAGTTTATGGTTTGAGAACTAGAAACGTTTTTAAATTTCAATGCCGAATTACAGGATTTTGTGTAAAATTTGGAGCCAATTAAGTTTTAAACGTGATTAAGTTATGCAGGCTTTTTATTTTGAAATTACCTTGAGAAACAGATTTGAGCCGGTCATTTTAACAATAAATGAAGTCGTATTTTCTGCATGATTTTGAAAACTACGTCGGTGTGTGAAGTAAGCCAAGTGCTCGGCTAATCAACTGCTGTGGCAGTCGGCGGGTTCAGTTCTCCAAAGATTTGGTGACTGCATTTATTTAGGAATCGTAGAAGTGCTTAGTGTAATGCTTTGCCACCATTAGAAAAAGGGGCGCTTTGTAAAACGATGAAATAACTGAATAGATTTCGTATGCCATTAAGAAGTGCCTTACTGTTAAGCATGCATGCATTGAATCCCACTTGCGTTGTATATCTTGTGTATAGCTTATTGATCTATATCTCGTTTTCAGGATGTTTGTGAAAATGGTGGAAAATTCATCATAAAGTGTTGGTTGTATTTGTGCTGAACGTTTCATCGTCTGCGGAAATGTCATTTTAGGCAATGGCGTCTGTCGATTTCAGTCTAACTTTTTCAGAATTATTTTCTTAATCGTCTGTCGATTTCTGTGAACTGTGTGGCGAGAGCTGTGTAAACGCGAAGCAATGACTTTGTTACGAAATGCGGATCGATGGAACCGTTTGAATCTTTCTTATCGTCTGATCCATTTTATTCTTCTGTTCTGTAGTTTGGAAATTGATCAGTGATGTATTTGTTCACGTCTTCCCTCGATCATTCATTCACACAGCTGTTTTAAGTCCCTGCGAAGGAAGGAATTGTTCTATTTGTCCGCTTCTGATTTCCGGTGGTAGTCGAATCGTTTGGATAAGGGTGGCCTTGTGTCTCTGCTAATTGCCATCGTCTTTGTTCGATTGAGATTAAAAAGCTCTGTTAACACGACTTGTCTTTTTGTGCAAGGCTTAATGTTTGGAGGCCATAGGCGTAATTTGTGGGGGTATGAGGGGTACCCGTACCCCACTTTTTGGACTAGGGGGTACCGTACCTCCCACTTTTTGAACAGTGCCAATCAATATTTTATTATTGTGCCTTCATGGAGATCACAGTCTCGGCCTTGCTTCGTGTAGGCCTATCTAAGAAATTGGTACCCCCCACTTTTTAGATCAAAGTTACGCCTCTGTTGGAGGCTACTTGCTCAAAAGTGGGATTGTTCAAAGAAGACTGAGGTTGCCAGGCGACTTGCGTGGCGACGGTGGTTTATTTAGGAGGTTTGAGTCGCGGGCTAGCATGGTCCGTACACGGGGACCTTGAATGGCATGGTACCTATTCAAACTGGCAATGGTGGTGAAGGGTCTCACCCGATCAATTTGTTCAAGATTGAGGTCATTGCTATCGCTATGGGAAAACGTGTTCATTTACGTTTTACATGTACATATACATTTAAATCTGGCGTTCATACTTCCATAAGCTGAACAGGATTTGCAAGTAATGACAGACGAATGACGTCTTCAGTTAGTCCCCGGAGGCAGTCGCTAAGAAATTACCGACTGACTTGATGACTTAGCGACTGACTTAGTCGACCGGCCGTAGACGTTGAAACCAACGTATTTTAACGTTTCGTTTGACTTGCGAAGACTACAACGAGACGTCATTTTCGATGAAAACGATTGTGTGACGTCATGCAATGTTACAGACGCCCTCGGGCAGGTAGTAAGTAAAGAACTGGTGACCTGACATCGACTGATTGTTCGACGGGTTACTCGTATGTGACTCGTATCTTATAAACAAGCATTGCTCCTGTCCTGCTGCTGATCAGTGTTTAATCTAGTCCTCATCTGAGGGGGAAACGAGGTTTGTCGGGGGGACCAACAACGGCGACCTATTGTGGGAAATTTTTTCATCCGTGTTCCAACATCCAACGCCGTTCTTTGTGGAAAAAAAGTTGATGACTTTTTAGTAATTCATCCCGCTTTCCTACCTTTTTTTCGGGAACTTAAACCTTTCATATATCTTATTCTGTAATTTTATTCTTATATTACTCGTTTACTCGTCTCTGAGGGAGCGCAACATGTATCCGGGGGGGGGGGGATTCCCCCAAACAGGTGTCTACATTAAAATATTGCTGGCCTCTGGGGGAAACATAAATCCTGAGGGGGGAATTTCCCCCCAAAAGGTGTCTAGATTAAACACTGGCTGCTGATGTCATCGTCAAAAATCGAAACTCGGAGACCTTGATTAAAACGATAAGCAAAATATTAACGTAAACGAAGTCGCTAGCAGTCGATAGCTTAGCGACTGGTTTCGACTTGAGTGCTTAGCGGCAGTTCCGGGGACTACTGTAAGCCCTGATAACTCAACCTGACCTAGTCAGCGACTTAAATTTATCAGTCAAGCGGAACTGCTGGACTCTCGACTTCAGAGATGGAATCTGCTGGCACAAGGAACTAAAGTTTCTATATTGCGCATGCGCCATGGCGATTTCATACAGTTTCTTGATAAAAACGATACTTATATTTCTGCAAAGATGTTGAAGGATTTTTGGCGCACTTGGTTGTCACTGGCTATGATCTGCAAGAATTGCTGCTGTTAATCGATTCATCGTGTTTAAGCTAGGGGTCAGCCGGAAATCGCTTCGGACATTTGCCTCGGCCGAATATCCCGTTTTTTGGTACTATTCGCCTCGGCAAATACTGTACACACAAATAGTTGCCTGTCTGCCTCATATGCTGGAATTTGTAGGCTCATAATATCAGCTATACCAACACCGAAAGTTCACAACGGAAGTCAAGTCCATTTAATTGATTATTTATTTCCAAAATTCAAACTGTATTAGTCAGTTATCGCAAGTACAGAAATTTATTTCGATAATTTTTGATTCCATGAAAATGTGAGCTTCGCATTTGGAACAAATGGTACTCGGTTCGTACCCGGATCCGGCAGATAGCACATCCAAATACTCGGATTCGGTACTCGGTGGAAAATGTCTACCCGGCTGACCCATAGTTTAAGCCTTAAAGCAGTATTATTACACAATGGAAATAGGCGTATACATGTATCGATCAATACCTGTAGGTATGCTGTTCACATGAAAGAGACGTATGATAATATAGAGCTGTTACTGTCATCTATCAAGTACAGTAGGCCTAAGCATTACTGGAATCTGTGTAGCACTTCTTGTTGGGATGCCTTTGAGGGGATTTCAAAGTTGTAGCACTTCTTGTTGGGATGCCTTTGTGGTGATTTCAAAGTTGTAGCATTTCTTGTTGGGATGCAGCTATAGGCATATAAAGTATTGTTGCTTCGTTTGTTAGTGGGACGTCCAGTGAGTCCTAGAGAGTGACACGGTAATGGGGAAAGCGGTAATACAGCGGTAACCGCGGTAAAATCCGCGGTAATGGAGTCAGAAGCAGCGGTAATACCGTGGGGATGGTAGCAAAGCCAGCGGTATTACCGTGGGGATGGAACTACAAGCGCGGTAATTACCGCGGTAACGGTTGTAACTTTGTCCACTGTAGTAATTAACTATCTGTTTAGATAACCAGGTCTGCATTCAATGTTAATTTATCGCACTACATAATTTAAATCCTTTAATATTCGACACCTTTTCAACTTCAGTTGAGTATTCTGTATTTAAAAGCCTGATTTTAACTGAACTATTTAATGTGACTTGGGACTGAAACGCAGTGGCGGCGCGTGGATTTTTCAAAGGCGGTGCGAAGCATCAGCGTGCCGCCCCCTCCCTCATTAGGCGGCAGCCTGTCTACTATAGTAGTCTAGTGAAATTTTGTCTGTGTTGTATATGATAGTAGTTAGTAGTAGCCTTTGCCATTAGTAGCTAAATTAGACATTAGTATAGAGCACAGTAGCCGATGATGTAGATCCGCTACTAGTGTCACTGTGTACTTCAAGTACTTTTATCATTAGCAAATCAAATCAGAGGGGTTTTCCACAGAGTAGTCAAAAAGAGGTCCGAATTCGGTTTCCAGAAGGCCAAATCAAATCAGAGTGTGTGTCCAGAAAGTAGTTCAAAAGAGACCCGAGTCCAGTTTCCAGAGGGCCAGATCAAGAGAAGAGGCAGAGCAGCTGTCAAGGCGGGTGTCGTTTAGGGCGAGAATAGGCCTAATTGGAAGGAGGATCAGATGAGTCAGGGTGGGAATACTTGAAAAGTTGAGACTTCAGTTTTGAGTGGAAAGTCAGATGGTGATAGAGGAACATGAGGAGGAGGATGATGGACGGGTTGTAATGACGATGGAGGAACTGAGAAGCTGCGAAATTCAGAGGGGAGATCAATCCATAGGCGTGGTGTTGTGTTGAATATGGCTCGGTTGGAGAACTTGAAATGAGTAGTGACTGGCGGTCGAGAAAGACTGAGATAGGAGGAGGATCTGGTGAAGCGGGTTGCCTGAATGGTGAAGAGATCACTGAAATACTTGGGTCAGGAATATTGTAGGGAGTTGTAGGTTAGTGTAATATAATGAAGAGGATTCGTTCTGGGATTTTTAACCAATGGAGTGATTTGAGGATGGGAGTGATATGCTGATGTTTGGGCGTTCTAGTGACAGCTCTGGCAAGTGAGAATTGGATAAGTTGCAGACGCTTGATTTGGGTGGATTCAAGGTTGAGGAAGAGGGAATTGCTGTAATCAAGCTTTGAATGAACAATAGAGGTAGCAATGGTGGAGGCAGTTTTAAGGTCTAGCATGGGCCGGATGCGTCGGAGGTCAGGAATGTGCATGAAACAGGAGTGCGGGAGGTTGGAGATATGGCTAGAGAAGAAGAAGTGTGAGAAAAAAAAGTAATATCACTTTATCAATATAATCAAGCGCAATCATTATTTCTAGAAACCAGAGGCGTAGCTAGGGGGTCCCGGGGTACATGTGCCCCCAGGTGCCAAGGGAAGGGGCGCCAAAATGAGGGTTAAGAAAAATAATTTTACTCATAATTTTGATGCAGTTTTAACTAATTTATCCCAAATTAATTTCTATGATTTAATTTTTTACGCTCCAAATAATTATATCAGTTATATACATATTACTTACAAATCAGTTCTCAGGTATAATTTTGGCGCCCCATTGAGCACTAATGGGCAACATGCATGTATTCACTATCTGTATTTTTCATATTTTTCATTTTAAATTAAAATTGCCATTCGATTATTTGGAAAATGTGAAATAGTAAAATGGGGAGCCAAATTCAAAGCTTGTCCCCATGCTCAAAATATCCTACTACGCCGCTGCTAGAAACTATAGGCTTAAAATGATCTAAATCAATTTAAAACTAAGAAATACATTGAAGCTCGCATGAACAGCGAAGATTTACAGTTCACTGGACTATGATATTAAAGTTTCATTGAAATTTCTAGCAACGAATGACGTAATAACTTCAAATGAAACACTACGGTGACCACAGGAAGCACGGAAAAAATATTCCAGGTAGTCAAAGTGCCGCCCCCCTCAAGTGGCCGCCCGGTGCGATCGCACCCCCTTGCACCTCCCACGCGCCGCCACTGCTGAAACGCACCTAATGGGGATTGAGCGGGGACGGGGACAAACCTAATGGGGATGGGGTGGGGACAGGAACAGACCTAATGGGGATGGGGTGGGGATGGGGACAGACCTGATGGGGATGGGGTGGGGATGGGGATAGACCCACGGGAATGGGGTGGGGATGGAGTCAAATTCTGTCCCCATGTCACTCGCCGACTCCAGTCGTGCAAAAGATTCCCAGTAGGCCCTACGTCAAGAAGGGTGGCCACGTCGTAAACGTTTGGTACCAGGCCAAAGAACGTTCATAACAAGCCACTTATTGATCCCAGTAAGGTTTTCTTGCCAACTTTTCACATCAAGCTTGGACTAGTGAAGAACTTTGTCAAGACATTGAGCTACGGCCAGTCGACTAAGTCGCTAAGTCAGTCGCTAACTCATCAAGTCAGTCGGTAATTCCCTATACAGCCACGGACTCCGGGGACTAGCTTACAGCACTGCAGTGGTTGGAAATCATCAACGTCGTCGGTGGTCAAAACAGCTTGTGGCTTGGGCACAGGAAGACTGTCATCATGACATTGTGGTAATGGTCCCAGTGGCGATGTAAGATTAGGATACTCAACTGATTTCTTGTTTTTGACGGAATGGCCCAACACATTTGTCAAGCAGAAATAACAGTCTGAAACACGATCTTTTTGCTCTCACCATATCATTGAAACAGCAAACGGCGTAGACCAGGGCTGTAGTCGAGGGTATACGCGGGTATGTATGCGTATACTCACCTCTAGACAGCGTAGGCCTATACTCGTGGCTGTAGCGAGGGTATACGCGGGTATACAGCGTATACTCACCTCTCTAGGGACCGTATAGTCATTGGCTAATGAAATTTCCCAAAAAAGGCAATGGAAGGTTTTGAGGGCGAATGAATAAAAAAAAGGTCATCAATTTTTCTGAGACGAATTCCTAAAAAAAGGTCATCAAATTTTTTGAGTGTGCCACCAGCCCTAGTGACGCCGCTTCTCACCGGTAGGCCTAGCGTGTAGGCCTACTCACCTCAAATTTTACCACTACAGCCCTGGCGTAGACGGCCGAGAACCATTAGGCCCTAATCCATGCTCTGAGATGGACTGCGCAAGATGGACAACAAACATGACGTGCTAAACCTTCATCCTGATCGCCAACTTTACATCCAAAATACAGTTCATACGCTTTCTTAACAACCGGAAACATTGCCTTCTTTTGAGATTCAAAGTGAACTAGCCGCAGTTGTAACAAAACGTATCACGGCTGTTAATAAATACATTTAGCCTACGTACGTTACGTCACATTCGGACTCAACGTCTTTAACGTTTCAAAAACAGGAAAATATTACCGTAATGGTGAACCAAATTAGGCTATGTTAGTAATAGTGACGCAATAAATATATTTATTACGTCACTTGTATAATTAGTAGGCCTAAGTATGTCAAAATAATCATTGAAACACTAGCAATTTTTTCAATTTTCGTTTATTCTTCAGAATAGGTTGTCATAGAGGCAAAATGTTTACAATGAGTTATTATTAGATTACTATAGGACTATTTGTAGTGACATTGGCCTAAGATCTTGCTTTGGTCAGGGTAAGCGGAAGTAATTAAATAGGCCTAATTATATGTTTTTATATAGGGACCGGGCTATAAAGTTAGCTATAGGCCTAATACGTTAGTTACGATAATTAATTAGTAAGCATGTCAAAATAATCATTGAAACACTAGCAATACGTTAGTTACTAAACACTAGCAATAGGCTAGTCCTATGTTAGTTACGGTATTAATCAATGGAAACTATTATGATGCAAACTTTCTGCAATTTGACGAAACCTCACGTGATACAGAAATTCTGTTTCATTTCTTCAGTCAGCGCTTGGAAAACTGCTAGAATTACCCAAATTTATTATGAAAACAAAAATTATGTTAACCAGCGTGATTTGTATGTGTAGGCCTACAGAAAAGGCCGGTGATGTTTAATAGGCTTTCAAGAACTTTCGAAAGGACCTCAAACATGGCTAGGTAACGGACAAAATAATGGCACATAGAAATGTGAGACTGCATGTGTCATTGTATGCTTTTCTTTTTCCTTCTATGTCAGTGTGTATGTGGCGCTGTCTGCTTCTGTGTAGATCTGTCAGTCCGTCTATGTTTTGCCTCAGAAGACGATTATAAATAATACCTGTAATTTACTAGGCTATTCTGCGCTGGATAGAGTTAATGAGGACATAAAAAGACTTGGGCTAACATTGAGACGTATGCTGACAAAAGACCGAGGACAATGGAGTTTAGTCGTATCCACCGCCGCCACATTTCTGGTGTCAGGCACTGATATTGGCTATGACACTATAATTGACCCTGAAGGCCTATTCCGCATGTATACAGTAGATATAGGTAGTGGCTTTCGATGAGGAAGTTAGTTCTTTGTTTAACCGATGATGAACCGGATTCCAATATACTGCTGTCGGCAAGGTACCGGCATTCGATGAAGATGTTGGTAGGGATGCAGATTTCTTTATTTAACCGATAGCCGGATCCTAGCAGTCGGTAAGACTGTGTAGGGCTTTTTCACGAAGGGTGTTGGTAATCTGCATCGAGTTGAGTAAGATTATTACAGATTGGTTTGGTGTGCCATCGGTTGATGCCTTGTGCAAAAGAAGTCACTAATTAGAATTAAGATGGGATAGGTAGTACAGCCATTATTACATAATATTAGGCCTATTGCTACTGTTAATTTTTTGGTTTGTAATCAATCTTTTTGCTTCATAAACAAAAAGGACAATAAATGAATAAATAATGTGTACTGTTGTAATTATTAATTATTTTATTTTCGTAGCTGTTATAAATACTAGCGTCGACGGCAGCCAAAAACAATCCATTTTCCTGATGGTGAATTCCGCAGAGAGTGGAGCTATTTCTTAGAAACGCTGCCATCGCACAATGACTCTGTGAGTGATCTGTAATATATCTCTCAGTCACACGAGAAGGGTCAGCACTGTTCGACATTGTAACGTTTGTAGATGAGCAGTGTTGACCTTTATCGTGTGACTGAAGGATATATTACATATTAATTATCATTCATCAGGTCATTGTGAGGTGGCAGCGTTTGTTTGGTTTGTTTAGTCTAACCGTATCAGTATTTCATTAGTGCGCCATCAGGGCTCAATCAAATAAGCAGGCTACATGACGAGTGATTAGTAGAACCAAATTAATCATGACATCAAAATCATAGTCACATAAGAATGTAAATAACAAATAGTCATATAACCTTAACTAAGTAGAAAGAAAAACTACGAAAAGTTAAAAAATAGTGCACAATTTCGTGTTGTAACAAATAATTAAATAAATACGTAGTGATCGTTTAAATAGCGTTAAAGTGAGTAAATCACGAATTTCCTCGGGCAAATAATTCCACGTGATTGGGCCCATGCACTTGATCGAGTGCCTTCAATACTCAATAGTTAGTGCGAGCATTGGATGATCGAGGAACATCTTTAGTCTTGTATTGCAATCATTCACGTCATTAGAACTTGTAAAGTACTCGGAGAAAATACTTGGCAGAAAACAGAACATAAATTCCTCGATCTGGAGTAATCTGTTCAATTCATACATACATACAGGCATGCATACTAAGATACAAACTAAGATACTAAGATAATAATAATAAAGATACTAATAATAAAGATAATAATAATAATAATAATAATAATAATAATAATAATAATAATAATAATAAAGATAATAATAATAATAATAATAATAATAATAATAATAATAATAATAATAATTATAATAATTATTATGTAAGTATGCATGCAAGCAAGCATGCATGCATACTTACATAATAATTATTATAATTATTATTATTATAATATTATTATTATTATTATTATTATTTTTATTATTATTATTATTATTATTATTATTATTATTATTATTATTATTATTATTATTAGTAAAGCAGTTTTATATAGCGCCCTTCAAGATATCTACTGAGGAGCGCTCCCAGCCCAACCACGGTCGAACAACGCAGTTTTGAGGACAGTAAGAAACGAGGTGAAATGACCAGTCGGTATCTGGCGTAGTGTGGTAGGGAGCCCTTTCCAGGTCATGGGGCCAGCCACAGAGAAGGCACGGCGCTGCCGTATGGCTGTCCGCGCGCGGGGAACAATAAGCTCAGCTTGCGCAGCTGAGCGGAGAGAACAACGACGCTGCGAACATGAAGTGAGAAAGCAGAGATACCGCAGGTATGGAGGGGCCATGCCCTCAAAGCACCGCCGGACCAGGGCAGAGATTCGGTAAGTAATGCGCTGTGGATAGGGGAGCCAGTGGAGGACATCCCTCATATACGCAGACACTCTGACAAACCTGAGCGGCCTACAAAACAGGCAGCAGAACGTAGGATTCTATTCAGGGGCTCTATAAAGCAGGCCGGAAGTCCGTCATATATGGCACTGCAGTAGTCCAATCGAAAAACAACAAATGCACGGACAAGCGTGGAAGCTGCACCAGAGGACAGAGACGGGAAATTACATACATACATACATACATACATACATACATACATACATACATACATACATACATACATACATACATACATACATACATACATACATACATACATACATACATACATACATACATACATACATACATACATACATACATACATACATACATACATACATACATACATACATACATACATACATACATACATACATACATACACAGTGCTCGAAATGGAAAATTTTACGAAACGGAACGCTAATCAAAGATATGGGAGCATTCACGTTAATTTCATAGTATTTTCCACAATAATTCATTTGAATAACCGGAACGGAACGCTGACGAACCGGAACGGCGTTCCGGTGCGTTCCGGTCCATTT